>JALPQD010000211.1:2875409-3475409 GCA_023101885.1 Typhlomys cinereus
AAGATTGATACACCCCTAGCTAAACTAACCTAAAGAAAGAGAGAAAACCCAAATTAACAAAATTAGAAATGAACATGGAGTTATCACTACTGATACCCAAGAAATCCAGAGAATTATAACATCATATTTCAAAAACTTATACACAACACAAAAGAATGGATGAATTTCTAAGTAAACACAACTTACCTAAATTGAATCAGGAAGTTGTGAATTATTTAAATAGTCCTATAACATATAAGGAAATTGAGGAAGTAATCTCGAATCTTCCCACCAAAAATGTCCTGGACCAGATGGATTCAGCACAGAATTCTACCAGACATTTAAGGAGTCAATAACACCAATACTCCTTAAACTGTTCCATCAAATAGCAAAGGAACACTACCAAATTCCTTCTATGAAGCTAATATCGTTTTAATCCCAAAACCTAATAAATTCACTTAAAAAAGAAAACTATAGGCCAATCTCCCTGATGAACACAGACGCAAAGATTCTTAGCAAATCAGATTCAAAAACATATTAAAAAGATCATTCACGGGGACCAAGTAGGCTTCATCCCCGGCACACAAGTTGGTTCAACATACGCAAATCAATAAATGTATTCATCATGTAAACCAGTCCAAAGTCCAAGACCACATGATACTCTCGATAGATGCAGAAAAAGCTTTTGACAAGATCCAACAGCCTTTTATGATCAAAACGCTAGAGACAGTAGGAATGGAAGGAACCTTTATCAATATAAAAACTATATACAACAAGCCCACAGCAAGGATTATGATCATGGGGAACTGGAAGCATTCCCACTTTGATCAGGAACTAGACAAGGCTGTCCACTCTCACCACTTCTATTCAATATTGTACTTGAAGTGTTAGCTGAAGCCATAAGACAAGAAAGGGACATAAGAGGGATTCAAATCGGCAAGTCAAGCTATCTCTATTTACAGATTACTTATCTTATACCTGAGTGATCCCAAAAACTCCACCAGGAAGCTCCTGGAACTAATTGAGAAGTTCAGCAGGGTAGCAGGATACAAAATAAATGTGCAAAAATCAGAGGCCTTCCTATATGCCCAGAATGAAAGAAGTGAAAAAGCCTTGAGAGAAACAATCCCATTTAATGTAGCCCCTAAAAAAATGAAATACCTTGGTATAAACCTAACCAAGGAGGTAAAAGACCTTTACAATGAAAACTTTAAAACCCTAAAGAAACAAATAGCAGAAGACACCAGAAGGTGGAATGACCTCCCTTCTTCCTGGATTGGCAGAATCAACATCGTGAAAATGACCATCCTACAAAAGGCAATATACAGATTCAATGCTATACCAATCAAAATCCCAAAGCAATTCTTCAAAGAAGTTGACCAAACAATCTCAAAGTTCATATGGAGGCACAAAAGACCCAGGATCCTGAGTAACAAAAACACACCTGGAGGTATAAGCATACCAAACCTTAGTCTATACTACAAATCCATAGTTGTAAAGACAGCCTGGTACTGGCTCCAAAATAGACACACAGATCAATGGATAAGGATTGAAGACCCAGATATAAGCCCACAAAGTTACAGCCATTTGGTCTTTGACAAAGGGGCCCAAAGAATCCAATGGAAAAAAAGCATCTTCAACAAATGGTGCTGGCAAAACTGGATCTCCACATGCAGAAGATTAAAGCTGGACCCGTACTTGTCACCATGTACAAGACTTAATTCCAAGTGGATCAAGGACCTTGATATCAGGCCAGAGACTTTAAAAACCATAGTTGAAAGGATAGGGAATTCCCTCGAGCTGATTGGGCTAGGCCAACACTTCCTAAACAGACATCCAATGGCACAATCACTGCTACCAACTCTCAACAGTTGGGATCTTGTGAAATTAAAGAGCTTCTGTTCAGATAAAGAGATTGTAACACGAGCTCAAAGGCAACCCACAGAATGGGAGAAAATCTTCACTAACCACATATCTGATAGAGCTCTATTGTCCAGAGTGCACAAAGAACTTAGAAAACTAAACACCAAGGAAACCAATGGCCCAATTAAAAAATGGGCTCTGGAACTTAAAAGAAACTTTACCAGGAAATTAATATGTCTAACAAATATCTGAAAAAATGCTCCACTTCTTTAGCCATCAGGGAAATGCAAATCAAAACTTCCCTGAGATATCATCTCACCCTGGTCAAGATGGCAAAAATCCACAATACTAACAACGACAATGCTGGAGAGGATGTGGAGAGAGGGGAACTCTCCTACATTGCTGTGGGAATGCAGGCTCATACAGCCACTCTGGCGAGCCGTCTGGATTCTTAAAGAAATTAAAGATTGAAATGCCATATGACCCTGCTATTCCACTTTTGGGAATAACGCCCCATAGAGCAGAGGTTCACCTCGATAGCACAAGCACGACCATGTTCATAGCAGCACTGTTTACAATAGCAAAGTCATGGAATCAGCCCAAATGTCCAACAGTTGACGAGTGGATAAGGAAACGGTGGTACATCTATACAATGGAGTACTACTCAGCCATCAAAAATGATGAATTACTGGAATTTGCCGGGAAATGGATGTCATTAGAAACATTATATTAAGTGAAGTATCCCAGACCCAGAAAATTAAGCGCCGTATGTACTCCCTAATAGGTGGCTCCTAGTACCAAACCCACCCAGCCCACCTAGGGACAGTAATTCCAAGGATTATGAACAGGAGGGATGGGGTAGGAGGGCCACACCAGAAACAAGGAGAGAAGGGACCATGTTACAGTAGGGAAAATAGGCCTCCACCAAGGATCCAAATAAGTAATGAGACATCTGATTAAGTTCACAGACTTTTGTTCCTGATCATTTACTACTGAGGGGTGTGATCTCACCAGAAGAGGAGGGCATATAGTCTGGCAGATAAAAAGTAACAATTTTGCAAATGGGTGATAGGCCCCTCCCTCACTGTGGTTTCCCACTTTTATTACATCTACCTTTGAATGTGCTTTTATCACAAGACTCTAACAGCTTTTTTTGTCTGGCCAGGGGGTAACATACAATGCCCACCAGGATGGAGTGAAGGGCATTGCAGGAGTAGCAAAACTGCAAAAGAAAATCAACAAACCACAATCCAGAACTTCAGAGACTCTATATCAACCACCTAGAACTAGGCCAGCTTAGTCTCTCCCCATCTTGAAGCTCAGGGAAATTTGCGGAAGAGGGGCGGTAAGAGTGTTAGAGCATAAGGATGGGAGGAGCAATGATATGTAAGATACTCTATACTAGTTGGGGCTGAAGCAATCATAATTGGACTTTGCATGCCCTGCGCATTGTCCAACACACTGTTGACCTCACAAAGTCTAGCATCTGCTAAAGGCACCAAGATCCTTGGAGGCAAAGGAATGGCAGCCATAGCAGTGTTCCTATACCTAAGGGGAACACGGGAAAGGGTTCGGGAAAGGCCACTGCGTCCTTGTACGTCATCGGAGAGGAGGGCCCAGAGGAAAATCAGACATGCACAAGAAAGGACTCTCTGGGAATTGGGGTGGGAGGCACTGGGGGATGGGGAGGGAGGGTGGGGAGGGGGAGTAGGGGGTACGGGGGGAGGAGGAGGAAGGGAGGGAACTGGTGTACCTAATAAGTTTTTATGAGCTGAAATAAAAAAAAAAGAAAAAAAAGAAAAAAAAAGAAGGGAAGGAGGTTGGAAGGCAGGAAGGGAGAGAGGAATTTTAAGAAAAGAAGGATAGAAGATTCCTGTGAATAGAGAATAAATAAAATTTTTATTGACTTCAATTTTATTCTTAGTATTTTTTAAATTTATATTGAGTTCAATCAAAGAAATATGTAATACACAGGTGTTTAAGGAAACAAACTTATTAAGGTTCGTGGTTATTATCTCGGTTTAATGGACTACAGATTGAATTACACAGGTGAATTAAGATGTTTAAACAGTATGCAATACACATAAGGAAACTCAAAACATGCAATAGAAATTTAAGTGTATGAAATCAGAGCTAAAAGGTAGCCTTTTACTTACAAGTCTATGCTCATCTCATTTTGTATCACACCACTTGTTCTAATTTGGTTGGGAATTTTCTGTCCCTGTGGAAGAGTTATGAGGTGTTTCAATACTCTACTATTACTGATTGACAATTACCAATAGTAATGAAGTCCTAAGATTCTGTGTGAGATTGAAAATAATGTTTATTTTCAATACATCTCAAGGTTTCACAAGTGAAATCTTGAACTTCAGCCACATTTACCTCTTCTATGATTGAGCGACTGCCTTTAGGTGCAGCAATTTGCCCTTTGGCATTTAATGACTGACAATGTGGAAATTGCTTTACAAACACTGAAAGCAATGAGGTAATTAACTACTTTTGAAGTAGTGAATGAAATAGAATTTCTAAGACCCAGTCCAGGGACAATGTGGCCAAAAACACTTTATGGGGACATGGACATTATACTGAAAATAAGTACTACACAAGTTTTAAAACAACTCATAGCAAAAAATGAACAAAAATCATACAGAATGATCATGTATGAATCCCACACACAAGCACACAACAAAGTGGAATAGGGTGAAAGTGAGTGAGCTCAAGTATTGCAAAAGAGTAAAGAGGAATATGTCAGATAGAAGAACAGGTCAGAACTGATCTGTTACTGTTACAGCTTTCACATAATAGATTTGCATTCACAGAAAACTGATGCACACTCATACTAGATATGTTTCTTGATTGAATGGACTGTTTATGGTAACTAATGTCTCTGGATTGAAGGAACAGTTTAAAATACTGTACTTGATCATGAGTCCTTAACTGAGTACAGTGCCTACTTAGAGATCTGAAAATTTCTGTTTCTCTCTAGAAATTAAAAGTTGTCTAACTTCTGATTTCATAAAATTTGGATCAAGCTGGAAATCAAAATGTAAATATGAAATATCGTCTCATTATATCTGATGACCAGTTAATAAGTGCTTTTGGATAAATAACATATTTTGATAATTTTCAAAAATACACATGCTGGCGGAAATCATTATCAACTATAATTCTCTTTTAAGATTATAGTAAACGTTTGTTTAACATTTTTTAAAATTTTTTATTCTGTTGTGTGTGCATGCTTGTTTGTGTGTGTGTGTGTGTGTGTGTGTGTGTGTGTGTGTGTGTGTGTGTGTCTGTGTGTAGAGCCACCGGCAAATTTGGGAACCACCATAGACTGCTTCTACCTCCTCCTTGTTTACTCTGCCCGGGATTCACAGGCTCTGCCCTACCAGGACCAGAGTGCAGGCTGCCCCGCTTCCACTCAACATCTTTACGTGGGATCTGGGATCTGAACTCAGGACCTTCCGCCTGCAAGGCAGAGGCCTAACCCCTGAGCAACCTCTCCAGCCCCAAAACTATTAATGATTCTTGCACTAAAAACATTTTTGGAATATAAACAGAAATATTTGAAGAAAAGGAAATTATCTGTTGAAAGACAGAATCATTGTTTAATTTGGCAGAAAACTCACAATTTTTCTGATATTGCTTTTTAGAGTACTCAGATGAAAACAAAGTGCAATGGTTCATTTTTTGGTGTCAAACACAAATTAATATGTAGGAGAAAAAAACTGTGGATGTTTACTAGCAAAGAATATAAAACAACCAATGTCAGAGGATATGACAGCTCATTTCTTTATCTGTGGAGTTTGCAAATTAGGAAATATGAAACTTTCAGTTCATGCATAGATAACACCATCTAAATATGAAGAAATGACATTTCTGTTTCAGCAACTCCATGGATGACACACAGAGAGGACACAGCAGCAAACAATGCTTCCACAGTGACGAAATTCATCTTCCTGGGGTTTTCTGACCTGCCCAACCTCCAAAGCTTCTTTTGGAATATTCTTTAAAATGTACTTAATTATCTTAACAGGAAACAGCCTCATCATTGTGATAACCAAGCTTGACCCTGAATTGCATAAGCCCACGTATTTTTTCCTGGTAAATTTTTCCTCTCTGGAAATCCATTATGTGTCAGTCAGTCTCCCTAGGATTCTCTTTAATCTTTATACTCAGGACAGAAGGATTTCTCTTATGAGTTGTGTGAGACAGATGTGCTTCTTCCTGACTCTGGGAGTCAATGATACTGTTCTCCTGACTGTGATGTCCTATGACCACTATGTGGCCATCTGCAACCCTCTGAACTACCCTTTGGTCATGAACCTAACAAGGTGCACACAGCTGGCAGTGAGTTCCTGGCTTGTTGGAATCCCATTCCAGCTGGCACAAACCTGTCAGATATTCTCTCTGCACTTCTGTGATTCTAACAAAATAGATCACTTCTTCTGTGACATACCTCCACTTCTCAAGCTGGCCTGTGAAGACACATCTCTGAATGAACTGTATGCCTATGCAATAGCTATTCTGTTTGCTGTTGCACCTTTTATGGTGATTCTAGCATCATACAGTAAAATCATTGCTACCATCCTGAGGTTGCCCATAGCACAGGGACGGGCAAAGGCTTCTCCACATGTTCTTCCCGCCTGTTGGTGGTTGTTTTGTTTTTTGGCTCTGCCAGTATTTCCTATTCATGCCAACCTCCACTCATTCTGCAATGACTGACAAACTGCTGTCTCTATTCTACACTATTGTGACAACCATGTTCAACCCAATGATATACAGTCTGAGGAACAAGGATATGATTGCAACACTGAGAAAAGTAATATTAAAATCATAGTGTTGTACAATTATGTACAATAGAATGGATAATTTTCATATTCTTGTCACATACTTATTTCACCACAGTGCATTTCTTTTGAGATGTCAATCACTTCTGTTTATCACATATTTCATGACTCATAGAACTATAAAATATATTACACATCTGGGAATCATTCTAGACTAACTACTCAGTGTTCAATGTTGAATGTCTAATGAAAAACATTTCCTTACAAAATAAAGTTTCATTTTTTGTCATAGTCTATACAGCATTGGAATTCAGAGATTAGTATTGCAAACTTTGATATTGAAAATGTGACTCATGTATACTGGTAAAATATTTACCTATATATTTCAAAAATTTTTATCAAGGTTCCCAGTAATCTTTCCTTTGTTGTTACAGAGATTCAAGGGTGATATTTGTTTCATAGAAATTTGCTGAATAGCTTTCCCCACCCCGCTCCGCCTGCCAGGACGGGTTGTGTACACGGTCCAGCCGGGCCTCATCCGCGACCTAGGTAAGCTCCGCCCGCGCCCGCCCACCAGAACCCCAAGTCAGCCCAAGGGACCCAGCTCCTACCCAACCATCCAGCCGGAGCCCCGCGCAGGGCCTAGGAATGAGGAGGACCCTCCCCCTGCACCCGGGCCCCGCCCCAGCTCCCCTCGGGTTAAATACCTACACGCTGCCGCCCTCATCCTCCCTCCCCACTCGGATCCGCCGGCCAGGACGCGTGCGGTCTAGCCAGGCCTAATCCGGGACCTAGGTAAGCTCCGTCCCTGCCCACCCCCAGAACGCCAGGCCAAAATAATTCAGTTTAGTGAAATTGAAAGATCTTAAGAGTTAAAACGACAATGCCAAAGACAAAGTGCAAATCCATGAGAAGCAACACTCAAGTAAACCAATTTCCCACTGAAGGAATTAATCCCATAATGTTAGACTGCAACTAGAACAAACCCACGGAAAATGGCCAAGAAAGCCTGACCCAGGATAACGACTTTCAAAATATGATGATTACCATGTTGAATACTATGAAAGAGGAAATTACATAATCTAATCAATTGCTTTGAAGAGGAACACAACAGACACTCAGAGGAGTTGAGAAAAACAGTGCAAGAAACAAAAACTGGCATAGAGCAGTTAAAACAGACTCAAGCAGAGTTTAAACTGAGCTAAAAGACAAGTTATCTTCAATCCAGAGATTCTTATAAGCAGAACTAATGAAGCAGAAAACAGAATTTCAGATCTTGAAGATAAAGTGGGAGTACTAACCAGGTCAATGTAAGAGGTTGTTAAAGCCAAAAAGATACTTGAGAGAAATATCCAAGAGATATGGGGACACCCTGAAGAAGTCTAACATGCGTATTCATGGAATACCAGAGCAAGAATCTCAAAATACCACCCCTGAGGAAATTTTTCAAACGATCATCAAGGAAAACTTTCCTCCCCTAAAAAAAGAGAGGCACATCCATATATAAGAGGCACTCCACACCCCAAACAGATACGACCAAAATAGAAGCACCCCACGGCAAATAATAGTTAAAACACTCTACATTCAAGATGAACTGGTGCTGAGAGCTTCAAGGGAGAAAAAACAAGTCACTTTTAAAGGTAAACCTATTGAAATAACAAATGACTTCACAGTGGAAACAGTAAAAACAAGAAGAGCTTGGAGAGACATACTTCAAGTATTGAATGAGCAAAAAATGTCAACCCAGGCTGATTTACCCTGCAAAACTATCCGTCATGATTGAGGGAGAAAGAAAAATCTTTCAGCACAAAGACAATTTGAAGGGATACATGTCCACCAAACCAGGCCTTCAAAATATGCTAGAAATGATACTCAAGCATGAAGAAAAAAACAGGCATACCCAGGAGAACAGAAGGCAAGTATAACACCATTAAAAGCAAAGCAATATACTTATAAAAACTACTAAACATAATAAATGTCTGGAATTAAAAAGTTTCTCCATTATAACACTAAATGTTAATGGAATTAATTCACCGATCAAGAGACATAGATTACAAACTTGGATTAAAAATCACAATCCATCAATCTGCTACCTGCAGGAAACCCATCTCACCACAAAAGATAGGCACGCTCTAAAAATAAAAGGCTGGTCAACAATTCTACAAGCAAATGGAAGCAGAAAACAGGCAGGGGTAGCCATTATGCTATGAGACAAAGTGGACTTCAAACCAAAGAAAATTATAAGAGACACGGATGGATACTACATTTTAGTCACAGGTACAATTCACCAGGAAGACTTCACAATACTGAATATATATGCACCCAATATGGGCCACTCCACATTCATTAAGAAAACCCTACAGCGTCTAAAGCAAGAAATCAACCCCCAAACGATAATTCTCGGGGACTTCAACACTGCCCTCTCAACATGGGATAGATCAACAGGTCAAAAGCTTAAGAGAGACACGTTGGAAATTAAACAGACCCTTAAAGAAATGGACCTTACAGACCTCTATCGAACTTTTCACCCACGTACCAAAGAATACAACATTTTTCTCAGCAGCACACGTAACTTTCTCCAAATGGATCACATATTGGGCCACAAAACGAATCTGCACATATACAAAAAAGTTGAAATTCTAACCTGTGCCCTATCAGAGCACCACGGCCTAAAGCTGGACATCCACAACACAATAAACAAGAGAAAATACACTAAATCCTGGAAACTTAACAATATGATGCTGAATGAGAACTGGATTCAGGAAGAAATTAAAAAGGAAATTCAAGATTTCCTGAAAGTGAATGATAATGAAAATACAACTTACCAAAATCTCTGGGACACAATGAAAGCTGTTCTAAGAAGTAGTTCATAGCTCTTAATGCCTACATCAAAAAAATGGAAACATCAGAAATTAAACAACTTAACAATGCAGCTTAAGCTTTAGAGAAACTAGAGCAATCTGATCCCAAAAGTAGTAGAAGAGAGGAGATTAGCAAAATAAGGGGAGAAATATCTGAAATCGAGATTAAGAAAACGATAGAAAAAATCAACCAGTCAAAAAGCTGGTTCTTTGAAAAAATCAATAAGATTGATACACCCCTAGCTAAATTAACCAAAAGCAAGAGAGAGAAAACCCAAATTAACAAAATTAGAAATGAACATGGAGTTATCACTACTGATACCCAAGAAATCCAGAGAATTATAACATCATATTTCAAAAACTTATACTCTGTGAAGTTTGACAACACAAAAGAGATGGATGAATTTCTAAGTAAACACAACTTACCTAAATTGAATCAGGAAGTTGTGAATTATTTAAATAGTCCTATAACATATAAGGAAATTGAGGAAGTAATCTCGAATCTTCCCACCAAAAAATGTCCTGGACCAGATGGATTCAGCACAGAGTTCTACCAGACATTTAAGGAGTTAATAACACCAATACTCCTTAAACTGTTCCATCAAATAGCAAAGGAAGGAACACTACCAAATTCCTTCTATGAAGCTAATATCGTTTTAATCCCAAAACCTAATAAAGATTCACTTAAAAAAGAAAACTATAGGCCGATCTCTGATGAACACAGACGCAAAGATTCTCAACAAAGTCTTAGCAAATCGGATTCAAAAACATATTAAAAAGATCATTCACGGGGACCAAGTAGGCTTCATCCCCGGCACACAAGGTTGGTTCAACATACGCAAATCAATAAATGTAATTCATTGTAAACCAGTCCAAAGTCCAAGACCACATGATACTCTCGATAGATGCAGAAAAAGCTTTGACAAGATCCAACAGCCTTTTATGATCAAAACGCTAGAGACAGTAGGAATGGAAGGAACCTTTATCAATATAATAAAAGCTGTATACAACAAGCCCACAGCAAGGATTATGCTCAATGGGGAACAATTGGAAGCATTCCCACTTCGATCAGGAACTAGACAAGGCTGTCCACTCTCACTTTATTCAATATTGTACTTGAAGTCTTAGCTGAAGCCATAAGACAAGAAAGGGACATAAGAGGGATTCAAATCGGCAAGGAAGAAGTCAAGCTATCCCTATTTGCAGATGACATGATCTTATACCTGAGTGATCCCAAAAACTCCACCAGGAAGCTCCTGGAACTAATTGAGAAGTTCAGCAGGGTGGCAGGATACAAAATAAATGTGCAAAAATCAGAGGCCTTCCTATATGCCCAGAATGAAAGAAGTGAAAAAGCCTTGAGAGAAACAATCCCATTTACTATAGCCCCTAAAAAAATGAAATACCTTGGTATAAACCTAACCAAGGAGGTAAAAGACCTTTACAATGAAAACTTTAAAACCCTAAAGAAAGAAATAGCAGAAGACACCAGAAGGTGGAAAGACCTCCCTGTTCCTGGATTGGCAGAATCAACATCGTAAAAATGACCATCCTACCAAAGGCAATATACAATTCAATGCTATACCAATTAAAATCCCAAAGCAATTCTTTAAAGAAGTTGACCAAACAATCTCAAAATTCATATGGAGGCACAAAAGACCCAGGGTAGCAAAGACAATCCTGAGTAACAAAAACACTGCTGGAGGTATTACCATACCAAACCTTAGTCTATACTACAAATCCATAGTTATAAAACAGCCTGGTACTGGCTTCAAAATAGACACACAGATCAATGGATAAGGATTGAAGACCCAGATATAAGCCCACAAAATTACAGCCATTTGGTCTTTGTCAAAAGGGCCCAAAGAATCCAATGGAAAAAGAACAGCATCTTCAACAAATGGTGCTGGCAAAACTGGATCTCCACATGCAGAATTAAAGCTGGACCCTACTTGTCACCATGTACAAGACTTAATTCCAAATGGATCAAGGACCTTGATATCAGGCCAGAGACTATAAAAACCATAGTTGAAAGGATAGGGAACTCCCTCGAGCTGATTGGGCTAGGCCAACATTTAAACAGACATCCAATGGCACAGTCACTGCTACCAACTCTCAACAGTTGGGATCTTGTGAAATTAAAGAGCTTCTGTTCAGATAAAGAGATTGTAACAGAGCTCAAAGGCAACCCACAGAATGGGAGAAAATCTTCACTAACCACACATCTGATAGAACTATGCTGTCCAGAGTGCACAAAGAACTTAGAAAACTAAACATCAAGGAAACCAATGGCCCAATTAAAAAATGGGCCCTGGAACTTAAAAGAAATTTACCAGGGATGAAATTAAAATGTCTAACAAATATCTGAAAAAATGCTCCACTTCTTTAGCCATCAGGGAAATGCAAATCAAAACTTCCCTGAGATATCATCTCACCCCGGTCAGGATGGCAAAAATCCACAATACAAACAACAACAAATGCTGGAGAGGATGTGGAGAGAGGGGAACTCTCCTACATTGCTGGTGGGAATGCAGGCTCATACAGCCACTCTGGCGAGCCGTCTGGAGATTCTTAAAGAAATTAAAGATTGAAATGCCATATGACCCTGTATTCCACTTTTGGGATAACCCCCCATACAGCAGAGGTTCACCTCGATAGCACAAGCATGACCATGTTCATAGCAGCACTGTTTACAATAGCAAAGTCATGGAATCAACCCAAATGTCCAACAGTTGACGAGTGGATAAGGAAAGTGGTACATCTATACAATGGAGTACTACTCAGCCATCAAAAATGATGAATTACTGGAATTTGCCTGGGAAATGGATGTCATTAGAAACAATTATATTAAGTGAAGTATCCCAGACCCAGAAAATTAAACGCCGTATGTACTCCCTAATAGGTGGCTCCTAGTACCAAACCACCCAGCCCATCTTGAGACACTCATAGGTAAATCTATGTATTACCTACAGTAATTGCAAGGATTATGAACAGGAGGGATGGGGTTGGAGGGCCACACCAGAAACAAGGAGAGAAGTGACCATGTTACAGTAGAGAAAATAGGCCTCCATCAAGGACTGCAAGAAAGTAATGTGACACCTAGTTAAGTTCACAGACTTTTGTTCCTGATCATTTACAACTAGGGGGTTGAATCACCAGAGGGGAGGGCATATAGTCCGGCAGATTAAAAAGTAAAATGCCATATGATCCTGCAATTCCACTTTTGGGTATAAGTATTACATCTACCCTTGAATGTGCTCTTATAATAAGACTCCAATTTAACAGCTTTCTGTCTCTGGCCAGGGCGTGACATACAGTGCCCATCACGATGGAGTGAAGGGCATTGCAGGAGCAACAAAACTGCAAAAGAAAATCAACAAACCACTATCCAGAACTTCAGAGACTCTATATCAACCACTTAGAACTAGGCCAGACTAATCTCTCCCCATCCTGAAGCTCAGGGACATTTGCGGAAGAGGGGGCCGTAAGAGTGTAAGAGCAAAAGGATGGGAGGAGCAATGATTTGCAAGATACTGCACACAGGTTAGGGCTGAAGGAATCATAATTGGACATTGCATGCCAGGAGCAATGTCCAACCCACTATTGACCTCACAAAGTCTAGCACCTGCTAAAGGCACCAAGATCCTTGTAGGCAAGGGATTGACAGCCACAGTAGTGTTCGTATGCTTAAGGGGAACTCAGGAAAGGGTTCAGGGAAATGCCACTGGTACCTTGTAAGTCATCGGAGAGGAGGGCCCAGAGGAGAGTCAGTCTTGCACAAGAAAGGACTCTGGGAATTGGGGCAGAAGGCACGGGTTGATGGGGAGGGAGTGGGGAGGGGGAGGGGAAGCAGGGGGTTTGGGGGAGGGAGGAGGAGGGGGAGGGAACTGGTGTACCTATTAAGTTTGTATGAGCTGAAATAATAATAAAAATGTATTAAAAAAAGAAATTTGCCAAATATTAAAATAAATTCATTCTTGAAATTTTGAATATTTCATTGTTCTCTCTGAGAAATTTTTAACATTTTAAGGAAATTAAACACCAATGAATCTTGAAAATATTATTTAACATAGAATACATAAGAATGAGATTACCACCCACATAGACCAGAAGATAAATTTATATTTGCAAACTGCCTTCATAATCAATGCATATATAGATCATTTCATATACAATAAATATAATTCTTACTCAATTTAACACTTGAATTGTTATGCAAGCTGCACTCATTTAGTATCAAGTGGAAGTCACTGTCTGATTTTAATGTATATTTCCATGTACCCACATGTACCCACATGGAATATATTTTTTGTACATGTTACATGAAAATATTTCACACAGATATATAATGAGCTTTGAACAAATTCCACTTAATGTGTCCTTCTTTGTCCTGGCTTGTTCTCATCTTTTCATTACTCTATTGGATACCCAAGTAAGACTCATTCTTTTTTCCTGTGTTTTAATTTATGTGTATATAATAAGTTTTAGGAATATAAATGAGAAAAACCACGTGGTATTTGCATTACTGCCTCAGAATTAATTTGTTTAATATGAATTTTTCAATTTACATACAACGTATAGCTGCAAAAGATTTTCTTTTCTTTTATAGACAGTATCTAATCCAAATTGTTTCCTTTACTGTTGATAAGCCTTTAGTTTGATGAAAATCCATTTTAAACAATTATGTTATTCGAGGATCCATTTTTTCATAGTTTCAGAGGGAAAAATTGAGGAAATTTAGAGATATGATCAAAAGAAAAACAATTTTACTCATCACTTTAATTCAGTGAGAATACAGAATTTCCAAAGGAATACCGGGTCGACCTTGCAGAACAAGGATTACCGAATCACAAGAAAAATGTGAGTGCACCCCACAAGTGTGTATGATGAAACAAATAAACAAAAAATATTTCAAATAAAATTTTCCTGGAAGCCCAATTAATTATGTGGATCCTAAAGAGAGAGAGAAATATCATATGTGTGTCAATGATAGCCAATAACACAAAGAAGGGAAAAGACAAACACTTGATTTTCTATTTGTGATTAGTGGAGACTGAAATTATATTACATAGTCAATAAACAAATGAATAAACAAAAAACTGCAATTCAAACTATCAAGAAATAGATACATAAATTAAAATGGACCTAAACAGGGTTTCAAAAGAACAAATACAATGCCTATCTTTCTTCTCTATCTTTTTTATAAAACTCTATTTATTTATTTATTTGTGTGTGTGTGTGTGTGTGTGTGTGTGTGTGTGTGTGTGGTGTGTATCAGAGGGCACTGTGTGTCTCTGTGGAGGACCAACATGACTTTGGGAATCACCCTGGATTGCTTCTACTTCATTTTTGTTTCACTCTGGGTTTTCCCAGGTCCTGCCCACCAGAGCCAAAAGTACAAGCCACTGATTCTTATGCTTGGCGTTTTGGGTTTTTGTTTGTTTGTTTGTTTGTTTTTAATGTGGAACCTGAAATCCAAACTCAGGACCTTTGCTTGAGAGGCAGATACTTAACTCCTGAGCCATCTCTCCAGCCCATCTGTTCTTTTATTTTTAATGCTGCACATATGAATATAATCAATTTTCATCCCTTAGCTCCAGTTCCATCCCTCCCATTTTTGTGTTACAATTCATATCTCGCCTGGCAGCCACTGTCTTATTTTCAAATCTTTTCACTTGTGTGGTGTACTTGGTGTGTTTCATCTGGTTTATCTTTGGTCATACAAGACTGAGATGATTTATGTCCCAGCAAATATTATGATATTATGATCAGTGGGCATACCAAAGATGAAAAAGCATCCTACTTTTCATTCCTACCAGTCCTCACAGTCTCTAAAAATAGCCTAGATTTTCTTGAGGCCTTTCTGCTTCATGGGGAGATGTTGAGACAAATTCCATGAATTCTTGTGTAATTATACATATCTTCCATGAAATTTTGCATTTCACAAATCTCTGATTTTATGTTCTTACAGTCTATCCATCGACTTCTTCCAAGATGCTTCCTGAGTCTTGAGCCAGGGTTAGGTGAGGTATCTGAAATACTAAGTGTATTGAACACATTTAGTCCCAGGAAAATGCAGATGAACACTACAGGAGGATTGGATCTTACCTCAGTCAAAATTCAGTCAACGAAATATATAACAAAAAATGATTAGGATATCCTAATCAATTGTACTCCTAATAGAGTACAAATTAGCTACTTTGAAAATCAATGCTGCATCTTCTCAAAAAGCTAAAAATAACTCTACCATGTGCTTTAGACTATTACTGGGTATTGATCCAAAGGATTCTGTCTTTTGTAGAGATATTGTACCTCCATGTTCACTTGAACTACTCACAGTATCTAGAAAATGGAACAAGCCTAGATGTCTAACCAGATGAATGGATGTAGAAATTTAGTATGCAAACATACAGTTAATTCCAGTTGTGAAAATTATGAAATATCCAGGATACTTAATGGAACCAGAAAACATTGTATTGCACAATTTGATGAAATATGTATGTGTTTTGAGATCTGTGAAATTTATCTTCACTTTTCATAATTTTTCATTCAACCCACAGGGACTTTACTAGTCAGAAGGAAAGAATGACTACAGTAAAGATGACAGATGAATTTTGCACAATTTGTTGTGATGGATAAATAAACTTGATCCTCATTAGGAGACTAAATATTTGCCCTTCTTGGCTACAGTGTCTCAATATCATATGTAAATTGCAGTTATCCTGGGTCATGGGGTTATAAGTCAGTAACGTCAACACTAAGGAGAAAACACAAAGAGACTCATCACAGGTTACATTCACCCAGAGAAACCATGTCTCAAAAAAAAGAGAAAAAGAAAGAAAAGAAAAAAGGAAGAAAGGGAGAGAGAGAAAGAGAAGGAATAAATGAAATTAAAGTGCCAAAGGTATAACTCAGGCACAGAGTTGTTGCTTTCCATGGAAGTGTCCTTTTTATCACTCTTCAAAATTGCCAAAACAGTGTATTTGCCAATTTCTGATTTTTTAATTTTAAGATGTCTTAATAGTAATGAAAGACAAAGAAAACTAGCACATATAGAAAGGATATTCCAGTTGAATATAATGTCTTTATTTTGTTTGTTTTTGGCCTATTATACAATTTTATTCACATATCTATTTATTTTTACAAGCTTTGAGTAATAATTCCAGTTTCCCATAATTGACAGGGATTTCTTCAATTAGAAAATAACCTGGGGGAAAATATCTGTCCCCAGAGTAGAGACCATTTCTTACTTAACAAATAACACGTATTCTCACTGTTTTCCCAATATGCTATATATTATAAGACATCTTCAATTGCAAGGAATGAAAAATCATTATGGTTAGTAAACATGCCTCTTATAATAATCTATTTTATGTCAATCACAAAAGGTAAGAATCTTAACTTCTTCCATATGGAATCAGGATAAAATAATTTTAACATTTATGTTTATGCATACTGATTCACTTTCAATATCAATATTTAGATTAAATTACACAGAATAATTTAAGGAATCATTTAATAATTTACATTTTAATTTAATTTAAACAGTTTGAGAATCAAATTTAAACTCATTTCAATATAAAAGCATATTAAAGATTATTTTCCCTAATGACTCATATCAAATACTAGTATTTATGACCCCTCACTTCACTTAGCATGAATTTGAATATTTTAAATGCCTAAGGTTTAGAAGCTGCATCACATAAAAATTCAGAATATTTGATAAGAATTTTGGATGAAACATTGTTGAAGTGTGTCTGCAAACTTATATATTGGAAGAGTTCCTACCTGTGAGGATCTAAGGAACATTGTAAAAGTATCTTGAGATAACAAGGGATAATAGCAAATTTGTCCCCACCTTTTTTGTTATTGTTTGCAGTAGGGAGCTCTCAAAATTCATCCTTCTATATCTACTATTAAATAAACATAAATACAATGTATATGGATCTTCAAATTACCATCACAATATTAAGAAAAAAGAAAATCATCATTCAATGAGAAGATAAGTTAAATAATTATAAAGCATATTAATAAATATAAACATGCCTATATTTAGCTGAAATACCTAATGAATTTCTTACTAAAATACAAATATTAAAACGTATCCAACTAGCTAAGAAAAAGGCCCACCACTAAAAAATTTCAGAAAGTTTGTCTTTAATGATTTGGTTTTACAACATCATGTTCACAATGAATCTATATGGGAGCTGGGAGAATAGCTAGTGGTAGTGCATTGCCCCACAGGGGAAATCAGGTTTTCTGGATAGCTTCACAAAACAAAAACCAAACAAACACAAAAACAGAAGTTGGACTATTTGAATAGATTTTTATATTTATAGTATCTGTTTATTTAATATACTTTTGAATGGAAAATTTCATAAATGTGAAAGATTTCATCCTACTAAAGGAAAGTTGAGACCATACACAAAAGCAACAAATGAATAAGAAGGAAGGATAAAAAGGAGAAAGAGAGGTTGGGAGACAGGGTGGGAGGAATATTAGGAAAAGAGGGATTTAAGATTACTGCAAATATAAAGAAATAAATTTTCTATTCATTTCAAATTTTCTTCTTAGTAGTTATTTTTGAAATGTAGATGTATTCAATCTAAGAAATATGTAATAAATAAATTTGTGTTTATGATATCGATGTAATGATCTACAGATTGAATTACACAGGTGAATGAGGATCTTTAAACATTCTGCATTACAGAGAATGAAACCGAAACATGCAGTAGAAATTAAATTCATGAAATCATAGCTAAAAAGGTAGTATTTTACTAGTTTATAATCATCTCATTTTTTATTATCTCATGTTCTAATTTGCTAGGGAATTTTCTGTCCCTGTGGAATAATTATGATGTGTTTCGATACTCAACTATTGCTGAGAGAAAATTACTTTAATATTTACCAATATTAATGAAATCCTGAGACTTTCTGTGAGATTGAAAACAGTGTTCATTTTCAATACACATCTGTGTTTCAAAGGAGCAATCTTGGACTCCAACCACATGCACCTCTTCAGATATGATCTAGAGTCTGACTTCTATATGTAGCAATTTACCCTTTGCCCTTTAATGAGTGACAATGTGGAAATGAATTTACAAACACTGAAAGCAATGAGATAATTAGCTATTTTGAAACAGTGAATGAAAATAGAATTTCTAAAGACCAAGTCAAGTTACAATGTGGCCAAAACCACTGTATAGGTACATGGACATTATACTGAAAATAGGTACAACACAGATTTCGAAACAACTCATAGCAAAAATTGACAAAAACCTTCCAGAATGTTTATGTATGATTCCACACACAAGAACACAGAACAAAGTGGAATAGATGAAAATGAGTTACCTCAAACGTTGCAAAAAATAAATCAGAATATGTCAGATAGGAACAGGTCAGAGATGAGCTGCTACTGTTACAGCTTTTTGCATAATAGATTTGCATTCACAGAAATGATGTCTACTCTTATTACAAATGCTTTCTGGATTGTAGGTGTTGAATGGCTGCTTATGATGGCTTAATGTCTCTTGGGTTGGAAGATCAAGTTTCTCTCTAGAAATTAAAAGTTTTCTGACTTCTGATTTCATAAAATTTGATCTAATTGAAAATCCAAATAGAAATATTAAATATCATCTCATTATATCTGGCAATCAGATAATAAACACTTTGGAATAACTTTTTTGGATAAATTTTAAAAATACACATGCTGGAAGAAGCCATTATAAAACAATAAATTCTCTTTTAAGATCCTAGTTAACACATTACTGATTCTTGTGTTAAAATCAACTTTGGATTATGAAAAGAAATATTGGAAGAACAAGATAAATTTCATTGAAAGACAGAATCATTGTTAATTTGGAAGAAAATGAAGAATTTTTTCTGATATTGTTTTTTTGAGTACTCGGTTGAAAGTTTAAAGTGTGATGATTCATTTTATGGTGTCAAGCACAAGTTAATATGTAGGAGAAATAATTTATAGATATGTTCAGTAGCAAAGAATGTACAACAACCAATGTCAGATGATATAGCAGCTCATTTTTTTAACCTGTGGAGTTTATAAATTAGGAAATATGCAACTTTCAGTTCATGCAAAAGATAACACCACCTAAATATGAAGAAATGACAAATGGTTCTGTTTGAGCAACTCCATAGATGAGACCCACACAGGACACAGCATTAGCAGACAATGCTTCCACAGTGATGGAGTTCATCCTCCTGGGGTTCTCTGACCTGCCCAACCTGCAAGGGTTTCTCTTTGGAATATTCTCCACAATGTACTTGATAATCTTAGTTGGAAACAGCCTCATCATTGTGACAACAAGGCTTGACCCTGAATTGCATAAGCCCATGTATTTTTTCCTGGCAAATTTTTCTTCTCTGGAAATCTGTTATGTGTCAGTCACTCTCCCTAGGATTCTCTTTAATCTTTATACTCAGGACAGAAGGATTTCTCTTATGAGCTGTGCAACACAGATGTGCTTCTACCTGACTCTGGTAATCACTGATATTGTTCTCCTGACCGTGATGTCCTATGACCGCTATGTGGCTATCTGCAACCCTCTGCAGTATCCTCTGGTCATGAACCCAACAAAGATGCACACAGCTGGCAGTGAGTTCCTGGCTGATTGGAATCCCATTCCAGGTGGCACAAACCTGTCAGATATTCTCTCTGCATTCTGTAATTCTAACAAAATAGATCACTTCTTTTGTGACATACCTCCGCTTCTCAAGCTGGCCTGTGGGGACACATCTGTCAATGAACTGTATATCTATGCCATAGGTACCCTGTTTGCTGTTGCTCCTTTTATGGTGATACTTGCCTCTTACAGTAAAATCATTGCTACCATCCTGAGATTGCCCACAGCAGAGGGTCGGGCAAAAGCTTTCTCCACATGTTCTTCCCACCTGGTGGTGGTGGTTATGTTTTTTGGCTCTGCCACTATTTCGTATTTCATGCCAACATCCACTAGTTCTGCAATGACTAACAAACTGCTGTCTCTGCTTTACACTATCATAACCCCCATGTTCAACCCAATGATATACAGTCTGAAAAACAAGGATGTAATTGCTGCATTGAGAAGATTAGTATTAAAATTTTGGTCTTGTAGAATTATGTGCAAAAGAAAGAATTGATTTTTACTACATTATAAACTTTCAGCAAATTCTAATTAATGTGCCCTTCTTTCTCCTTGATCATTCTCAATTTTTTATTAGTCGTTTTTGCTTTTCCAGTGAGATTCATGTATATTTTCCCCACCTTTCATTATATGTACATTAGCCAAATGTAGGAATCACAAATGAAAGAAATCATGTAGCATTTGTTACTTTGTTAGAATTAATTGATTTAATATGAATTGCTCCATTTTTATCCATTTTCTTTCATGACATGGCTTTCTTCATCTTTGTGTTTGAAAAATATCGATTGTATACATATTTCAATTTTCATTACATATTCCTCTTGACAGACATTAAGTTTAGGCCCATAACTTGCCTACTATGAAAAGTTCTACACTAAATATTTATTTACATGTATCCCTTGGACGTGTTCACATGGGGCATTTGGGTAATGAGCTAGATGTGGTAATTTTAGGTCATTAAATAGACTTTTTCTTTAAACCTCAATATTATTTCAGTAGTGACTAGACTAATGTCCCTTTTGTCCCTATCCTTATTTATCGCATGCTTTATTACTGACTGCAATTCATATTGGGGTGATAAGAAATATCAGTATAATTTGCTTTTCTATTATGAATACAAATGATGAAAAATTTACTGTATTATGCATTTATATTCCATTTTGTGAGAACTGTGCGCTTGTTTATTAGCCTGTTTACTGACTGTTCTGAATGATTTATGATCATTTAATTTTTGGGGGGGGAGTGGTTTTTTTGCACATTCTAGATAAAATTCTTTTTCCCAGCATGTATCTAATGAAGATTTTATTCTTTCTATAGACAGTCTCTTGTCTAAATTGCTTCCTTAGTTGTATAGGTATGTTTTAGTCTTAGAAAAATACATTTTTTACTGTTAACATTATTCTAGAATCTAATATTTTACAGTGAGATAACAAAAGTTTTAGGAAACTTGGAGATATGATCAAAAGAACATATTTGTTAGTTGTTCTAATTCACTGAAACATTGTAATAAAAATACAAAATTTTCAAAAGAAAATAAAGTCTTCTTTGTGTAATGTGGAAATATAATGATAATGAGACAAATGAGACACTATATGTCCATTTATGATGAAATAAATAAAAAATAATACTTCAAGTAGAATTTTCCAGGTAGTTGAACTATTATGTGAATTCTACAATAAAGGTGGTGAACTGACACATGTAGGTCAATGATCTCAAACAGTACAATGAAGACAAAATTACACCTTAAACTTTGATTTTTCCATTTGTGATTGGTGAGACTAATTGGGTCATAATCCTCAGAATGTCTAGAAACCACCAGTGCCTTAGAAATAGTACCTTTAAGGAAATACCTATTTCAGTCCTGTAACCTCAAGGTACATTTTTTTTCCTTTGGTATAAATGAGCTTTGTGTGAGAACCCAGAAAAGACCGAACCATTCCGTTGACATCTTTAGTTTAGGCCAATGTGAACAAGAAATGAATGAAAAATGAAGAAAATTACTGAATTATGAGACAGATTTGAGTTTAGAGCAATGAAATAGTCCACAGTATTAATGGACAAGCCATAAAATATACACCCTATGTGATTCAGTATCTTAGTAGAAACACCACACATAAAGGAATCCAAAATTAAGGAAAAGATATGTTTGAATCATCCTCAAGACATTAAAATGAGGGCTGGATAGGTGGCTCAGGGGTTAAGCCTCTGCCTTGCAGGCAGAAGGTCCTGAGCTCAGATCCTTGACCCCACGTATAGACGCCAGGCAGAAGCAGGACGGCCTGAGTTTCTAGTCCCGGTAAGGCGGAGGCTGTGAATCCCTGGGCAGAGTAAACAAGGAGGAGCTGGAGGCGGTCCATGGTGGTTCCCAAATTAGCCCGTGGTTCTACACACACACACACACACACACACACACACACATACACTCATACATACACACGCGCACAATTGAATAAATAATTAAAAAGATAAAATATAAAAAGACATTAAAATGAAAATAGGTATGTGAAAATGCATGATACCATTTATCATCAGTAAAATGTAAATTAAAATTGCATCATGGTACAATTCTGTTTGAATAACTTATCAAAATATTAGAGATAAATGCTAGTAAGGATTTTGAGAAAGTAATCCTTTGAGTGAATTCCAATGTTTACAGCATTATTACACAGCTATGCTCCTAAAATTTTCTGAATAGGAATATCATATGACCATTCAATTGCACAAGGGAACAATGTATATATAACACAACTGTCTTGAAGCAATAGCATCACCACCTTGTCTAGGTCAGATTCATAAGGAATAGTCAGAGTTCTAATTAATCTAACTTTCTAAAAAGAACTAAATGAATAATGAAAATGCAGCATCCACATACCAAGTCACTGTTTGTTCTTGAAAGAAAAGTAGTCATTTGTATCAATATGAAAATATGTAGATGTCATTTCACTGGCTAGGAACAGAAGCAAAAATGTAGGATGATCTCTCTCACATATATATCTTAAAAGTCAAATTTAGAGGTCTATAGTGGGGTCTTATTTATAAGGTTAGAAATATAGATAAAGGAGACAGATGCTAGATATGACACAAGTGGAAAAAGTCTGGTGGACATCAAAACATGCTGCCAGCAGATCACATGAACATAGATTATCATTAGATGTACTTCTCTATGTAAATTATGTATTTCTTTAGATTTTGATCTTGTAGTAAAACATGATTTTTTTAATGAATCTGGCATAACAAACCAAATACCTCAGTGTACTTCTTAAGGAAAACATTCTCCAATATAAACCAGCACTTAAATGTAAGTTATAAAGGAACTAAATGTTGTTATAAAGGAACTAAATTTAAATTATATTTTTACTCTTTGCTAGTAAAAAGAAGCACATGAGGAAATCTCATGATATGTGTTGATAGTCACTATCCTGTTTGTTAGGAGGATTGCTACTAAACAGTTATACACATACAGGAAATAATCAAATTGTAAACTGACAAACTTTTATTTGCTTTTTCTATCCATATATTTAATGTTTCTGTAGATTCACATATTTATTGGTATTAGTGCCCTAATATATGACAGATCATACATTAATTATATCAACATCACAATGTGACACTTCTAGAATATTTTAAGTTTATATGAGTTGTTTTTCAGAAAATAATGAAATACAAAGTTTTTGATTAAATGAGATTTAGATAATTTATTTAAAACACATTTGATCTATCAAAATATTGCATATGAATAAGCAAAAAAATTGGTGGCAATAACAACACACTAGGGAGAAAAGTTTATTTTCACAAAAGATTAAAAGTGTGAAATTTTGTAAAAAGTTTTAAATATTAAAATTATGTTTCCTTGAAATACAATAAAACATTTCTAAAGGAAATGTTTTATTGCTGCTTTTTCTTGTCTGATAATATATGTGAATTTTCTATTCATATATAACACAGTAAAGAAACAAGAATTTAGAAAGGATGAATATTTATGCAATCATTTATGAAAAACTAACAAAATTCAACAAATGTAAACATAAACACAAAAGGCAAATGCATATGCTTATGTGAATAAACACATGAAATGTGAAGAGAATCATAAAGACTAATTCAAATTGGTGGCCTAGAGATGGCTCAAGGTTTAAGAATCTGTCTGAAAAGCAGAAGGTCAGATCCCAGGTCCCACATTAAAAACTTTCAGAAAAAGCAACATGCACTTCTGATCCTAGTGTGAAAAACCTGGGAAATTCCAGAGCAAAGCAAAAAGAGATAGAGGCCATACAGAATGATTCCCAAAGTCACCCTTGGGCCTCATAGGGACACATAGCACCCTGTAGTACACACACACACACACACACACACACACACACACAGAGACACACACACACAGATACACACACACACACACACACACACGCACACGCACACACACACACAAATAAAGTTTAAAAATATTCAAATTGGTTTTGGTGTTTGAAAACTTGCTCTTTTGACCTACAAAATGGAAAATGTGCACTCATCCCTCCACACATAGGAGCACACCACACAAAAATTTCTTCTTTTGTTCTTTTTTTCTTTTGGATATTTTTCTCAGTCTTTTATTGATCTTACTGTTTCTTTTTTTTAACATGTTTTATTAACTCCGCTCATACAAACTTAATAGGTACACTGGTTCCCTCCCTCCCTCCTCCTCCCCCTGACCCATCTGCTCACCCTCCTCTCACCCCTCCCTCCCCAACCCCCCAGTGCTACCCCTCCCCCAATCCCCGGAGAATCCTTTAATGTACATGCCAAACTCTCCTCTGGGTCCTCCTATCAAATGACATACAAGGACACAGCGGCATTTCCCTGAACCCTTTCCTTTGTACCCCTTAAGCATAGGAACACTATTCTGGCTGTCAATCCCTTGCCTCCAAGAATCTTGGTGCTTTTAGCAAATGCTAGACTTTGTGGAGTCAATAGTGTGTGGGACATTGCATAGGGCATGCAAAGTCCAATTAGGATTGCTTCGTCCTTAACTTGAGTTGAATATCTTGCATATCATTGCTCCTCCATCCTCCTTGTGCTCTTAATGCCTTCTCTTCCCCAAATTTCCCTGAGCTTCAGGATGGGGAGAGATTAGGTGGTTGATATAGAGTCTCTGAAGTTCTGGATTATGGTTTGTTGATTTTCTTTTGCGGTTTTGCTGCTCCTGCAATGCCCTTCACTTCATCCTGATGGGTATTGGATGTCACCCCTGGCCAGAGATTAAAAAGCTGTTAAACTAGAGTCTTGTTATAAGAGTATATTCAAAGGTAGATGTAATAAAAGTAGGAAATCACAGTGAGGGAGGGGTCAATCACCCATTTGCAAAATGGTTACTTATTATCTGCCAGACTATATGCCCTCCCCTTCTGGTAGATTCACACCCCCTCAGTTGTAGATGATCAGGAAGGAAAAGTCTGTGAACTTAACCAGATGTCTCATTGCTTACTTGCAGTCCTTCATGGAGGCCTATTTTCTCTGCTGTAACATGGTCCCCTTTCTCCTTGTTTCTGGTGCGGTCCTCCTACCCCATCCCTCCTATTCATAATCCTTGCAATTACTATAGGTATTACAGAGATTTATCTTTGAGTGTCCCTATGTGGGCTGGGTGGGTTTGGTACTAGAAGCCACCTATTAGGGAGTACATATGGCACTCAATTTTCTGGGTCTGGGATACTTCACTCAATATAATTGTTTATAATGCCATCCATTTCCCGGGAAATTCCAGCAATTCATCATTTTTTATGGATGAGTAATACTCCATTGTATAGATGTACCACTTTTCCTTATCTACTCGTCAACTGTTGGACATTTGGGTAGATTCCATGACTTTGCTATTGTAAACAGTGCTGCTATGAACATGGTCGTGCTTGTGCCATCGAGGTGAACCTCTGCTGTATGGGGGGTTATACCCAAAAGTGGAATCGCAGGGTCATATGGCATTTCAATCTTTAATTTCTTTAAGTATCTCCAGACGGCTCGCCAGAGTGGCTGTATGAGCCTGCATTCCCACCAGCAATGCAGGAGAGTTCCCCTCTCTCCACATCCTCTCCAGCATTTGTTGTTGTTTGTATTGTGGATTTTTGCCATCCTGATCGGGGTGAGATGATATCTCAGGTAAGTTTTGATTTGCATTTTCCTGATGGCTAAAGAAGTGGAGCATTTTTGAAGATATTTGTTAGACATTTTAATTTCATCTCTGATAAAGTTTCTTTTAAGTTCCAGAGCCCATTTTTTAATTGGGCCATTGGTTTCCTTGGTGTTTAGTTTTCTAAGTTCTTTGTGCACTCTGGATAATAGAGCTCTATCAGATATGTGGTTAGTGAAGATTTTCTCCCATTCTGTGGGTTTCCTTTGAGCTCATGTTACAATCTCTTTATCTGAACAGAAGCTCTTTAATTTCACAAGATCCCAACTGTTGAGAATTGGTAGCAGTGATTGTGCCATTGGATGTCTGTTTAGGAACTGTAGGCTTAGCCCGATCAGTTCGAGGGAGTTCCGTATCTTTCACCTATGGTTTTTATAGTCTTTTGCCTTATATCAAAGTCCTTAATCCATTTGGAGTTATGTCTTGTACATGGTGACAAGTACCGGTCCAGTTTTAATCTTCTGCATGTGGAGATCCAGTTTTGCCAGCACTATTTGTTGAAGATACTGTTCTTTTTCCATTGGATTTTTTGGGCCCCTTTGTCAAAAACCAAATGACTGTAATTTTGGGGGCTTATATCTGGGACTTCAAGCCTTATCCACTGATCTGTGTGTCTATTTTGGAGCTAGTACCAGGCTGTTTTTACAACTATGGATTTGTAATATAGACTAAGATTTGGTATGGTGATACCTCCAGCAGTGTTCTTATTAGGATTGTCTTTGCTATCCTGGGTCTTTTGTGCCTCCATATGAATTTTGAGATTGTTTGGTCAACTTCTTTATAGAATTGCTTTGGGATTTTAATTGGTATAGCATTGAATTTGTATATTTCTTTGGTAGGTTGGTCATTTTTTGACGTGGCAATTTTCTATTTTGGTCATATCTGTTTGGAGTGTGAAATGCCTCTTGTATTTGGATGGGCCTCTCATTCTTCAGTTGAGGGAAGTTTTCATTTATGATAATTTGAAAAATTTCCTCAGGTGTGGTATTTTGAGATTTTTGCTCTGGTATTCCATGAATGCGCATTTTAGGCTTGTTCAGGGTGTTCCATATCTCTTGAATGTTCTTTTCGAGTATCTTTTTGGCTTTAACAATCTCTTCCATTGAGCTGGTTAATTCTCCCACTTTGTCTTCAAGATCTGAAATTATATTTTCTGCTTCGTTAATTCTGCTGATAAGACTCTCTGTTGAGCTTTGGGTTGAAGATAGCTTGTCTTTTAGTTCAATTTTAAACTCTGCTTGAGTCTGTTTTAACTGCTCTATGCTTATTTTTGTTTCTTGAACTGTTTTTCTCAACTCCTCCAAATGCCTGTTGTGTTCCTGTTCAAAGTGGTTGATTCAGTTGTTTAACTCTTCTTGTATTTCCTCTTTCATAGTATTAATCATGGTAATGATCATACTTTGAAAGTCGTTGTCTTGGGTCTGGCTTTCTTGGCTGTTTTCTGTGAATTTGTTCTGGTTGGAATCCATCATTAAGGGGTTCATTCTTTCAGTGGGAGATTGGTCTTCTTGGGTTTTGTTTCTCATGGATCTGCACTATGACTTGGGCATTGTTGTTTTGTCTTCTAGGGCTTTTCAGTTTCTGTGTGTTTTTGACTGATTTAGTTGGTATTACTACACTTGGGCAGTTATTACTAGTGCTTGCCTTGGGGTTGGGTATGTTTGTCTTTTGGTATTCTTATTTCCTAGTTGAGGCTGTTAGGCTGTTAGTACATCAGTTGAGTCAAGTTAAGTAGACAAGGAGTGAATATTAGTATGGTAGTGCACTTTTACGATGTAATCTTGGTGATACGTGAGGGTGAGTGTTATCATCCCTGGAGTTGTGTTTTTGGGGTGGCTTTATGGAAAAGTTAATCTATAGTGATTAATATTACAAAGGAACAGTGAGGTTAAAAAAAAAGGAGGTTTACTTATCTTTGGGCTGGATGTGAAGAATCTCTCCCATGTGATAGGATGATTGTAGAGGTTTACAGATGTATGGTCTTTGACCCTTAGAACTTTGCTTGAGTTTTCTTTGGACTCTATTGAATTCTGAGTAGCAGTGTGTCTTCTGTAGACCACTTGCGTGGGTCCCCGATGGGCCAGAGAGGCAGAGGGGCTGATGTTGATGACAGAATTCTTCATCCTGGACCTGGGACTTGGCTTAGTGTCCCACCCAAGCTTCAGGGATGGAAGAAGGCGAGCAAGTCCTGTCCAATTGGGCAGGCAGGCAGGCGGGAGGGAGAAAGGGGCCTGGGGCCCAAGCGTGGCCAAAACCGGAGGTAGCCTGGGTGCCGCCAGGACGCGGGGCGACCTGGACGGGACCGGGGAGACTCACCTGGGGGCTCCGGCGTAGTGGGGAGCGGGAGGCGTGGTCGGTCAGGCAGACAAAGGCGGCGCAGGAGAAAAAATTTCTTATATGCAAGTATTATAACTCTTCCTACCACCCAAAATAAACCAGGGAAAAAACAAAAAATGTTGTCATTTTATTACCTTAGGTAATTAGTAAAATTCCATATTTGTGGCTTATTTTCCAAAGAACCTGCAGCATTTAGAACAATCTATTTATAATATAAATGTACATATTTATAAAATAAATGTACATATCTGAGTAAATAAATAAAATCATCAAAATTATTGAATATATTTAAAATAGTACACTCTCAATCCAGTTAAAAACTCAACAGAATCAGCACAATTAAAAATGGATAATGAACATAGTACATAATGATGTGAAGAATACATGACAAATACGAACAAATGCTCAATAAATAGTACAACATAAATGAACAGAGAAATATTCTAAATGTATGAAGATAGCAGACCAAATTCCCCAATACTGAATGTGTTGTACGAAATTTAAATTTTATAATGTAACATTTAGAGCAAGTTTGATACTACAGGTAAATTTTAGTGAACTTGAATTCATAAACTTATTAATCCATAGAGAAAACACTATGTCTTGATTATATATGCAAAGTAAATATAAATGTGCTTACATGAATATATATGTGTTTTCATGAACATATTAATAAAAATCTATATATATGTATTTATAGATACATACAAAAACAAATTAACTCCATTAATGGTTACATGAAATTATATACCATGGTTAATTATATACCATAGGTTTTATCTCTGTTATAAAAAGTAATTTTAATTTTTTTATTTATTCATTTTTCCCCAATCATACAAGCTCAATAGGTGTCCTGGTTCTCTCCTTCTCTCCACCCCTCCTTAGTCCCCCTTACTCCCTCCCCTCCTTTTCCCCTTGCTTTTATCCCCCTCCCTTCCCTTCTCCCAGTGCTTCCCCCTTCCCCTCCCATCTCCTGGAGCATCGTTTTGTGTGAATGCCAATCCTCCCTCTGAGTCCTCCACTCCAATGAAGTGTAAGGACTCAGTGGCGTAGCCCATAGCCCTTTCTTGGGCTCCCCGTTAGTATGGGGACACTATTATGACTGTTAATTCCTTGTCTCTAAGAATCCTACTGCCTGTGATTCATGCTAGACTTTGGGGGGGGTTGTTGACATGTCATTGTGCAGGTCATGAAAAGTCTGATTATGGCTACTGAAGCCCTAAATTATTTTAATTTTAAAAAAATTATTGTGTGTGTGAATCAGAGGGCACTGTGTGTCCCTGTGGAGGACCAAGGGCGACTTTGGGAATCAACCTGGATTGCCTCTACCTTCTTGCTTCACTCTGGGATTTTCTAGGTTCTGCCCACCAAAAACCACAAGATTCTCTCAACTGTTGTTTGACAAAATTCAACACCCCTTTATGATAAAGACCTGGAGGAAATAGGGATGGAATAAATATTCATCAACATTATTAAGGTTATATCCAATAGGTCCATGGCAAAAATCATCCTCAATGTCGAAAAACTGGAAGCATTCCCACTTCTGTCAGAACTAAATAAGGCTGTCCTCTCTCACCACTTCTATTAACATTGTACTTGAAGCTTTACCTACAGCCAGAAACAAATAAGGGAAATAACTTAGAAAAGATGAAATCGAGCTGTCTCTATTCACAGATTATTATCCATACCTCAAAGACATACAGGTTCTTCCAAAAACTCCCTGTAGCTAATAAATAAACTTGGTAGAGTGGCAGAGTACAAAATTAATATCCAAAAATCCAGTGGCTTTTCTATATGCCAAGTATAAGCAAAGTGAGAAATACCTGAGAGAACAATGCTGTTTTACCATTGCCCCTAAAAAATGAAATGTCTTAGAATAAACCTAACAAAGCATGTGAAATATCTATACAAGGAAAACTTTCAAGCTCTAAATAAAATGATTACAGAAGTCACTGGAATATAGAAAGACCTCCTATGCTCCTGGATCCACAGAATTAACCAGTTAAAAATCACAATTACATTCAATATCAATTCAATTGATAAGCAATATCAATCAAAATTTCAATTCAATTCACAGAAATTGGTAAAAAAATCGCCAGTTTCATATGCAAACATAAAAGTACATGATAGCAACATGATAGTAAGATAACAACATGACAGGTAACAATCCTTAGTAATAAAATCTCTGTGGGAAGTATCACCACACCAGTCCTTAAACTACTATAAAGCCATAGAAAGCAGCATGATCCTGGCTCCAAAGAGAGAGAGAGAGAGAGAGAGAGAGAGAGAGAGAGAGAGAGAGAGCGCTAGAGAAATGGATTAGTATTAAAGATCCAAACATAAGCACACTTACATATAGTCAAATGACATAGGTGCAAAAAAAATACATTGGACCCTTATCATAGTTAGGCACAGGTGTCAACTTGGCAGTTGGGGGTTTGAGCTTTGGGCACATTTTTAGAGAATTAATGGTTGAGTTAAACCCACAACAAATATGCAAGAGATTGTCTAGCTGATGGGGAAGGCCCAGCCTATGGTGGGTGGGACTAGGCCCTGAACAGATGAATAAAATACTAAGAGTTGTTTGAGAAAGTTGGCATCCTTGTGTATATTTGACCAGACATGCTAGTCTGGCAAGTAAGAATTGTCCCTCTCTTAGCCATTATGTGGTGATCGTATGGCCAGTTCCCTCTGCCCTGGTATTGGTGCATCAAGATTCCATCAGATAATAGAAAGAGACAATAAACTCCTTGTTTCCTCAAGCCTTCTGAGGAAACAAAGGCATCAGCAGCTATGCAGGCGAACTGCAACAAACCTTATTTATCTTCCTGCACAAAATCGAACTTCAAATGGGTCAAAGACCTCAACTTTACACCACAGACTATAAAACTCCTAGAAGAAAAAGTTACAGTACACAATGGGAGGGCATCTTTGCTAACCACATATTTCATAGATATCTACTGTCCAGAATACAAAAAAAAAACTTAAAAAAATTAAATACCAAAGATGTATGGGGTATTGAACTGAGAAGAAACTTCTTAAAAGGTGAAATTCAATTGTCTAATAAGTATCTTATAAAATATTTTACCTACTATGGAATCATTAGGAAATGCAAGTTAAAAACACCCTGATATTGCATCTCATCCAGCTTAAATGGCTAAGATCCCAAACACAAATAGCACTGAGTGTTGTCACAGATGCAGGAAAGAGGGAAGTATCACACATTGTTGGTGGGACTGTAAACTCCTGCAATCTAGTTGGAGATCAATCAGGAGATTCCTAAAAAGTTTAAAACTTGAAATTCCATACAAAGCAGCTATGTCACTCCTGGATATATTCCCAAAGAACACTGCATCCTTCAGCAGAGTCATGTGTACAACTATGTTTATAATAGCTCTTTTCACAATAGCAACCTAAATGTCCAACAGTTGATGAATGGTTAACGAAAATGTGGCACATATATACAATGGAATATTATTCAGTTGTCAGGAAAGATGAACTGATGAAATTTGCCAGTAAATGGGTGGATCTGGAAGAAATCATACTGAGTGAAATATCCTAGACATAAAAAGACAGTTGATAAAAGAAAAGATTTCACCTAAATAAGATGCAGCCTATTGCAATGGAAGAGCAGTGAAATAGACAACAACCAACCAGAGTGCAGAGAATCCGTGACCCTAAACACTCAGCCTGGGTTAGGCCAACAAAATCTTTTCTCATTCTGAGGCTTAGGAAAACTTGCAGAATGGAAAGGAGGATTGAGATTGTGAGAGCCTAAAGATGGGGAGGTCCACTATCTGTCAGGACAATCCAACTTAAGATAAAGCTGTGGCATCCAGAAACTTACTGCAGTGAGACTTATTCTCACCAGACCTGTACTATGACTCACATATCCAGATTCCCTCATAGACTAACAAGGTACCCAGGAGAAATAATTACATGAAGATGGAGCCTTATGGGCTAGAACTAGATAGATGAAGGAGAGTGACCCAAATAGTGAGTCTATTCAAGAAAACTCCTTAATCTGCCACAGAAACCTGAGCACATACCAATGCAGACAACTGGAAAAGATCCCTAAAACCCACACACAAGCAGATAGGCAGGAGGGTGGAGGGAGAGAATGGATTGGTGAAGGGATGGCAAGGGTGGGAGAAGGAAAAGGAAGAGAGAGAAAGGGATGGAAATGAGGGCAGGAACACCACTCATTTTTTTTAACACTAGAAAATTAAAAGAAAAATACAATTCGACATTACCAACATCAATGTATACTCCTAATTGATGTTTTATTGTATTTCAGTCTCAAAATTATGTGGAGTTAGTAATTTAGAAAGAGTTCTCTCTCTCTCACACCCAACGCAATAAATTATTTTAAAATACAAGAAAATTTTTCCAAAAATAAAAAAATTAAATTATAGTAAAATTAAATAAACTCTCAGATGGCAATGTGAATTGTTTGGATTCCATGTTTAAACAACTAAAGAGAAGGTACAGTAAAGAATCTCAAGGTTTAAAAGTATCTGCTCCTTGTTCTAAGTCTCACTCATGGTTACAACCTTATGTCAGATTTATAATGACAGCAAACTGTAGGGAGACTTTGGTTACTGAAATTTTTTTAGATGAGGATAAGAAAGAAAATAAGAAAGATTATGAATAGAATGAGAATTTTTTTAAAAGTTTTTACAGTTGTTCAACAAACCTTAATTAAGAGCAGCAAAGACTCTACATTAATCACCTGGAACAAGACCAGCCAAATCGCTCCCCATCCTAAAGCTCAGGGAACCTTGCAGAAGACGGGCAGCAAGATTGTAAAAGCCTAAAGATGGGGAGGACCAATAATACACAAAATACTCCACACAAGTTAGGGCTGCAGCAGCCAGAATTGGACTTGGCCTGACTTGCACATTGGCTGACATGTCAATGACCTCACAAAGTCTAGCATGGATCACAGGGAGAGGGCTCCAGGTAGTAGGATTCTTAGAGGCAAGGGATTAATAGTGTTCCCATACTAATGGATAACCAAGAAAAGGCTGTGTGCTATGCCACTGAGTCCTGAATCCTTACTAGGACGACTCAGAGGGAGATTTGGTATTCACACAAAAGGATACTTCAGAGGATAGGAGGGAAGAAGGGTGAGGCACATGGAAAAGGGGAGGGAGGGAAGTGATTGAAATGAAGCGGGGAAAGGGGAGAGTGTAAGTGGGGATAACAGGGGAAGGGAGGATGGAGAGAGAGGACCTGGGTTCCTATTGAGCTTGTATGATTAGGAAAAAAATTAAAATGTGGGAAGAAAAAAAAAGTTTTTACAGTTGTGGCTGTCCTTCAACAGTCTACTCAGTGGTAGCTGTGAGTGTTCCACCCCCATATCACATACACAGTATTCACATATGGACATACATTCATGTAAACACACATATTTGAATTCATTGACATATAAAACATATATGCATAGACATATGCATGCACTTACATCCACATACAAATATGAATGACAAGACACATATACATGTACCCAATATGCACTCAAATGTATTCACACACTTTCACACAGACATGGATATATACTTGCACTTGTATGTACACACATGCATACACACACACACAGGAACATGGACACATACATACAAACACACACATTTGAATGTATAGGTTTTAGGGAGATGTATGAAGTGAAAAGAGAAGAAAGAAATGGCTATACTCTATAGAAGAAAGTTTGACAAATGAACCTGAATGACTGTTAAGAGAAGCAGATTTTGGAAGGTAAATTGGACCACAGGAAAAGCTGATCTCCAGGGCAGATGTGAGTATTACTATTTATGAGGCATTTTTATTTGAAGCAAGAAAAAAAAAAAGAGAAAAAATTGTAGAGCTAGTTTCCTGAGGAAAACTGTGAGAAATTATAGATTAATAGTACCTTATACTTTTTTGAGGCGCCACAGCAAATCTATCAAGGTAAGCTGGAACACTGTGGCTTGATTAATTTTAAGGGTAGTGATAAAATTAATAAATGTCAATAAAAACATAGACCCTTGCATTATTTGCTTGGAAATGAATGAATTAATTATGGAAACTATATATGTTTTAGATTTCTTAACTATAAAATTAAATAAGCTTGGTTTTATTTAAAGAATGAAAATCACATTAGAAAGGGAAATAGGAGAAATTGAATATTCATACTAATAAAACATGAAAATAAGTGAGAATAATTGAATATATATTCTTCAACATATTAGATCAGTATCAAAATTGATGGACATAATATATATGTGTTTCAGCAGAAATAAATGAGTCAAAAACATATATGTTAGGAAGAAAACATTAAAGATAACTTCAGAGCCTTCAAGAAAGCTGACTTCTTCAAATTGGATTATGTTCCTATGAAGGGGCCCAAAAATTCAGTCTTGATTACTTTTCCTTCGTGGTGTCTTTGTCTCCTTTGGTTGCATGTGGATCTTCAATAAATTAGAATTGGATCTAACCAAAAGTCTGCTTAAAAATGAATGAATTATCATGATGGATCAATAGAGAAAATATTTACATTTGATAATGAGTTATAATATCAAAGAACAACCTTACATGTAAATAAAGAAAATATTGAGGTCAGTAAAAGGCATGAGTTATGCTTACTGATTTGCTAAAACGTTGTTTGATATACTCTGTAGTAACATTTTAATTTATTAAATCTGAAAATAATATTTTAAAAATTCACTACATTTTTAAAAGTTACAAAGAATAATATTTTCTTCTCTTTACCAAGAAACTGTTTCAAAAAAACATTGACATGTATAGTATTAAGAGAGCTGCCCATAATTCTATCTTTGCAAATACATGTGACATACTTTTTCTGTGATACACATGAAATAACAGCAACTACTAAGTAATATTATGTTACCAATGCAGTTAAACCTAATAAAATATAATAGACATTTGAAAACTTCATTGATTTTAATTATCGACTTGCTAGTGAAGTATAAAATTGAAAACGAAAAGGTAATGATGAAAATTTTAGTCTTGTAAGTATATTACTTTGTGAAATTCAAGTGAATCAAGAATCCAGTGCAATACAAAATGAATTTGTGACCGTATCTGCCAAAGAAAAGGAATTTAGAACATAAAAAGACAAAAAGAAAAGCCTCTATATTAATAAAATTTGTTCTACTGCACTTTTCTGATTGTTCCTATCTGTAAGGATTCTGTTTGTGATATTTGGAGTTGGGGTATAGGAAGACAGAGCAGTCAATGATCTGTATCTGTGTGATGTTGGAATTGTGCAGAGATGCTTGTGATTTGAAGTTTTATGGACATTAATCTGGAAGAGACAAAACAGGTAAATTAAGTCTATAACATCCAAACATAAGGATTAAACCATTGGAATCAGGAAGGCAGATGGGAGGAGCAACGATTTGCAAGATTCTCAACAATAGTTGGGGCCAAAGCAATCATAATGGAACTTTGCATGCCCTGCGCAATGTCCAGCGCACTGTTGCCCTCATAAAGTCTAGCATCTGTTAAGGGCACCGAGACCCCTGGAGGCAAGGGATTGACAGCCATAGTAGTAATCTTATGATTAAGGGGAACAAGAGAAAGGGCTTATGGAAATGCCACTGGGTCCTTATATGTCATCGGAGAGGAGGACCCAGTGGAGAGTTAGGCGCACACAATAAAGGACTCTCTGGGAATTGGGGGGGAGACACTGGGGGAAGGGGAGGGGGGAGGGAGGGAACTGGTAAAAAATTTTAAAATGTATAATTAAATTTTTAATAATAAAAAAAAAAAAAAAAAAAAAAAAGAAAAAGGAGTTTAGTGGAATCCTAATGTGGGTATAGGCAAGAGCTAGTAAATCATTTGGAGACCTGTCACTTTGCCTGGAATAGTCATTGCATGTGTCTTACATTGAAGCAAAAAGCAGCAGGGCTTCTATGTCACTGGAGGAGATCCATCTCCTCTGGCAGCTGCAAATATGCAAGATTGTTGCGAGTGACTCTCTAGGGGTCTGTACTTATCTGGGTTCTTGTGATCGGAGTGAAAGAAACAAAATATATGTAAAGACTTAAGGTAAAGTTTATTAGAAGAGAGAAAGAACAGAATTCATGAAAGTCCAAGCATGGAATCCATGAGGGAAAAGGAGCTGGAAAAGAAACTCATGGACTCCATACATAGAGTGCCATGAGAAGCAGACAGCAAAAATCTCTGCCAATGTTAGGTATATTTATACACTTAGGCAAGCCTGTGAAAATGGCTTTTCCTCATTGGTTAGTTCATATGGAGGCCCAATTTACTTGCTTGATCTTGTGTAGGTCAGGATTATTTGTAAAGGAGAACTCATCTCCATATCCTTTCATAAGCAAAGGGTTTGGGGAAGCTGACTGCTTTATTTCTGTGGAGGATTGAAGTCAGTTTCTCCCTATCAGCAGGGGATGGTTCCTGCAGGGTAATCCCAGCAGTGGGGGGGGGGGCGATGGCTTTCCAAGACTTTTAGGGAGCTCCCAGCATGGATGCTCTAAACCTGCCTAAGGATCATATTCTAAGTCTTGTCCAAAAATATGTGGGCTCTCTCTGAATCTTTGGGGCAGAATAGACCGATGTAGTTGTCCTTTCCCTGGGTTTTAAAAACAGAAAGATACAAGAAGACACATTTTTTAAATCTAATACTGTTGTGGGGTCCAGACACACCCAACAAAGACTCACAACACAGAAACTAGGTGAAGAAAAGCTTTACTACAGGAACCAGTGCACCAGGGCCACATCTCAGAGTTCTTTCATTTCAAAGTGCAGCCCCCAATGTTAAAGGATAGTTTTTAAAGGCAAAAACCACAAATGTGGGACCCTGAGATCCTTGCCCTAAAATTCACAAGAGAGGCCGGTTCAGGCCCACAGTATAGCCCTTGCTTATAGTCATTCAGGCATCCATTGTTTATAGCCATTCAAGCATATCCATTGCTAGCCATAGCTTAAAACTTGTACAGCCTTGAGCTTTTTTGCAGATATTTCTCCACCCCTTAGGACCTCAGGTCCTTCAGTTCTGGAAAAGCAAGTTTGGAATTCCATCAATAATTTTTCACCCAGAATGAACAGCCCGCGGTTAAGCAGGTGGACTGGAATGATCACTAAGAGCCAACTCCACTCAAGCTCTTGCCAAACAATGACTGTAAAGGTCATGGAAAATTCCTCAGCTAAGTGACCCCCCCACCCCCAAGACCCCTTAAAAACCCTTTGCCCAAGCTGCTTGGAGCCGCTTCAGTCTCTCCCGCGTGAGAGGTTGCTGGAGCTGCCCGGCGTGTCATTAAAAAAGCCTCATGCTATTGCAGTGAGAAAGGTCTTGGTGTCTCTCTCAGCAGTCCTGTTCCTGAGTGAAAGACTTGGGGGTCTTTCATTTTGGGGGCTCATCTGGGATACGAGACCCCCGAGAGACTGCCCTAACACTGGCCTCAGAGGTACGTGAGCGTTCTTGTCTGTGTTTACTTGTGCTTTGTCTAAGTCTATGTTTGCTTATGTTTGGTCTAAGACTGTGTCTAAGTTTTGTTTCCTCATAAGAGTACTAGGTTTGGGGCAATGGATAATTGCGAGACAGATGTGTCATATCGCAGAGACCGTGAAAGTTCTGGAGGATGCTCTGGACTCTCAGTGGGAGGAACGTAGTGTCCTCAGTCTGTAGGGGAAAGGACAGAAATGTCTGCTTCCCACCTGAGTTTCTCTAATCAGCTGTCTGTAGTTTGTCTTAATCTGCTGTCTGTAGTTTGTCTGATGTATTTGTGTCTTGTCTTTCTTGTCTTGAGTCACTGAAAGGATATTAGGAAAAGAACACATAATCTAAGTGTTGAGGTAGAAAAAAAAAGGGGGGAGGAATTTACCACTCTGTTCTAGGCTAGCAGATGTGTGTTTTAAAAATGTCAGGAGTTTAGGCCTGGGCCAGGTCCCGGGACCCCTTCTCTCTCCCACGCCGCCTTTATTTGCCCGAAGGAGCCTTCAAGCCCAGCCCTGTCCAGGTCGGCCCCTGTCCTGCCTGCACCCAGGCTGCCTTGGGCTTTGGCCTGGGCCATGCCCCAGGACCCCGGGACCCCTTCTCCCTCCCGTGCTGCCTTTTGTTTCCCTGAATGCACCGCCTGCTCCCTGCTCCACCAGGCCCCCAGGTGAGTCTCTGCCCAGGCCTGCCCCGGTAGCCCTGTGTCTGGTTTTGGCCTGGGCCATGCCCCAACCCCAGGCCCCAGGCCCCTTTCTCCCTCCTGCCTGCCTGTCTGCCCAACTGGACAGGACATACTTGCTTTCCTCCATCCCTGGAGCTTGGGTGGGACACTAAGCCAAGTCCCAGGTCAAAGGTGAAGAATTCTGTCATCAACATCAGCCCCTCTGCCTCTTTGGCCCACTGAGGACCCACACACGTGGTCTACAGAAGACACACTGCTACTCAGAATTCAATAGAGTCCAAAGAAAACTCAAGCAAAGTTCTAAGGGTCAAAGGTCATACATCTGTAAACCTCTACAATTATCCTATCACATGGGAGAGATTCTTCACATCCAGCCCAAAGATAAGTAAACCTCCTTTTTTTACCTTACTGTTCCTTTCTAATATTAATCACTATAGATTAACTTTTCCATAAAGCCACCCCAAAAACACAACTCCAGGGATCATACCACTCACCCTCACATATCACCAAGACACTACATCGTAAAAATGCACTACCATACTAATATTCACTCCTTGTCCACTTAAACTGACTTAATTGATGCACTAACAACCTAACAGCCTCAACTAGGAAATAACAATAATAAAAGACAAACATACCCAACCCCAAGGCAAGCACTAGTAATAACTGTCCAAGTGTAGGAATACCAACTAAATCAGTCAAAAACACACAGAAACTGAAAAGCCCTAGAAGACAAAACAATGCCCAAATCAAAGTGCAGATCCATGAGAAACAAAACCCAAGAAGACCAATCGCCCACTAAAAGAATTAACCCCTTAATGATGGATTCCAACCAGAACAAATTCACAGAAAACAGCCAAGAAAGCCAGACCCAAGACAATGACTTTCAAAGAATGATCATTACCATGATTAATACTATGAAAGAGGAAATCCAAGAGGAGTTAAACAACTGAATCAACCACTTTGAACAGGAACACAACAGGCATTTGGAGGAGTTGAGAAAAACAGTTCAAGAAACAAAAATAAGTATAGAGCAGTTAAAACAGACTCAAGCAGAGTTTAAAATTGAACTAAAAACAAGCTATCTTCAACCCAAAGCTCAACAGAGAGTCTTATCAGCAGAATTAACAAAGCAGAAAATATAATTTCAGATCTTGAAGACAAAGTGGGAGAATTAACCAGTTCAATGGAAGAGATTGTTAAAGCCAAAAAGATACTTGAGAGGAACATTCAAGAGATATGGGACACCCTGAAGAAGTCTAACATGTACATTCATGGAATACCAGAGTAAGAATCTCAAAATACCACACCTGAGGAAAATTTTCAAATTATCATAAATGAAAACTTCCCTCAACTGAAGAATGAGAGGCCCATCCAAATACAAGAGGCATTTCGCACTCCAAACAGATATGACCAAAATTGAAAATCGCCACGGCAAATAATGGCAAAACACTCCACATTCAAGACAAAGAAAAGGTGCTGAGAGTTTGAAGAGAAAAAAAGCAAGTCACTTTTAGAGGCAAACCTATCAATGGAAAGAGTAAAAGCAGGAAAGGCTTGGAGAGACATACTTCATGTATTAAATGAGCAAAAATGCCAACCCAGACTGATATAACCAGCAAAACTATCTGTCATGATCAAGGGAGAAAGAAAAATTTTCCAGCACAAAGACAACTTGAAGGGATACATGTCTACCAAACCAGGCCTTCAAAAAATGCTAGAAATGATACGCAAACTTGAAGAAAAGAACAAGCATATCCAGGAGGACATAAAGGAAGTAAAATAACACAAAAATATAAATGTAAAACAATAAGCTTACAAAAGCCACTAAACATAAAAAATGTCCAGAATTAAAATAATTTCTCCATTATAACATTAAATGTCATTGGGCTTAAACACCGATTAAGAACACAGATTACAAACTTGGATTAAAAATCACAACCCATCAATCTGCTGCCTTCAGGAAACTCATCTCACCACAAAAGATAGGCACATCCTAAAAATGAAAGGCTGGTCCAAAATTCTGCAAGGTAATGGAACCAGGAAACAGGCAGGGGTAGCCATCATGCTGCCTGACAACGTGGACTTCAAACCCAAAAAAATCATAAGAGACAAAGATGGATACTACATTTTAGTCACAGGTACAATTCACCAGGAAGACTTCACAATACTAAACATATGTGCACCCAATACGGGCCGCTCCACATTCATTAAGAAAATCCTACAGCATCTAAAGGGAGAAATCAACCCCCAAATGATTATTCTTGGGGATTTCAACACCGCCCTCTCAACATGGAATAGATCAACAGGTCAAAAGCTTACAGGGACACTTTGGAACTTAATCAAACCCTTAAAGAAATGGACCTTAGAGATCTCTATCGAACTTTTCAACCACGAACCAAAGAATACACCTTTTTCTCAGCAGCACATGGAACTTTCTCCAAAATAGATCACATATTGGGCCACAAAATGAATCTCCACATATACAGGAAAGCTGAAATTCTAGCCTGTTACCTAACAGACCACCATGGCCTAAAGCTGGACATTGACAACACAACAAAAGACAGAAAATACACTAACTCCTGGAAACTTAACACTGTGATGCTGAATGAGAACTGGATTCAGGAAGAAATTAAAAAGGAGATTCAAGATTTCCTGAAAGTGAACAATAATGAAAATACAACTTACCAAAATTTCTGGGACACAATGAAAGCTGTCCTAAGAGGTAAGTTCATAGCTCTTAATGACTACATCAAAAAAAATGGAGGGGTTGGAGAGTTGGCTCAGGGGTTAAGCCACTGCCTTGCAGGTGGAAGGTCCTAAGTTCGGATCCTAAACCCCACATAGAGACACTGGGTGGAAGAAGGGGCGACCTGCCTTTCCAGTCCTCGTAGGGCAGAGCCTGTGAGTCCCGGGGCAGAGTAAACAAGGAGGAGGCAGTCCATGGAGGTTCCCAAATTCGTCCGTGGTTCTACATACACATACACACATACAAGCACAATTAAATAAATAAAAACAAAAATTAAAAAAAATTGTTTAAAAAAATGGAAACATCAGAAATAACTTAACAATGAAGCTTAAAGCTTTAGAGAAACTAGAGCAATCTGATCCCAAAAGTAGTAGAAGAGAGCAGATTAGCAAAAAAGGGGAGAAATATCTAAAATCCAGATTAAGAGAATGATAGAAAAAATGAACCAGTCAAAAAGCTGGTTCTTTGAAAAAATCAATAAGATTGATACACTCCCAGCTAAATTAACCAAAAGCAAGAGAGAGAAAACCCAAATTAACAAAATTAGAAATGAACATGGAATTATCACTACTGATACCCAAGAAATCAGAGAATTATAAGATCATATTTCAAAAAATTATACTCTGTGAAGTTTGACAACACAAAAGAGATGGATGAATTCCTAAGTAAACAAAACTTACCTAAATTGAATCAGGAAGTTGTGAATTATTTAAATAGTCCTATAACATATAAGGAAATTGAGGAAGAAATCTCGAATCTTCCCACCAAAAAATGTCCTGGACCAGATGGATTCAGCACAGAGTTCTACCAGACATTTAAGGAGTTAATAACACCAATACTCCTTAAATTGTTCCAACAAATAGCAAAGGAAGGAACACTACCAAATTCTTTCTATGAAGCTAACATTGTTTTAATTCCAAAAACTAATAAAGATACACTTAAAAAAGAAAACTATAGGCCAATCTCTCTGATGAACACAGATGCAAAGATTCTCAACAAAGTCTTAGCAAATTGGATTCAAAAACACATCAAAAAGATCATTCATGGGGACCAAGTAGGCTTTATCCCTGGCACACAAGGTTTGTTCAACATACGCAAATCAATAAATGTAATTCATCATATAAACCAGTCCAAAGCCCAAGATCACATGATACTCTCGATAGATGCAGAAAAAGCTTTTGACAAGATCCAACAGCCTTTTATGATCAAAACGCTAGAGACAGTAGGAATGGAAGGAACCTTTATCAATATAAATTAAAGCAGTATACAATAAGCCTACAGCAAAGATTATACACTTAATGGGGAAAAACTGGAAGCATTCCCACTTTGATCAGAAACTAGACAAGGCTGTCCACTCTCACTTCTTCTATTCAGTATTGTACTTGAAGTCTTAGTTGAAGCCATAAGACAAGAAAGGGACATAAAAGGGATTCAAATCGGCAAGGAAGAAGTCAAGCTATCCCTATTTGCAGATGACATGATCTTATACCTGAATGATTCCAAAAAATCCACCAGTAAGCTCCTGGAACTAATTGAGAAGTTCAGCAGGGTAGCAGGATACAAAATGAACATACAAAAATCAGTCGCCTTCCTATATGCCCAGAATGAAAGAAGTGAAAAAGCCCCGAGAGAAACAATCCCATTTACTACAGCGTCTAAAAAAATGAAATACCTTGGTATAAACCTAACCAAGGAGGTAAAAGACCTTTACAATGAAAACTTTAAAACCCTCAAGAAAGAAATTGCAGAAGACACCAGAAGGTGGAAAGACCTCCCATGTTCCTGGATTGGCAGAATCAACATCGTAAAAATGACCATCCTACTAAAGGCATCTACAATTTCAGTGCTATACCAATTAAAATCCCAAAGCAATTCTTCAAAGAAGTTGACCAAACAATCTCAAAATTCATATGGAGTCACAAAGACCCAGGATAGCAAAGACAATCCTGAGTAACAAAACCACTGCTGGAGGTATCACCATACCAAATCTTAGTCTATAGTACAAATCCATAGTTATAAAAACAGCCTGGTACTGGCTCCAAAATAGACACACAGATCAATGGATAAGGCTTGAATTCCCAGATATAAGCCCACAAAACTACAGCCATTTGTTCTTTGACAAAGGGGCCCAAAACCCAATAGAAAAAGAACAGCATCTTCAACAAATGGTGCTGTCCAAACTGGATCTCCACATATAAAAGATTAAAACTGGACCCATACTTGTCATCTTGTACATGACTTAATTCCAAATGGATCAAGGACCTTAATTTAAGGCCAGAGTCTATAAAAACCATAGTTGAAAGGGTAGGGAATTCCCTCGAGCTGATTGGGCTAGGCCAACATTTCCTAAACAGACATCCAATGGCACAGTCACTGCTACCAACTCTCAAGAGTTGGGATCTTGTGAAATTAAAGAGCTTTTGTTCAGATAAAAAGATTGTAACATGAGCTCAAAGGCAACCCACAGAATGGGAGAAAATCTTCACTAACCACATATCTGATAGAGCTCTATCATCCAGAGTGCACAAAGAACTTAGAAAACTCAACACCAAGGAAACCAATTGCCCAATTAAAAAATGGGCCCTGGAACTTAAAGGACACTTTACTAGAGATGAAATTAAAATGTCTAACAAATATCTGAAAAAATGCTGCACATCCTTAGCCATCAGGGAAATGCAAATCAAAACGTCCCTGAGATATCATCTCACCCCAGTCAGGATGGCAAAAATCCACAATACAAACAACACCAAATGCTGGAGAGGATGTGGAGAGAGGGGAACTCTCCTACATTGCTGGTGGGAATGCAGGCTCATACAGCCACTCTGGTGAGCCATCTGGAGATTCTTAAAGAAATTAAAGATTGAAATGCCATATGACCCTGCAATTCCACTTTTGGGAATAACCCCCCATGCAGCAGAGGTTTATTTCAATGGCACAAGCACATCCGTGTTCATAGCAGCACTGTTTACAATAGCAAAGTCATGGAATCAACCCAAATGTCCAACAGTTGACGAGTGGGTAAGGAAGCTGTCGTACATCTATACAATGGAGTACTACTCAGCCATCAAAAATGATGAAGTACTGGAATTTGCCGGGAAATGGATGTCATTAGAGACAATTATATTGAGTGAAGTATCCCAGACAAGCGCTCTGCCAGAGACCAATGAAATGGCCTAAAGCTCTTAACTTCCTTCTGACGGGAAAAGGAGTTTGCTGCTGATATCCAGCAAAAGAAAGCCCAAAAATGCCAGGTTGAGCATCTCATGAGAACCTTGGGTTTAACATGCAAATGGGAAGCCTCTTTGTTTCTGTCATGGTTTGAAATGTGTCCCCCACAGTCTCATGTGTTTGACAAGGTCATGGCACCTTGAGAGGTGGAGCCTTGCAGGAGGAAGGCAGTCACAAGGGGTGGGACTTGAGGTGGATTAGTCCCATCCTACCTCCAGAAGAAGTCTGCCTTTGCTGCAAGCAGTCTGCAGCTCTCAGCTTCCAAGATGTCTGTGGTGACTTAGCTTCCTCCAGCTTTGGCCAGCCAGCCATGCCACCTCTGCTTTGAGAGATTGTACCTTCCCTCTGGAACCGTAAGCTGAATAAACCTCCCTTTCTCCCTTTAGTTTCTTGACTTTGGGTACTCTCTCACAGCAATAGTTAAGGGTAACCATTACAGTTTCTATGTTAATGGGCAAGGGAGCACAAAATTCTAGTGCTCAACTTCCTTCCTAGGCTTTTGTCAACTTTTGATTTTACTAAAATGTTTAAGATCAGGAAAATGACAGGTTCATTAGTTACTCACAAAGTAACTACTGACATTCCTTAATGCTTAATAGTAATGCTTTTTAGGCATTCCTTTGTTTACATGCCTGAATGCCCAAATATTCTAGGTTTAGGCTTAATAGAATAAAATATTTTAGCACTGTTATAAAGTCATCCACATGGTTCTGGTTTTAGATGCACCAAAGTTGTTAAAAGAGAAAATCATGGGTTACAGAAAATGCCAGATAGCATGTAACAAAAGCCTGCAGTTTAAAGACATTAAATGCCACATCCATATCCAACCATTCTGGTGGATAAGATCCCAACCTGATAAAATATTATTTCAAGGAGACATTTTCTGGAGAAAAGACATGAATGGCTTTATTTAGGAGAAATTAAAAAATATATAAATATAGAAATTGTTAGGTCTTGGTGTTTCTTCCCAGTTCAGGTCTAAAGCCTGTTCCCTAGGGAAGGTCACAGTAACCCCATGGGCAGGTGCTAGGAATTTCTCAGTATGTCAGAATAACGCCCATGGGCAGATGTTAAACATTCCTTCCTAGGTAATTTAAGTTTTGTACCTGGCTGGTGTGACCCCCCAGGCCAAGCCTCCCTGGGCCCCATTGGCCGTTGCTGCACCCCCCTCCACCCCAGCCACGCCCAAGCACAGGGGCTCGGGCCCCGTGGTTGTTGACCTCCTCTACCGGAAAGATATTTGGCGCCAGCTTGTTCCTGCTGCTTTCCTTGACAGTATTCAGAATCATGAGTGTGACTGCCTACATTGCATTGGCCCTGCTCTCCATGACTATCAGCTTCAGAGTATATAAGGGTATGATCCAAGCCATCCAGAAATCAGATGAATATGCACCCACTCAGGGCATATTTAGAATCTGATGTTGCTATATCCGAGGAATTGATTGAGAAGCACAGTAATTCTACTGTCAGTCATGTGAACTGCACACTAAAAGAACCCAGGTGCTTCTTTGAATGAACTGGTTAGTTCTTCCACTTTGTCTTCAAGATCTGATATATTTTCTGCTTCAGTAGTCCTGCTGATAAGACTGTTGAGTTCTGGGATAATGACTGGTTGTCTTTTAGCACGAGTTTAAATTTTCCTTGAGATTGTATTTACTGCTCTATGCTTATTTTTGCTTCTTCAATTGCTTTTCTCATCTCTTCCAACTACCTGTTGTGTTTTTGTTCTAAGTTGATGTGGTTATTTAACTCCTCCAGGATTTCCTCTTTCATTGTTTTGATTATAGTAAAGATCAGGTTTTGAAAATTGTTATCTTGCATATGGCTTTCTTGGCTTTTTTCTGTGAGTTTATTCTGATTGGATTCCATCATTATGGGGTTTCATTCTTATAAGAAATTTGATGTCTTGATTTTTGTTTCTCATGGATTTGCTCTGTGATCTGGGCATTTTGCTTTTATCTCCTGTGTACTTATTTTTGTTTTTGTGTCTTTTTGGCTGAACTGAACTTGACAGTATTACTACAATTAAGCAGTTATTGCTAGTGTTTGCCTTGGAGTTGGGTATGCTTGTCTGGTGTTTGTGCTATGTCCTAGATGAAGCTATTGGACTGTTAGTACATCAATTAAGTTGGGTTTTGTGGACAGGGATTGAAAATTAGTATGATAGTGCACTTTTTATGTTTACTTTCCTGGTGACATGTAAAGGTGAATGGTATAGTCCCTGAAGTTTATGGGTTTTGGGGTGGTTATGTGGAAATGTTAAACTACAGTGAATAATAATTGAGAGGAACAAGATGGTTAAAATGGTTTACTTATCTTAGAGCTGGATGTGAAGATTCTGTCCCATATGATGGGATGATTTAAAAGATCTCAGATGAATGGTGGTAGTCTCCTAGCCCTTTGCTTGGGTTTTCTCTGGACTCAGTTTAAATCTGAGGAGCAGGAACTCTGCACTGGGACTGAGGAGCATGGAGTCCACCCTAAACCAGGTCTGAATCTGGATCCAGGTCCTGGTCCAGGCCCAGGTCCCAAGCAGAAAGGCAGAATGTCTAGTGGGGTGCACTGATAACTTGGAGGCTGGGGAATCATCTAGGGAACTTACCTGAGGAGCAGGGAGTCTGCGCTGGTACAGGTCCAGGGCAGAAAAGCAGAGTGGCTAGGGGGGTTTATGGATGACTTGGTGCCTGGGTGTGGTCTAGGAACCTTACCTAAAGAGAGGGAGTATACCCTGATCCTCTTCCAAGGTATAAGGCCTGGGGCTTGGCTTAAGGTCCTTCCTCAGGGCCAAATAGGCAGGCTGGCTACTAGTGGGGTATGTAGATAACCTGGGGCCAGGGCATGGTCTAGGAGCCCTAACTGAGAAGCAGGGAGTCTGCCCTTGTTCTGGTCCAGGACAGAAATTCTAATTAATCTAAATTTCTAATAAGAATTAAATGAATAAAGACAATATAGCATTTACATAGTTAAACACTGTCTTTGGAAGAATTTATGTTAACATGGAAAAATGTAGATCACATTTTGTTGGCTAGAAACAGAAATAAAAATATAATATGATCCCTCTCAAATGCATATCCTAAAAGTCCAATTTAGAGGTTAACAGTGGGATAATATTTGCATGTAGCTAGCTGATCAAACATAGCTCATAATTATTGGTAAAATATATATTAATTATGTATTTTCTAAGATATTGATCTTTTGGTAAATTGCATAAATATCTTTTATCAATCTAGTGTACTAAACAGCTTAGTATATTTCTTATGGAAACATTCTCCAATATAAACCAGTACTTAAATGTAATAAAGTCGAATATGTCTTTGGTAGCAAAGGAGCTAAATTTAAATTATATTTTTGTTCTTTATTAGTAAACAGAAGCATATGAGAAAATCTTAGGATATGTGTTGATAGTCACTATCCTGTTTGTTAGAAGGATTGCTGCTAAACTGTTATATACATACAGGAAACAATCAAATTGTAAACTAACAAACATTTATTTACTCTTTCTATGCATATACTTAGTATTGCTGTGGATTCATATATTTGTTGATGTTGGTGTCCTGACACATGGTCTGTCACTGAGCTATGTAGCAAACAGAATGTACAGGTCTCTAGCATATTTCAATTTTATATAACTTGTGCTATTCAGAAAAAAATTAATATAAAGTTTTTTTATTAAAAAAGACTAAGATAACATTGTAAGTGAATAAAACAAAAACTTTAGTAGCAATAATAATACACCAGAGGGAGAAGTTTGTCTTTATAAAAGAGTAAAAAGTGTGGAACTTTGCAAAAATTTTAAACATTAAAGTTAAATTTCTTTATGTGTCCTTAAAATACAATATGACTCTCTAAAGGAAATGATTTGAAATTTCTTTTCCTTATTGTGATAATGTATGCAAATGTGATATTCAGTTTTGCTGAAAGAGAAAACAAACTTGACAGCAAAGAAGGTGAATATTTATAAAATAATTTACAGAAAAAGTAGCAACATTTAAATTATTTAAATATAATTTAAATAATTTAAATATAAAGTAAAAAGAGAAAGGAATAAGGTTATGTGAACAAATATGTGAAATGTAAAGAGAATGATGATTGTAATTCAAATTTGCTTCAGTGGTTGAAAATTCACTGTTTTGCTGTAAAGACTGTTCAGTGATCAAAAGACTATGACTTGAAAGCAGAAAGTCCTGAGTTCAGATGCCCAATCCCATGTAAAAACACCATTCAGAAAATATGGCAGCCTATAATTAGGGAACTTGGTGGGTGGAGCCTGGGAAATCACAGAGGAAAGCAAAGAGGAGGTAGAAGAAACCCAGAATACTTTCCGAAGTCACCCTTAGTCCTCTACAGGGATGCACAATGCCCTCTCGCTCTCTCTCTCTCTTTCTCTCTCTCTCTCTCTCTCACACACACACACAGGCAAAATAAATAAAGTAAAAATAGAAAATTAGACACACACAGAGTCACACACAAACACAATTAAAATATATAAATATTTAAAATCTTTAAAATCATCCATTGTAAAATAGGGAAAATATAAAATATTGTCTTTCATTACCTTAGGTAATCAGTAAAACTCTCTTATCATAGATTTTTGTTCCAAGTAAACTGGAGTATCTAGAACAAACTTTTCATAAAGTAAAATGTATGCACTTTATTTTATTATTCATGGGGAATAAATAAAATTATCAACATAACTATATATTATAGAATATGAGCTATCTCAATGTAAGTAAATGCTCAGCAGAAAAGGCATAATAAACAAATGGGCTAATGAGCTTAGTGAACAATGATGTGAGGAAAACATGGCAACTCTGAGCAAGTGTTCAAATAACACAGGTTCAATGAATAGAGAAATGTTCTAAATGTATCAATATAGCTGACCGGATTTTTGACAATAATGAAGGCAATATTCAAAATTGAAATTTTACCATGAGACATTTAGAGCAAGTTTGATATTATAGAGGAATTTTAGTAAACTTGAATTTATAAACGTTTTTGTCAACAAAGAAAGCATAATGCCTTGATTATAGATATTATGTAAAATAAATGCATTTGCATGCATGTATATGTGTGCTTTCATGTGTATACTAGTGCAAACCTGCATGTATATACACATGTTTATACATACATACTAAAACCAATTATATACATTCATATATATAAATGTTTAAATTATATTATATACTATGACTAAATTGGTTTTATCTCTATTTTACACAGTCATTTTCACTTTTGAAAGTCAAATTTAAACAACAAATGAAAAAAGAAAAAAAGAATTAAAACAGCTCTATAATATTGTAAAGTCAGCAATAGACTGAAATAAACACAGAGATGAAGGATGCTTAAATAGTTTAAATACCATGCACAGAATTTTTAAAAAATTGAGACACTAATAACATAGATATATGTATGATCCATATATCCCTATACAAATCTTTTTCATATGTGCCTGTACAGGATAAAAGACAAATATTTAAGGGCCTAATATTTAAAGATGTAAAATAGAGAGGGTAAAAGCATGTGGAAAAAATTCAAAAGCATGCAAAGCAAATGATAAAAGGACACTATGATTCATTCTTTACTTTTGTCAGAACCTAATTAGTAATCAATGTCTTCTGAAATTAAGTGGATACATCAGAGAAATGTTCCGTGGAGACTTTGGCTGTCCTTATTTAAGCACAATTGGTGTTTGAAGCAAACATAATCATGGTGAATTATAATAGTTTCTTGAGCAAAACAAGAGAATATTGTAGAAATCCAAGGTTGAAAAAGACACCTCCAATTTCACAGACTAGTTCATGGCAATATCTAAAGGTAAGTTGCAATTTTAAGAATATTTTAAGTAAAAAATACTTTAAATTGAGGCTCAAAGTTCACTCAATAAAACAAAGGCATGAAATTGAAATATTTGTCTGAAAAAATGAGTACCCTGATCCTAAAACTCTTGTATCTAGACCTGTAATTAGATAAAATAAGATACATGTTCAATCACGTTAATGATATTTATGATAACATGAGAAAACAGAGAAGTGAAAATCTAAGTATGAATTTATTTGATGACACTACAAACCATCAGCTGATGATGGACTTAGATGTACAGGTAAAAACAGAAAAATTATGGTGCACATTTGGAGAGAAAACTAAAGAGTAATGAAAATTGCCAAGTGATTTTGATTTCTCCATATTGGAAATTATTATAAAAATGAAAGAAGTCACTTGTTTTTTTCCTTCACTTAGAGGGGCTCTAGCCATTTGCAAAGCCAGAGCAAGTCTGTGAAAGGTGTTGTTATTCAGCATCACAGAGAGTAAGTACAGAGAGGAGACATGGTGGATGACCAGGGAGCTGTAGAGGATGGATAACTCAAATAACAAGGAATATATATATATATATATATATATATATATATATATCCCTTAAATACATATATGTCCCACTTATATATATACACACACACTCAACAAGGATATATACATATTATATATACGCATATATATGTGTATATGTATGGATATGATGTATGTATCAGATAATTTCCATTGTCATGACTTCCATATCATAAAGAAAGGTATTTCAATGTTGAATGATGTTTACAGAGAAAGATGCAAATAAATTCATGCCTCTAATCCAAAGAAGTTGAAATATAAATGAAATAATACATTAAATTTATTTCATTAACAGATGGTGACTATATTGATGGAGAAAATTTAAATATTACAGTGACAGAATTTATTCTCCTGGGGTTTTCTGATACTCCCCTTCTCTGGTGGATCCTGTTTGTGATATTTTTCTTCATGTATTTGACTATTCTGCTGTGCAACAGCATCATAATGCTGACAACAAAAACTGATCCTGTGCTTCACACCCCCATGTATTTTTTCCTGAGCAACTTTTCTTTTGTGGAAATCTGCTATGTAACAGCCACAGTCCCAAGACTTCTCCTGGATCTTTGCACTCACAAAGGAACTATTTCTTTACTGTCCTGTGCTGTTCAAATGTGCTTTGTCCTTATGCTAGGAGGCATGGAGTCCATGCTCTTGATAGTGATGGCCTATGACCGCTATGTGGCCATTTGCAACCCTCTGCACTATTCCCTTGTCATGAACCATAAGGTGTGTATAAAGCTTGTGGCTGCCTGCTGGATCAGTGTTGTGCCAGTCGTGACTGGACAGACATACCAGATTTTCTCCTTGCCTTTCTGTGGTTCTAACATTATCAATCACTTCTTCTGTGACATCCCTCCAGTACTCAAGCTTGCTTGTGGAGACACATTCGTGAACAAGTTAGCAATCTATGTTGCTTCGGTGGTGTTTATCATGGTTCCCTTTCTGTTGATCATTGCTTCCTATGGGAAAATTGTCCACAATATTCTGAAACTTTCCTCCACCAAAGGGAGAGCTAAAGCCTTCTCCACCTGCTCATCTCACCTGATAGTCATCATCTTGTTCTATGGAACCACCATCATCACTTATGCACAGCCCAGAGAAAATCAGTCAGAAGAAATGGGAAAGCTGCTGTCTCTTTTCTACACCATTCTGATCCCACTGTTGAATCCAATAATATACACTCTGAGGAACAAAGACATCATGGAGGCATTGAGAAAACTACTAACTAAGCTATTAGTGTAGGAGAATGATCCAAATTACAGAAATCTTTTTTATATACATTCATTATAGTCTTAATGTAGAAAATGTTTGACCTTATTTCCATAATATCTGGTATAATAATGAATATTGATTGAATCACATGATATCAAGGCACATTTTTTGTTTTACAGACTTAAGCTGTTTAAGATTTCTTTACACAGAGGCTAAGTTTAAACAATTGAGATATCTTATCTGTCTTTTAATATTTAACCGCTTGAGTTTTCAAAACTGGATGTACATAATAAGCAGACAATTGTGTCCTATTGTAAGTTGTTGAGACTGTTTTAACAAGGGTTCTCTTCATTCTTCCTTCCTAAAATAGACTGATTTACATTGTCATTGACAGAAGGAATCTAATGAAAAATAAAGACTTTCAAATATTTCAGTCATTTATTTTATTATTTTAGAAGATTCTTCTTTATGAACTGAATCTCCCCAAAGAATTTTTTAATTTAGTTTTCTACTTTTACAATCTTATTGAGTATTCATCCCAGCTTCCTTCCCTCCCCCAGTGAATTCTTTAAAGGCAACAATTATAGGTTAGTTAGGTTGAAAGAAAAATTGGTAAATAGCAGAAATCAGAAATAACACTCAGAATCCTTGCCATTGTTTCTTTTGGCACCTACCAAAGGCATTAGTTCCAATGAATTATGCAAGGAAAGTGGACATGTGAATTTTCAAAGGCAAAGAAGAATCATCTTAGGTCTATTCTCTCTTGGTTATGAAACAATGTTCTTGTACCTATTAGAGTGGATACTATTTATCAAGAAAGTGAAAGACAGTACAAAGAAAAGCAAAATGAAGCCCCAGAGCTTGTGAAAATTGAAAGCAAAATATAGGACATAGAACTTCCCAGGAAAGAATTTTTTGAAATTGTTTGGGAAATCCCTGCCATCTTCAAATGTAAAAAAAAAAAATACCATGCATTTCAAGGTGCTTTTTGTTTATCTAGTATTTTTTTAGAAAGTACTTCATTACATGAGATAATGCAGATGTGTCATTTCATAGTTTTTCTTGTCTAGGATATGTACTCTCCCTCTTTAATACCTCAAGATCGCACAATATCAGCTATTCCAAGTTCTGGGATCCTGGATATGGAGTAATATTTAAATCTAGATCAGGTAGGGTATGACTAAAAACAATTCCTTGAGGCTGGTAAAATAAGGTCTAATTTTCTTGTTGGGCATCACTGTGGCCAGTTACACACAGAGAGATCATCCCTCTGCCACACATTCCTTTCTATTTTATTTCATCCACCAGAATCTCTGTTTAATTCTGGCTCTGTTTGCCATAACTGTTTGGTCTGTTTTGCTTTTCTTTGTGTATGTCTGTGGGTGTATAAAAGTGTGTTTGTGTGTGTGCATGCTTGTTTGGATATATGTGTAAAAGCATACAAGTGGCATGTGTATATGGATTTTCACATAGAAATATATGTGTGCATATACACATGCATATACATATATATTCACATGTAGGAAGAGGAAAATATGGCATAGGGGAGCAAGCATCTTCAACATTTCTATACTTTTATTTTAAAGGAAGGGTCTCTTTTTCAACCTAGAGGTTGTCAGTGAAACAATGCATTTTACCATGTTACCCTAGATATTCTTTTTCTGCCTTTCAAATGCTGGAATTGCTTATGGCCATCACAATTGCCCCAGCATTTCATGATTTTGGAGCATGTAAATTCTGGCCAGTACTCTTTTTTTATTTATTATTTATTCAATTGTGTGTGTGCATATGTGCGCATGTGTATGTATGTATGTATGTATGTATGTATGTATGTATGTATGTGTGTATGTGTATGTATGTGTGTGTGTGCAGAACCACGGACGAATTCAGGAACCACCATGGACGCCTCCACCTCCTCCTGTTTACTCTGCCCCGGGATTCACAGGCTCCGCCCTTCCAGGACCAGAAACTCAGGCCACCCCTGCTTCTGCCAGGCATCTATATGTGGGGTCTCGGATCCGAACTCAGGACCTTCTGCCTGCAAGGCAGAGGCTTGACCCCTGAGCCACCTCTCCAGCCCCTGAGCAGTACTATTATACAGATATTTAAAACCTTTCAATCCTCCCATAATAAAACAGGGAAAAAACAAGAAAAATGGACTTCACTATAGATAATTACTAAAATTCTCATATCATAGATTTTGTTCCAATGAAACTCAAGTGTCTAGAACAAACTTTTCATAAAATAAAATGAATGCACTTATCAGAATAAATAAATCATCAACATAACTATACATATTACAGAATATGAACTACCTCAATGTAAGTAAATGCTCAGCAGAAAAGGCACAATAAACAAACGGGCTAATGAACTTAGTGAACAATGATGTGAGGAAAACATGGCAACTCTGAGCAAGTGTTCAACAAACAACACAGATTCAATGGATAGCGAAATGTTCTAAATGTATCAAGATAACTGACCAGCCTTTTGGCAATAATGAAAGCAATACCCCAAATTAAAATTTTACTATGAGACATTTAGAGCAAGTTTGATACTACAGAGGACTTTTAGTACCTTGAATTCATAATATCTTGATTATAAATACCATGTAAATATAAATGTGTTTGCATGCATATATATGTGTGCTTTAATGCCATAATATGTATGTTTATACACACATATTAAAACCAATTATACATACATACATGTAGAAATGTTTAGATGACATTATATACCATGGCTAAGTAGGTTTTATCTCTATTATATAATAGTCACATTACTTTTGAAAGTCAACTTTAAACACAAAACATAAATAATAAAAGAATTAAAATAACGCCATAATATTGTAAAGACAGAAACAGACTTAAATTAACAGAGATTAAAGATGCTTTAATAATTTAAATAGCATGAACAGAATTTGAAAAAGTTTAGGAAATTAAAAATATAGACATATAAGCATGATACATATATCCATAAACACATCTTTTTAATATGAACCTGTTCAGGATAAAAGACAAATATTCAATAGCTTAAAGATATAAGGTGAATAGAGTAAAAGCATGCGGTAAGTATTACAAAAGCATCCAATACAAATGATAACAGCAGAAGGACACTAAGTTTCATTTAGTATTCTCTTCAGAACCTAATTAGAAAACAGTGTCTTCTGAAATTAATAGATACACCAGAGAAATGCTCCCCAGGGACTTTGGCTATCCTTATTTAAGCACAATTGGTGTTTGAAGAAAACATAATCATTGTGAATTATAGTAATTTCTTGAGACAAACGAGAATATGATCTAAACTAAGATTTAGAAAGACATCTCCAACTTCACAGACTGTTTCATGGCAATCTCTAAAGGTAAGGTGCAACTGAGTTATAAGAGTACTTTATCTAAAACAACCTTAAATTGAGGCTCAAGGTTCACTCAATAAAACAAAACCATGAAATTGAGATCTTTATCTGAAAAAATGACCTCTCTGATCACTAAAATTCTAGTATTCAGATATGTAATCAGATAAAATGAGACACATGTCCAGTCGTGTTGATGTATTTATGATAGAATAGCATGAGATAAAAGGGAAGTGAAAATACAAATATGCACTTATATGATGACACCATAAACCATCAGCTGATGAGGGGCTTAGAATGTACAGGGAAGTAACAAACTTGAGTAGAAAGGCAAAAACAGAAAATTAATGGTACAAATTTGAAAAGAAAACTAAAGAGTAATGACAATTGTCAAGTGACTTTGATTTCTTCATATGGAAGTTATTACAAAAATGAAAGAAGTCACTTGCTTTTTTCCTTCACTTTCAGGGGATCTAGCCACTTGTAAAGCGAGAGCAAATGTGTGAAAGGTGTTGCTATGCAGCATCATAGAGAGTAAGTACAGAGAGGAGGCACGGTGGATGACCAGGGAACTGTATAGAAACAAGGGATATATATTCATGTATATTGCATATGGTATACATGTCAGATAATTTTTTATTGTCATACCATAAGAAAACTATTGTGATGGTAAATGATGTCTTCAAAGAAAGATGCAGATAAACAAATACATCTAATCCAACTAAAAGAAGAAAATTTGAAATTAAAATACAATCATATATTTGATTTATTTCATCAACAGATGGAGAGCATATTAAAGGAGAAAATTTAAATATCACAATGATAGAATTTATTCTCCTGGGGTTTTCTGATGCTCCCCTTCTCCGGTGGATCCTGTTTGTGATATTTTTCCTCATGTATTTGACTATTCTGCTGTGCAACAGTATCATAATGCTGATAACAAAAACTGATCCTGTGCTTCACACCCCCATGTATTTTTTCCTGAGCAACTTTTCTTTTGTGGAAATCTGCTATGTAACAGCCACAGTCCCAAGACTTCTCCTGGATCTTTGCACTCACAAAGGAACTATTTCTTTGCTGTCCTGTGCTGTTCAAATGTGCTTTGTCCTTATGCTAGGAGGCATGGAGTTTATCCTCCTGACAGTGATGGCCTATGACCGCTATGTGGCCATTTGCAACCCTCTGCACTATTTCCTTGTCATGAATCATAAGGTGTGTATAAAGCTTGTGGCTGCCTGCTGGATCAGTGTTGTGCCAGTCGTGACTGGACAGACATACCAAATTTTCTCCTTGCCTTTCTGTGGCTCTAACATTATCAATCACTTCTTCTGTGACATCCCTCCAGTACTCAAGCTTGCTTGTGGAGACACATTCGTGAACAAGTTAGCAATCTATGTTGCTTCGGTGGTGTTTATCATGGTTCCCTTTCTGTTGATCATTGCTTCCTATGGGAAAATTGTCCACAATATTCTGAAACTCTCCTCCACCAAAGGGAGAGCTAAAGCCTTCTCCACCTGCTCATCTCACCTGATAGTCGTCATCTTGTTCTATGGAACGGCCATCATCACTTATGCACAGCCCAGAGAAAATCAGTCAGAAGAAATGGGAAAGCTGCTGTCTCTTTTCTACACCATCCTGATCCCACTGTTGAATCCAATAATATACACTCTGAGGAACAAAGACATCATGGAGGCATTGAGAAAACTACTAACTAAGCTATTAGTTTAGGGGAATGATCCAAATTACAGAAATCTTGTTTGACCTAATTTCTATAATATCTGGTATAATAATGAATATTGAACCACAGAATGTCAAGGCACACTTGTTTTACAGAATTAAGCTATAGGTTTTCTTTACAATCAGAGGCCATGTTTAACTAATTGAAATATCTTATCTTGCCACTTGAATTTTCAGAACTGGAGGTGCATAATAAGCAAATATTGTGTCCTATTACAAGTTAATAAGACTCTTTTCTGTGATGTGATCTCTTTATTCTTTCCTCCTAACATGGGCTGATTTACATTATCCATGACTTGGGGAATCTAATAAAAATAAGTCTTTTAAATATTTCTGTAGTTCATTTTATTATTATTCTAAAAAATTCTTCTGTATTAATTGAAACTCCCCACATAATTTTTTAAGTACTTTTGTACTTTAGAATCATATTGAGTACTCCTCACAACTTCCTTCTCTCCCCAAATAATTTTTTAAAAGCAACAATTAAAGGTCATTCAGTTTGAAAGAAAAGTTGGAACACAGCAGACATCAGAATAACACTCAGAATCCTTTCCATAAAGTGTTTCTTGTGGCACTTACTGAAGGCATTGGTTCCAATGAATTATGCAAGGTAAGTGCACATCTGAATTTTCAAAGGAAAAGAAGAATCGTCTTAGGTCTATTCTCTCTTACTCATGAAACAGTGTTCTTATACCTATTAGAATGGGCACTATTCATCAAGAAGGTGAAAGACATTACAAAATAATGCCTTAGGTCTTATCAAAATTGAGAGCAAAATATAGGATGTAGAACTTCCCAGAGAAAAAGACTGAATTTTTTTGAGTTTGTTGGGGAAATCCCTGATATCCCCAAATACCATGCATTTCAAGGTGTTTTGCATTTATATAATATTTTTTAATAAATGTTCCTAAACTTAAGATAACGGAGATAAGTCAGCTCACAGTTCCGTGAATTCATTGTTCTTGTACAGGATATGTACTTTCTCTCTTTAATATTTCAAGTTTGTACAGTATCAGCTGTTCCAAATTCTGAGATCATGGTAATGGAAAAATATCTGAGTCTAGATCAGGTAGGTTATGACTAAAAACAATTCATCGAGGCTTTAAAAATATGGTCTAATTTTCTTGTTGGGCATCACTCTGGACATTTTACACTCTTCCAGATCAGCTCTGTGCCATACATTCCTTACAATTCCATTTCATTCACTTGAATCTCTGTTTGATTCTAGCTCTTTCACCATAACTTTTTGCTGCTTTTTGTTTTTTCTTTGTGTGTGTGTATCTATCTGTGCATGTGTGTAAAAGTGTGTATGAGTGTAAAAATGTGTAATGGCATATGACTTTTCGCATAGAAATATATGTGCACATACACATGCATGTGCATGCATGAAAATGTGTGGGAAGACCAAAACTTGACATTGGGTAGCATCTTCAACGTTTCTATAGTTTTTGTTTCAAGGAAGGGTCTCTTATTTCAACCTGGATCTTACTAATGAAATAGTCTAGCTAACCATGTTGCCCTAGAGATTCCTTTTCTGCCTCTAAAATCCAGGAATTGCTTGTGACCACCCCAATTGCCCTAGCATTTCATGGGTTTTGAGGATTTGAATTCCCACCACCACTCTTGTGGAATCAGTGTTTTATCCACTGAATCATTCCCACAGCCCAGTTAATTGTATTTGATATAAATTATGTATTTAATATAAAGTATTTATGTGATTCAGTGAAATACACATGAATAATTTTGAAAATGTAAAGAAAATTAATACTAGATCTCATTATTTATTATCATACTGTTCAAAATGATTTTGTAGCAAGGCTCACTCAGAATGGTAGTTTATTGTTCAGTTAGGAGAATATATACACCATGTTTGACTCACATTTATATCACATGAAACTTCAATTTTCTGTAGTTAAACATAAATGTAAAAATTATACGATAGTGAGTGAAGATCAAAAATTATAATTAAATATTTTCCAAATGGAACTGATGAAATTTCACTTACAATTTGAATGACCATTGGCAAGCCACTTAGAAAGAGACTATGCAGATATGTTTGTTCTAAGGAATGGAAAGAACAAACATATTTAAAAATAAACAATTCATTTAAAATATATTAGAATTTTGCATTTGTGCTGTGTATGCATATTGTTGTAATTTAATTCGTTTCTCACGTTGTTGTACAGTAAAAAAGCTAGTCTCAGTCAAGCAAGGTATTCTACTAAAAATATTGTCAAACTTTGAGTGATAATTGCAACATAATCCAAAAGTTCAGAATTTCAAATGAAATAATAGAGCCTATAGGCAATACAGAAAGTCTCAAATCATAAAAGGCCTAATATGTATATACCGATGACACATTTGAGAAAAAGAAAGGAATATGTACTGCAGACGATCTTTAAAAGGTTCAACATTAATAATTTTTACTTTGTGATCTCATGATAAGATAGAATACTGTGGTGCCGAGACAAGGTTGGAACAAATCAGATCAACTCCTGAATACCAGAAGGCTTAACAGAGCAACTGTTGTAGATGTGAAGCATAGTGGGAGAAGTAATACTATATCAGTGAACAAGAACTGTCAAAATGACAAACTATAAATATCATCCCCTCCACAAAGACCACACCTTCCAACATTTTCTGAACTTTTAAAAATAGTGCCATTAAGTTGAGGCCAAGCATCCAACATATGACCTTACGGAGTTCCATTTCCAAACCATAATATTAGTTTCCCAACTCCTAAATGCTCTTGTACATTTCACATAAAAATATATTTATTCACATTCAGGATTCTTAGTAGCCCCAATTTTACTCAGAAATCCAAATAAACAACATCTTCTAGACTCAGGAGAATGTATTAGCCATGAGCCTTGCAAAATCAAATGAATAAAACTGAAAATATTTTAGCCCCAAAGTAATAAAATAAGAGATAGTGAAAGAATCATACCACCATCAAACAGCAACTAAGGAACAAATCCTTCACCTCTGCTTCCAGGATCTGAGGCATGTAATTTCATGATCTGTGTTTTAAATAACTTTGGCAGGTGAAAGGCCTTTGATGTTTACAATTCAGCAGTCCAAGAAGCTGCTTCTGACTCCATTTACTACCTGAAGATTTTTAGCAAATGTTCCATCTTCATGACTTCTCAGGCACCGTTGGGTCTGCATTGTAGAAAATGTTTCACTGTTCATGTTTCACCATCCCAGAAGTTGGCGAGGGGAACCCTGCGACCTCAATTCCAAGATCTTTCTTTGAAATCCTAACATAAAACATCTTGAAACATTCATTCTTCATGTCTGCAAAATAGCAACATATGGAGAAGACCAAATCTCATCTAATTAAGTGGATTTTTTTTATTGTGAAAACCACAAGCACCTAGTGTTGTGGAGATCATTCAGTGAACATTGGAGAAAACAAGATCAGAAAAAAATATAAGGCAGGAGATAGGGAAAAGGACTCTAAAAGGAAAAAGGGAAAGTGATTTAATTCATTGTACAAGGTATCTTTCAAAGTCTGCTTAAAAAACATAACTCACATAATATGAAAATATTTATTCTCATGCTGAACTTCAGCAGTTTCTACAACACAGCAATTACCATGGTACATACATTTTAATTGTTGTTTTAAGAGCATATTTGCCCATCACCAATTTCCATTTAAGTTTGATCTTGTAAATTGGCAATTTAATTGTTGAATAGTTTCTATCATGTTTACTTTTTTCAAAGAATTTGAAATTACCTGAGATAAGAGATGTTTAGGTTTCTGAACTCATCACCAAAACTGATGGAGAAAGGACTTTTATTATATTTAGAAATTGTTCCTAAAACATCTCATGAGTGAGAGATATGATATTCCTGAACCGTCAACTCAAGAAAACTAAAAATATTATATATTTCATTATGATTTATTATTCATGAATCTGAAAGTACACTTGAAGATGTCTACTTTCTCTTTCAGAATAAGAAATTAAGTTCTCTCTTATTTGCACTGTCTCTGGCTCATGTCAGGGTTAATGTAGAATCAGATTTTACTCCATGAATAGGTCACATTTTGTAATCATTCATGCTGGATGAATGGATAAGCAAATGGACACACCCATGTGTACACATATTCATATGCACACACATACTCAGACTTTTGCCTGTTTCTCTTTTGATTAAGATAAATAATATTTGTTTAGATTCCTGAAATTTTAAAAATTTGCATATGCATTCATTTCTACTCAATATATATGAACAGCAGTGCATTGTTCAGTCTTTGTGTTGTTGTGTTTACTGTTTAGAAAAAAGTTAAAATATTTTCATAATTCAAAATACCATTTTATACTATCAACAACCATGCATAGGCTTAACTGATTTTTCAGCCTTAAAATTATGAGTAATTAAGTTTTTCTCTCTAAAATTAAACTAAATAAATGTTATGATAAAAAATTTAAAAAATGAAAAATAAATTACCAAAAATAAATAAAGTAATTCTCACATGCTGATGAGAATTGCTTAAATTCCATGTTTAAATAACTAAAGAAAAGTTACAGTGAAGGACATCAGTGTTTAAAGATATTTCCTGTTTGGTCTGTAAATAAATTTTAAGTCTCACTCATGGTTATACCCTTGTATCAGATTTAGAATTAGAACAAACTGTACAGAGAATTTGGTTGCTAAAATTTTCTCTAGATGAGGACAAGAAAGAAAAAAGAAGGCTAAGAATAGGATGAGATTTAAGGGCTGGAGAGGTGGCTCAGGAGTTAAGCCTCCGCCTGCAAGGTGGAAGGTCCTGAGTTCGGTTCCCAGATCCCACGTATAGACGCCAGACGGAAGCGGGGGCAGCCTGCGCTTCTGGTCCTGGTAGGGCGGAGCCTGTGAATCCCGGGGCAGAAGGAGGTGAAGGCGTCCATGGTGGTTCGCGAATTCGTCCGTGGTTCTACACACACACAGACACACACACACACACAGACACACACGCGCGCGCACATACACACGCACATGCGCACAGTTGAATAAATAACAAAAAAAAAAGATTTAAAAAAATAAAGATTTTTATTATTGTTGTAGGTATCCTTCAAGGGTCTACTAAATGATACCTGTAAGTGTTCCATCCACCCAAACACACTGCATACGCACATATAGAGTAAATATGCATAGACACACATTCACCTGAGCACATACACACTTGAATTCACTCACATATGAATATATATATACACATATATATGTGCATGCATGTCAATACACATGTACATAGAAACTCACATATAACCAATATACATTTCATATACTTAAGCACTCATACACTCACTCACACTCATGCACTCATACACTCAAATGCATCCATACACATGAACATAAACATATATTTATAAGAATATTTTCTTGCATACATACATGTACACCCTCACACATGCACATACACATTTACACACACACACACACACACTTGAACACACAGCTTTTAGGGAGATGTATGCTAGTGAACACTGATGCAAGAGACGGTTATATCATAAGAAATTTTGATCAATAAGCCAGAACATTGGCAACAGAAGAAGCTTCTGGAAGGTAAATTGGTCCACAGGAGAAGTTGATCCCTAGGGCAGATGTGAGTAGCGTTATTTAAGATGCATTGATGTTTGAAGCAAGAAAAGGAGAGATAAAATGCAGACCTTGTGTAACTTCATGAGGAAAGGAGTATAAATTACAGATTCATAGTGTCTTATACTTTCTGAAGTGTAACTTCATGAAGAAAATAATGTAAATTGTAAACTAAGACTCTCTTATACTTTCTGAGGCTCCACATGCAAATATATCAAGGTAAGATTGAAAAATGCAGTTTGAGTAATTTTAAGGATAGTGATAAATTAATAAATCCGAATAAAAACACAGATTCTTGTATTGTTTATTTGAAAATGAATGAATTAATTACAGAGATCATTTGTGTTTAGTTTTCCTACAGACAAAAATAAATAATCTTTGGTTTATTTAAAAATTAAAAATCCTATTAGGAAGGGAAATAAGAAAAATTGAAAGATCATGGTAATGAGATATGTAAATATTCTACAATATAATAGATAAATATTAAAAATTGATTTATAGAATATATATGCAATTATAGCAGATATGAAAGAATCAGAAAGCATACATGTTTGTAAATAAGCATTAGGGACAATTTCAGGAATCTTCAAGCGTGCTGATTTCTTTTCATTAGATTATATCCCTGTGTAGGGGCCCAAGAACTCAGCTTAGATTCCATTTTATCTTTGTCTCCTTTGATCACTTGTGGATGTTCAACAAATTAGAGTTGGATTTAATCAAAGGTCTACTTAAAAATGTCATGATAGAAAAATAGAGAAAACGTTACACTTGATAAGTTATATTGCCAAAGGAGAACTCACATGAAAAATAAAATATAAATATCACTACAAGAAACGGGTCACACTTACTGATTATATTAAAGGCTATTTGGTATCACTAATACAGTGTGCATTAGGATATTTGTCTATGAATTCTAACTGAGAATAATATTTTAAATATTCAGTACATCTTTATAAGTTGAATACAGCATATCTCTTCATGCTCTCACTATCAATAAATTAACTAAGAAAAGACGATTGACATATATAGTACTAAAAGAATTGCACAAATTTTAATCTTTGCAGTAAACTCACATACTTTTCTGTGATGCACATGAAATAATAGAAACCACTTATTAATATAGTACTACCAAAGCAGCCATATAAAAGTCGGCATTTTTTAAATTGCATTGATTTTAATTACAACTTTATTAATGAAGCACAAAATTGGAAACATCAATGTAATGATGGGAATTTTAGACCTGTGAGTATATTACTTTGTAAAATCCAAGTAACTCAAAGAGTCCAATGTAATACAAAGCGAATTAATTAACCATGTTACTTGACCATATCTGCAGATGAAGAGAAATTTAAACCAGATAAAAAAAATGCATCTACGTTGACAGAATTTATTCTCTTGGGCTTTTCTGACGTTCCCCGCCTCCAGTGGATTCTGTTCGTGATATTTGTGCTCATGTATTTGACTATTCTGCTGTGCAACGGTGTCATCATGCTGATCACCAGAATTGATCCTGGGCTTCAGACCCCTATGTATTTTTTCCTGAGCAACTTTTCATTTGTGGAAATATGCTACGTGACAGTCACTGTCCCAAGGATGCTCGTGGACATTTCCACTCACACAGGAAAAATTTCTGTGCTCGCCTGTGCCACTCAAATGTGTTTCATCCTCATGCTTGGGGGCACGGAGTGCCTCCTCCTCACCGCCATGGCCTATGACCGCTATGTGGCCATTTGTAACCCTCTGCACTATGCTCTGGTCATGAACCACCGGTTCTGCCTGCAGCTGGTGGCTGCCTGCTGGCTCAGTGTCATCCCTGTTGTGATTGGACAAACATATCAGATATTCTCTTTGACTTTTTGTGGCTCTAACAAAATCAATCACTTCATTTGTGACATCCCTCCCGTACTCAAACTTGCTTGTGGAGACACATTTGTGAATGAGATTGCAGTGTACATAGTTGCGGTTGTATTCGTCACCATCCCCTTTGTGTTGATCATTGTCTCTTACGCAAAAATTATCTCCAACATTCTGAAACTTTCATCAGCCAAAGGGAGAGCTAAGGCCTTTTCTACCTGCTCATCTCACCTGATAGTTGTCGTTTTATTTTATGGAACAGCCAGTATCACTTACCTACAGCCCAAACCAAATCAATCATAATCAATTGGAAAACTGCTGTCTCTTTTCTATACCATCCTGATTCCAACTCTGAATCCTATCATATACACTCTGCGGAATCAGGACATCATGTTGGCATTGAAAAAATTGCTCAGTAAGTTACTAACTTAAGGCAAAGATTTGAAATTTACAGGAAAAAGTGGATATTTGATTGTCTTGAAGCTATAACTGAAAAATTGTGCTTACGGTCTTTAGTAAGTCACAAAATTGCTCAGTTTTTCTTCACTCGAGTCTTAGGGAAACAACATCTATTTTAGGAACATAATTTTTCAGGTAATGTTGCCTGTCTATTTACTACAGTTATATTATAAACACATGCGGCATTCAGAATGGAGTGACCTCAAAAATAAACCTCCAAAAATGTTCTCATTAAGATTTCATGGAGAAGTTCTTAGAAATCTCAGCTAGTTAATAAATGGCAGCTCACAGTCAGAAACTACAAAACAATTTTTCTATTATTATGAAGTGTTCTATTTCTCTGAAACTGTGGTTATTTTATTTATGCTACTTATGTATTAATATAAAAGCCTAGTATTTAATCATACAAAGTTCATTAATGTAACATAATTTCAACTGTAAAATTAATGTAATGTAAATTTAAATATACAAATCAATATATTTTATGTAAATATTTTAATATTACTGAATATGATAATTAATATCATACCCATATTTATACATAGGAATAACCACATATAAATATATTGTTAGATCTGCAAAATGGAAACACATAGCATTTCAGGAAAATAGTATCTATTTTCAAACTTGGATACCTGAGTTTGATCCCCCAAAGCCCACGTGATGCATCTCTCTTGTTCTCTCTCTTTCTCTCTCTCTCCCCTTCTCTTCTCTCTTGCTGTCTCTCTCCATTCCTTTTCTTCCCACATGTAAATAAAATATGAAAAACATAAGGCACAGATATGAAAAGGAATAATCTTTTAACTGATGATATACTCAAAATACATAAATCAAGAAAACGTTCATGTTTTAAGGGCCAAATATATTCAATAGGTTAAATATATTCCATCATGTGAGTCTATCAAAAGGTATATATTTTGTGAGCAAAAATTAAATTTCTCCTGATTTTGGCAACTTAATCAAGCTTGAAAACTCTGTACTTGAAACCAAGTAGAATAAAAGGTTAAAAATTAACATATAATGTAAATATTTATTTCAAGTAAGAATGGTATATGTTATCAAATTCTAAAATCTTGGTCCTATATAATGGGCAATTTTCATGAAAATCAAGGAAGCAGATAAGAAATGATCATTGCCAATTTTGTTTTCAATCAATGCTGCTCTTACAAGATGATTGTTTCTGTTCAAAAGTGTGTAAGCTTTTCAATGACACTTAAATCATAAGAATTGTTCAATAAAACATTTTAATTTCCTCAATAAGCAACAAAAACATAACTAATAAACATGTTCAAAAGCTAATTCTGATAGAAACAAAGGTTTTGTATGGTTTTCTTCATAATGAAGTCATAATTGTAAATTCTTCCAGTAGGGTAATAGTTGTGAATGTGTCAGCTTTTGGTGATTTCAACAGTTTATTGCTTTATAAGAAATTTTGGTGAGTTCTCAGTTTATTGCTTTATAAGAAATCAAGCTGAAGTGAATGCTATTTCATTGGGAGACTACAAATGTCTGTGGTGTCAGAACAGGGGAAGAGCTTATCCTGGAGAAAATGAAAGAGGCAAACCAGCAAGCTCCAAAGTAGGTCTCTAAATTGAAATGTGTAGACAGAAAAGACTCCTTTATTTATGTGGGAATTTATGGCTTTCAGGAAAAAATAATGTTTCAGGAGTGATTGAATAATTATGAAATAAAAATAAATCTCGTCTGACAATTTAAACACCTAAAATTTAAACGTTCTGCACTTTAAAAAAATCAATATTCATCTGAATTATGAAGGTAAATGTGACCTTTTATATACTGTCAATTTAACTCATCATATTTTTGAATTACAAATTAATGCTTAATATATAGAGAAAGACACATATTATTTAATTTAGTTCATATTTTCATTCCATTAAACCAAAGTTTCAGGTTAATTATGATAAGTACAAATATCAAATTTCTTTACAATAGATAAATCTACAATAATTGATACATTTGCTAAGCACAGATAATTTTTTAGGACACTTGATTGTCAGTCAATACATTGTTACTGTTGTCTCTTTTATTTGACCATATATTCATGGGAAATTGATAGTAAAACAACCTTATGATTAACTAATAATCATTGAGCAATCCAAATACTATTTCTCTTAAATAATCCAAATTGATTCTTATAGTTAATGACTAATGAAATAAGAAGATGTGTTTCAGTTCAAAACTGTTCCTTAAATTATTTAAAGTTTTATGATTTTAATGTCAAACACATTTATACACACACATTAAAGAATTTCCAATATCTGTCTGAATTTAAATATCATTGCATATTATATCAATTCTGAATTTTTCAAGCAAGAGAAGCTATGATCCAAAGAGAAATATCATAGTAATTTTTATCATGTTAGCTGGATAGAACTTAAACCTTTATTAAAAAGAAAAATACTATAATCTCATTAGATCACACTGAGTAGATTTTTGCTCCATATAGCTAGACAGTTGTCCTTTTAAGCACTGTATACACAAATGTCATGTACTTTATTTTAAATATGAATAGAAGTGGGATTGTATAAAGTTACCAGTTTACTTAGGCTTCATGAAAGTTTTACAGGAGGAAAATGTTTATTTTGTTATAATTTCCGCACATGTTACACAGATCTTTGATATTTTCCTTCTCCATGTGAACTATCATATGTTCATCCTAAAGAATAATAGTTATCTTTAAATAGTAATTCTATACTCGGTCTATGATTAATATAATGAGTACCAGATAAGTTAGTAAAGTGAAAATATAAGTGAAGCAGTGATCCTTATCTCATAAATCTTTTAGTACTAGCAAATCAAAAGTTACTATAAGGATTAAAGTACATGTCAGCACTATAGCAGACGTGCGGTCCTGATGTTAGGAACATAAGAAAATATGACAAAGAATTTGTGGATATTTCCTCTTGAGCGTTTCGGATTTTTCAAACATTTTATGTTTCCACTATGAGCTCTATTTCCTTTTACCATATATGCAACTAAATGAAAAACACTTTCAGAGAATGCTTTTTCATTTTGAATAAACTAGTGATAGCACAGAATTAAAGGTAGTTCTTGAAAACAAATACAGCATTTTATATTTATGGACACATAGAATGTCATAATATTTTAAACACTTTTACAAATATTAAGATACTAGTTCACAAATTTTTACTGAAATGATATACTCTCAGAACAAGTAGGCCATCAGATTGCTGACTGAGCTGTGGAATAAAAGGTTCTTAAAAGCATATGTAGCATGTAATGTAGGGGTGACATTCAAATCTGTTCTACTTTAGTAGGACTGTATTCTGAATACTATATAGTATATAGTATACTATAATTAATTTGCTGGACTATGGACCAAAGCATGAGGCCAGTGAAGTGAAAAGTCACACAGGGATAAGTGTTGAGTGCCACACGTCCTCAGAGCAACACCTTAGGAGACATTCCATTTCTGGATTGTGTAAATAGAAACTCAGTAACAAGAATGAATGAGAACCTCCTAATTCACAAAGAGACCTACCCAATATATTCCAAACCGTAACCATATGAACTAAATGACGATATATTAAGTTCTTAAAAAGTAACTCAATAGTTCTTTAAGTACTAATGCATCTCTAGGAATACATATTATAAATATAACACCATATTTGTTACTCTATATAAAAAATGGAAAAAGCTAAGCAATAATCATATACAGAGGTTGTCATCCTTGTGAATACTTTGCTAAACACACTGGTCTGACAAGTAAGGATTATGCTTCACTCAACATTACATGGATGTGGTATAGCCAGTTCCCTTGGTACTTGGTGTTGGTGTGGCTCCACCATCAAGCAAGACAAAGAACTGTAACAAAGAATCATAAAAGAAAATTAAAACTCTTTCCTCTATAAACTTTTTGGGTGTAGATTTATCTGTAGCAATGCAGAATAACTGCAACAGAATTGGTACCAGGAGAGTGGGGTTTTCCCAATAAATCTAGTTATGTAGCTTTTGTGGAGTCCAGAACTATTGTTGTTGGAATTTAGAAATATTTGAAGACTTTTGTGGAAGTGAAAACTTTTGAACAGAACTTTTGGGCCATTTGGAAAATAGTGATGCTGAGAGAGTTGTGGATTGTTTGAGTCAGATGAAAAGACAGGAACAACATCTGGTGAAGTTGAAGTTAAATATGATGGAATCGTATACTTGACAGAAGAGTGTTGTATTGCCAGCCTTGTATTATATGTGGAATGAGTAGACAAAAGATCAACTGTAATTATTAGAGAAATAAATGTCATTGAAGGAAATCTCATGCTTTGCTTCGGAAAGAAGACATTGGGAAAAATGAGTGACACCCAATGGAGATACAGGTTGAAAACCTAGATTCCTTCAGGGGATTTTCCAAGACCAGCATGCTGAAGGTGGGAAAGCTATGATTTGAATAGACCTGACTAAATCTTAACCTTGCTGCTGAACTTATTACCATCATCAAAGGTGGTGCTGATTTTGATAAAGGATTGAGGAGTTCAGGGAGTATAGCTAAAGTTTATAACAAAGCAGCAGGTTTAAAGGTGAAGCTTCTAGCTGCAGAGATGATCCGAGGATGTTGTTGGAGGTGCCTGAACCATGGCATGTGGGATAAGCAGCAAGTTTAGATTCAACCTGGTCCAGAGAAATGCTACTTGTGCAAATTTGAATTGTGGAAAGTGGATGGATTGCCCAGAACCTTTGAGAACCCATGAATATCTGATGAAAAATAAAAGAGGGACATTAAGCTCCAGGATGCTGCATTTGACTGGCTGAACTTTAATCTTAATTTGAAAATTAATTATTGTGTCATTATATTTCCATTTTAATGTATTATCTGTGTCAAAATATTTAACTTCATTTATTTGACAGTGTATGATGGTTAAGAGATTCAGACCCAACACCCCTCCCTCCTCTGGCCCTGAACACATGCTTGCTCTCCAGGTCCAGGTAAGGCACCATGCTTCACAGGTACCCCCCCACCAGAACCCAGGTCACCCACTCCTCCCAGCCCCTCCCACCATCCAGCTTGAGCAGCACCAAAGCTGGCCAGAGCTTGGGTGCACTACTGGCCATGCCCCAGGTCCAGGTGAAGCCCACTGATCATCCTTAGCCCCTCCTTCCCTTCTGCCTACTGGGAAAGCACACTGGCTTGCTCTCAGACCAGGTAAGGTACCCCCTGTCTACTAAATCTGATTTAATTGATGTACTGTGTAGTAGCCTCATCTTGGAAGTAACAATAACAATAGACAAACACACCCAATTCCAAGGCAACCACTAATTACTGTTTACAGTAACTGCCAGAGAGAAGTTATAGCAATTAAATCAGTTCAGTCAAAACCACATAGAAACTGTAAGGGTTCAAGAGACAAAACAACAATGCCCAAGTCAAAGTGTAGATCCTTTAAAAACAAAACCCCAAAAAAACACAAATCTCTCACTGAAAGAATTAACCCCATAGTGACAGATTCCAACCAGAACAAATTTACAGAAAATAGCCAAGAAAGCCAAGCCCAAAATAACGAATTTCAAAGCATGGTAATAACCATGATCAATACTATGAAAGAGGAAATCCAGGAGGAGTTAAATATTGGCATTAACCACTTTGAACAGGAACACAGAAGACACCTAGAGGAGTTGAGAAAAACAGTTGAAGAAACAAAAATAGGCATAGAGCAATTAAAACAGTCTCAGGCAGAGTTTAAAATTGAACTTAAAAACAAGTTATCCTTAACCCAGAACTCAACACAGAGTCTTTCGGCAGAACTAATAAGGAAGAAAATAGATTTTCAGATCTTGAAGACAAAGTAGCAGAATTAACCGCTTAATGGAAGAGGTTGTTAAAGCCAAAAAGATACTTGAGAGGAATATTCAAGAGTTATGGGACACCATGAAGAAGCCTAACATGCGTATTCATGGAATACCAGACAAGAATCCCAATATAACACACCTGAGGAAAATTTTTCAAACTATCATAAATGAAAACTTCCTTCATATAAAGAATGAGAGGCCCATCCAAATAGAAGAGGCATTCCGCACCCCAAACAGATATGACCAAAATAGAAACTCATCATGGCAAATGATAGTCAAAACACTCCACATTCAGGACAAAGAAAAAGTGCTGAGAGCTTTAAGGGGGAAAAAAACCAAATCACTTTTAAAGGTTAACCTATCAAAATAAAAAATGACTTCTCAATGGAAACAGTAAAAGCAAGAAGAGTTTGGAGAGAAGTACTTTAAGTACTAAATGAGCAAAAATGTCAACCCAGGCTGATTTGCTTGGCAAAACTATCCATCATGATTGAGAGAGAAAGAAAAATTTTCCAGCACAAAGAAAACTTGAAGGCTTACATGTTGGGCAAACCAGGCCTTCAAAAAAGGATAGAAATGATACTCAAGCTTGAAGAAAAAATGAGTGTATCCAGGAGGACAGAAGGGAAGTATAATACCACCAAAACCTAAAAGCCAAACAATACACTTGCAAAAGCCAAAGAATCCAATGGAAAAAGAACAGCATCTTCAACAAATGGTGCTGGCAAAACTGGATCTCCACATGCAGAAGATAAAAGCTGGACCCGTACTTGTCACCATGTACAAGACTTAATTCCAAATGGATCAAGGACCTTGATATCAGGCCAGAGACTATAAAAATCATAGTTGAACAGATAGGGAACTCCCATGAGCTGATTGGGCTAGCCAACATTTCCTAAACAGACATCCAATGGCACAGTCACTGCTACCAACTCTCAACAGTTGGGATCTTGTGAAATTAAAGAGCTTCTGTTCAGATAAAGAGATTGTAACACGAGCTCAAAGGCAACCCACAGAATGGGAGAAAATCTTCACTAACCACATATCTGATAGAGCTCTACTCTCCAGAGTACACAAAGAACTTAGAAAATTAAACACCAAGGAAACCAATGGCCCAATTAAAAAAAGTGCCCTGGAACTTAAAAGAAATTTTACCAGAGATGAAAGTAAAATGTCTAACAAATATCTTAAAAAGTGCTCCACTTCTTTTGCCATAAGGGAAATGCAAATCCAAACCTCTCTGAGATATCATCTCACCCCGGTCAGGATGGCAAAAATCCACAATACAAACAACAACAAGTGCTGGAGAGGATGTGGAGAGAGGGGAACTCTCCTACATTGCTGGTGGGAATGCAGGCTCATACAGCCACTCTGGCGAGCCGTCTGGAGATTCTTAAAGAAATTAAAGATTGAAATGCCATATGACCCTGCTATTCCACTTTTGGGAATGACTCCCCATGCAGCAGAGGTTCACTTCGATAGCACAAGTGCGACTATGTTCATAGCAGCACTTTTTACAATAGCAAAGTCATGGAATCAACCTAAATGTCCAACAGTTGACGAGTGGATAAGGAAACCGTGGTACATCTATACAATGGAGTACTACTCAGCCATCAAAAATGATGAAGTACTGGAATTTGCTGGGAAATGGATGTCATTAAAAACAATTATACTAAGTGAAGTATCCCAAACCCAGAAAGTTAAGCGCCGTATTTACTCCCTAATAGGTGGCTCCTAGTACCAAACTCACCCAGCCCACATTGAGACACTCAAAGGTAAACCTATGTAATACAGTAATTTCAAGGATTGGGAACAGGAGGGATGGGGTTGGAGGGCCACACCAGACACAAGGAGAGAGGGGACCATGTTATAGCAGAGAAAATCGGCCTCCAAGGAATGCAAGTAAGTAATGTGACACCTGGTTAAGTTCACAGACATTCGTTCCTGATCATGTACAACTGAGGGGGTATGATCTGACCAGAAGGGGAGGGCATATAGTCTGGCAGATGAAAGGTGATCATTTTGCAAATGGGTGACTGATCCCTCCCTCACTGAGGTTTCCTGCTTTTATTACATCTACCCTTGAATGTGCTATTATAACAAGACTCCAGTTTAAGAGTTTTTTGTCTCTGACCACGGGGTGACATACAGTGCCCATCAGGATGGAGTGAAGGGCATTGCAGGAGTAGCAAAACTGCAAAAGAAAATCAACAAACCACAATCCAGAACTTCAGAGACTCTATATCAACCACATAGAACTAAGCCAGCTTAATCTCCTCCCATCCTGAAGCTCAGGGACATTTGCGGAAGAGGGGGTGGTAAGAGTGTAAGAGCAAAAGGATGGGAGGAGCAATGATCTGAAGATTCTCCACACTAGTTAGGGCTGAAGCAATCATAATAGGACTTTGCATGCCCTGCACAATGTCCAACCTCTGTGGACCTCACAAAGTCTAGCATCGGCTAAAGGCACCAAGATCCTTGGAGGCAAGGGATTGACAGCCACAGTAGTGTTCCTATGCTTAAGGGGAACATGAGAAAGGGTTCAGGGAAATGCCACTGGGTCCTTGTATGTCATCGGAGAGGAGGACCAAGAGGAGAGTTAGGCATACACAATTAAGGACTCTCTGGGAATTGGGGGTGAGGCACTGGGAGACGGGGAAGGAGGGAAGGGGAGCAGGGGGTTCAGGGGGAGGAGGAGGGAGGAAGGGAACTGGTCTACCTATTAAGTTTGTATGAGCGGAAATAATAATAAAAATGTTAAAAAATTCTATAAAAAGCCACTAAACATAAAAATATCCAGAATTAAAAATAATTTCTCCATTATAACATTAAATGTCAATGGTATTAACTCACAGATCAAGAGACACAGAGTACAAACTTGGATTAAAAACCACAAACCATCAATCTGCTGCCTTCAAGAAACTCATCTCATCACAAAAGATAGGTACATCCTAAAAATAAAAGGCTGGCCCAAAATTCTGTAAGCTAATGGAACCAGGAAACAGGCAGGGGTAACCATTATGCTGCCAGACAAAGTGGATTTAAACCAACAAAAATCATAAGAGACCCACATGGATACCTCATTTTAGTCACAGGTACAATTCACCAGGAAGACTTCACAATTCTGAATATATATGCAACTAATATGGACTCTTCCAAATTCATTAAGCAAACCCCACAGAGTCTAAAGGGAAAAATCAACCCCAAAATGATAATTTTTGGGGATTTCAACACTGCCTTCTCAACAGGTCAAAAGCTTAACAGAGACTCTTTGTAACTTAATCAAATCCTTAATGAAATGGACCTTACAAATCTCTATCGAACTTTTCATCCATGCAAGAAAGAATACGCATTTTTCTCAGCAGCACACGGAACTTTCTAAAAAATAGGTCACATATTTGGCCATAAAATGAATCTCCACATACAGAGGAAAGATGAAATTCTAGCCTGAAACCTATCAGACCACCATGGTGTAAAGCTTGACATTGACATTCACAGCACAACAAACAACAGAAAATACACTAACTCCTGGAAACTTAACACTATGCTGCTGAATGAGAATTGGATTCAGGAAGAAATTACAAAAGAAATTCAAGTTTTCCTGAAAGTGAACGATAATGAAAATACAACTTATCAAAATCTTTGGTTTATTTTCATGCCTCCAAAAATATTTATTGAACACATAAAAGGCTAAAATAGTGTACTAAAATTAAATGAATGGTTTATAGGCCATGTATGTTTGTTTAAAGCCCTAAGTTATTTATCTCAGATGCATTGTCATTCCTGACAAGTAAAGCAATGAAACTGCTGCTTGATTCTTTCTCTCAAGAACGCTGCCAAATAGACAATGTAAAGAGGAATCATTCTTTATGTTAGTGCTGCCAAGGTTTATGTTGTCTGAAAAATTAATGAACAATAATTTGTGTGTATATGATATATTAAGACAGGCATAAACTATTGAAAATAATATACAATTTATCTATGTTGCACTATAGGGGTCTTAAGAACCCAAAAGACATTCAAAAAGAATTGGATAGAAAATTCAGAGAGTTGTCTCTTCACTAAGGTCTCCTTAGTTCTCATTCTCCAGTGCATTTTTCACATGTGAGTCCTCTAGACAACTTTACAAATAATTTCCAAGCACTGCTTTAAAATATGAACTATGCCTTTTTTTTTAGCTGTTATCATGAGAAAGCATAAAATCCCACTGCAGCCATACAGGAATACAATTCAAGCTTTGCATATATGTGGTAATTAAGCTTAAAGCTTTAAGGAGTTTAAAGACTTTTCAAACAACTGAAAAGTGACTTTTGCACAATCTAATGAAAAATGTCATTTAATTTTGTACATTTACAGATTTAGCAGAAGATACTCTATTGTAAACTTTTTCTTAAACCATAATATTGCCAATTTTCTGATTTTCTAATTATCATCATATAATTAATACATTTGTAAAATGCCATGACCTCCACATTATACCTTTACCATATGTATCTATATTTTGTTCAATGATTCTCAGTATGAGAAATAAATGTATGATATTAAAGTTCAAGATTAGACACTAGTTTAAATCATATGAAACACAAGATATTTTGTAACTCTAGCATAAAAGAAAGCATAGAATTTGAACCTTATTCCAAAGAATGTCTAGTAAAAAAGTCATTAAGTTGCTAATAAAAAATGTATGCAGAAAAAAAAAGTCTTTGGGACACAATTAAAGCTCTCCTAAGAAGTAAGTTCACAGCTCTTAATGCCTAATAGAAAAAAATGGAAACATCAGAAATAAATAACTTAACAAGGCCGCTTAAAGCTTTAGAGACACTAGAGCATTCTGATCCCAACAGCAATACAAGAGAGGAGATTAGCAAAATAAGGGCAGAAATATCCAAAGTTGAGATAAGGAAAACAATACAGAGAATCAGCCAGTCAAAAAGCTGGTTCTTTGAAAAAATCAATAAGATTGATACACCCCTAACTAACCTAACCAAAAGCAAGAGAGAGAAAACCCAAATTAACAAAATTAGAAATGAACATGGAGGTATCACTACTGATACCTAAGAAATCCAGAGAATTATAACATCATATTTCAAAAATTTATACTTTGTGAAATTTGACAACACAAAAGAAATGGATGAATTCTTAAGTAAGCACAACTTACCTAAATTGAATCAGGAAGTTATGACTTATTTAAATAGTCCTATAACATATGAGGAAATCAATGAAGTAATCTGGAATCTTCCCACCAAACAATGTCCTGGACCACATGAATTCAGCACAGAATTCTACTAGACATTTAAGGAGCTAATAACACCAATACTCCTTAAACTGTTCCATCAAATACCAAAGGAAGGAACACTACCAGATTCTTTCTATGAATCTAATATCATCTTAATCCCAAAACCTCATAAAGATACACTTAAAAGAGAAAACTATAGGCCAATCTCTGATGAACGCAGATGCAAAGATTCATAACAAAATCTTGGCAAATCGGATTCAAAAACATATCAAAAAGACCATTCATGGGGATCAAGTAGGCTTTATCCCTGGCACACAAGTTGGTTCAACATATACAAATCAATAAAAGTAATTTACCAAATAAACCAGTCCAAGATTCAAGACCATATGATACTCTCAATAGATGCAAAAAAAGCTTTTGACAAGATCAAACAGCGTTTTATGATCAAAACCCTAGAGACAGTTGGTATGGAAGGAATCTTCATCAATATAATAAAAGCTGTATACAACAAGCCAACAGCAAGGATTATATTCAATGGGGAAAATCTTGAAGCATTCTCACTTCAATCAGGAACTAGACAAGGCTGTCCACTTTTCCACTTCTATTCAATACTGTACTGGAAATCTTAGTTGAAGCCCTAAGACAAAAAAGGGAGATAAAAGTGATTCAAATCTGTAAGGAAGAAGTCAAGTTATCTCTATTTGCAGATGACATGATCTTATATCTGAGTGATCCTAAAACCTCCACCAGGAAGCTCCTGGAACTAATACAGTAGTTCAGCAGGGTGGCAGGATACAAAATAAACATACAAAAATCAAGGGCCTTCCTATATGCCCAGAATGAAAAAAGGGAAAAGGCCCTGAGAGAAACAATCCCATTTACTATAGCCCTTAAAAAAATGAACTACCTTGGTATAAACCTAACCAAGGAAGTACGAGAACTTTACAATGAAAACTTTAAAACCCTAAAGAAAGAAACTGCAGAAGACACTAGAAGGTGGAAAGACCTCCCATGTTCCTGGATTGGCAGAATCACTATCATAAAAATGACCATTCTACCAAAGGCAATATACAGATTCAATGCTATACCAATCAAAATCCCAAAGCAATTCTTTAAAAAGGTTGGTCAAACCATCTCAAAATTCATATGGATGCACAAAAGACTCAGGATAGCAAATGAAATCCTGAGTAACAAAAACACTGCTGAAGATATCACCATACCAAACCTTAGTTTATACTACAAATCCATAGTTGTAAAAACAGCCTGATACTGGCTCCAAAATAGAGACACAGAGGATGGGAGGAGCAATGATATGCAAGATACTCCACACAAGTTAGGGCCGAAGCAATCATAATTGGACTTTACATGCCCTGCACAATGTCCCAACACACTATTGTCCCCACAAAGTCTAGTATTTGCTAAAAGCACCAAGATTCTTGGAGGCAAGGGATTGACAGCCACAGTAGTGTTCCTATGCTTAAGGGGGAACACAGGAAAGGGTTCAGGGAAATGCTGCTGGGTCCTTGTATGTTATGGGAGAGGAGGACCCAGAGGACAGTCAGGCATACACATTAAAGGATTATCCGGGGATTGGGGGAGGGGAGGCACTGGGGGGTGGGAAGGGAGGGGTGAGGGGAGGGCGAGCAGAGGGGTGCAGGGAGGAGAAGGGAGGGAGGGAATCGGTGTACCTATTAAGTTTGTATGAGCAGAGATAATAAAAAATGTTAAAGTCTCAAAAAAAAAATAGAGACACAGATCAATGGATAAGGGTTGAAGACCCAGATATAAGCCCACACAACTACAACAAAGCCCATTTGATCTTTGACAAAGGGGCTCAAAAATCCAATGGAAAAAGAATAGCATCTTCAATAAATGTGCTAGCAAAACTGGTTGTCCACATGCAGAAGATTAAAACTGGACACATACTTGTCACTATGTACAAGAATTAATTCCAAATGGAGCAAGGACCTCAATTAAGGCCAGAGACTATAAAAATCTTAGTTGAAAGAGTAGGGAACTCTCTCAAGCTGATTGGACTAGGCCAACAGTTCCTAATCGGAAATCCAATAGCACAGAAAATACAACCAACGCTCCACAGATGGGATCTTTTGAAATTAAAGAGTTTCTGTTCAGATAAAAAGATTGTAACTGGAGCACAAAGGCAACCCACAGAATTGGGAGAAAATCTTCACTAATCACATATCTGATAGGCTCTAATATCCGGAGTCCACAAAGAACTTAGAAAACTAAACACCAAGGAAACAAATGGGCCAATTAAAAAATGGGCCTTGAAACTTAAAAGAAATTTTACCAGGAAAGAAATTGAAATGTCTAACAAATATCTTTAAAAATGTTCCACATTCTTAGCCATCAGGGAAATGTAAATCAAAATCTCCCTGAGATATCATCTCACCCTGGTCAAGATGGCAATAATCCACAATACAAACAACACCAAATTCTGGATAGGATGTGGAGAGAGGGGAACTCTCCTACAATGCTGGTGGGAATGCAGGTTTATATAACCACCCCGGCAAGTCATCTGGCAATTCTTAAAAAAGTTAAAGATTGGGGCTGGAGAGGTGGCTCTGGGGTTAAGCCTCTGCCTTGCAGGTGGAAGATCCTGAGTTCGGATCCTAGACCCCAGTAGATGCCGGGCAGAAGCAGGGGTGGCCTGCGTTTCTGGTCCTGGTAGGGAGGAGCATGTGAATCCCTGGGCAGAGTAAACAAGGAGGAGGTGGAGGCTTCCATGGTGGTTCCCGAATTCATCCGTGGTTCTACACACACATACATACATACATACACACATTCACATATGCATACATGCACGATTGAATAAATAAAAAAAAATCTTTCTAAAAAAATAGTTAAAGATTGAAATGCCAAATGACCCTGCTATTACACTTTTGGATATAACCCCCCATACAGCTAAAATTCACCTCAATAGCACAAGCACAACCATGTTCACGATAGCACTATTTACAATAGTAAAGTCATGGAATCAACCCAAATGCCCAACAGTTGATTAGTGGATAAGAAAAATGTGGTACATTTATACAATGGAATACTACTCAGCCATCGAAAATGATGAATTAATAAAATTTTCTGGGAAATGGATCGAAATAGAAAAAAATTATTTTAAGTGAGGTTTCACAGACACAGAAAATTAAGTGCCATATGTACTCCCTAATAGGTCTATCCTAGTACCAAACCCACTAAGTGACACACTCAAAGATAAATCTCTGTAATACCTACAATAATTGCAATGATTACAAGTAGGACAGAAGGAGAAGGAGGGCCCCATGAGAAACAATGAAAGAGGGGATCATGGTACAGCAGAGAAAATAGGCCACCTTCAAGGACTGCAAGTAAGTAATGAGACATCTGGTTGTGCTCGCAGACTCTCCTTAGTGGTCACTTGCATCTGATGAGGTATGATCTCACCAGAAAGGGAGAGCATAGAGTCTGGCATATAGAAGGTAACCATCCTTCAAATGGGAGACTGACCCCCCACCCACAATGGTTTCCCACTCTTATTCCATCTACCTTTGAATCTACTTTTATAATAAGACTCTATTTTAACAGCATTTTATCTCTTGCCAGGGGATGATATCCATTACCCATCAGGGTGAAGCCAAGTGTGGTGCAGGAGCAGCAAAACCAAAAAAAAAAAAAATCAACAAACCATAATTTGGAAAATTAGAGACTCTACATCAACCACCTGTAAGCAGGGCAACCTAATCTCTCCCCACCCTAAAGTTCAGGGAAATTTGTGGAAGAGGGAGCGGTGAGATTGTAAGAGCCTAAAGATGGGGAGGAGCAATGATATGCAAGATACTCCATACAAGTTAGGGACAAAGTAATCATAATAGGATTTTGCATGACCTGCGCAAATACCAACATATCATTGAATCCCCAAAGTTTGGCATGGATCACAGGCACTCAGATCCTTAAAGGCAAGGGATTAACAACCACAATAGTGTTCCTATACTAAAGGGGAGCACAAAAAAGAGCTCTAGGCAATGCCACTGAGTCCTTACACCTCATCAGAGAAGAGGACCCAGAGGGAAGTTTGATATGCACACTAAAGGATGCTCCAGGAATTGGGAGGGGGGGAGGGAGCAGTGGGAGAAAGGAAGGAGGAGGGGAAAGCAAAGGGAAAAGGGGGAGGGAGTAAGGGAATCAAGAGAGGGGTGAAGGGAGGGAGGGGAATGGAGTACTTATCAACTTTGTGAGTTGAAGAAATAAATAAATAAATAAATAAAAAGAAACTAGAAAAAAGGCGATTCACACATTCTTTTTTTTTAAAAGGACTTTCAATTCTAGCATTTTAATAAAAACTTTTTGTCATTTAAATTTAAAAAATTGATTATGAAAACTTTTAATTTTGGGATTTTAGAATTAATAAAGTTAAATTTATATGAGAAATTTAACATTTATGGGGACAAACATTAATACTATTTTTACAAGAGGTGAAGTTTCACAGTTAAATACATGTATCAACATCAAAACTTGAATTCTGGGCATAACTGTAAAGAATCTGTAAAGTTGGAGTTCAGCCTAAAGGGAAACCACAAGAGATCATCTAGTTTATGGGGAAGATGCACCTTATAGTGGGAGGGACCAGGCCCTAGTGGTGAATAAAATACAGAGAACTGGTTGAGGATTTGGCATCCTTCTGTATAGTTGACTCTACATTCTGGCCTGGCAAGTAAGGATCATTCCTCTCTCAGACATTACATGGTATGTTATGACTAGTTCTCTGGCCTTTGGTGTTGTGGGCTCTCCTGCCAAGGAACTGTATTCAGGTATCTGTATTGAAAAAGAAAATTAAACTTCTGGTTCCTCTATAAGCTGCATGTGTAATTGCTAGTTATAACACAGAGTAACTGTAACATTTAAAAAAAAACTCTCTTTTTTTTAAATTGCCTGTTATTTTGAATTTTACAATAAAGGTATCGAGATGCAAATTAAGAGCTAAAAAGAAAACAAGGAACAAAAGTCCTGTCACTTCAAAGTAGCACAATAGATTATCCTAATGCTTTTGTTTAATTGATAATATTTAAAGTGAAAAATTTGTCCAAAATGATTTAGATATTTCATAACTAAGCATGAAATTTATATATGGATGGAAGTCTAGCAGACTATCACACTGTTGTGTAAGCTATTATTTTATGCATTGTTGAGACAATGTGAGTAAATTGAGGCCACAGATCACCAGTACCTCAAGAAGCAAACTTTTTCTTTTCCTTTTTCTTTCTTTCTTTCTTTCTTTCTTTCTTTCTTTCTTTCTTTCTTTCTTTCTTTCTTTCTTTCTTTCTTTCTTTCTTCTGCTTCTTCTTTCTTTCTCCCTTTCTCTCTTTCTCTCTTTCTTTCTTTCTTTCTCCCTTTCTCTCTTTCTCTCTTTCTTTCATTCTCTCTCTTTCTTTCTCTCTCCCTTTCTCTTTTTCTCTTTATTTCTTTCTCTCTTTTTCTTTCTTTCTTTTCTCTCTCTCTTTCTTTCTTTCTCTCTTTCTCTCTTTCTCTCTCTTTCACTCTCTCTCTTTCTTTCTCTCTCTCCCTCTTTCTCTTTTTCTTTTTTCTTTATTTCTTTCTCTCTTTTTCTTTCTTTCTTTTCTCTCTTTCTTTCTTTCTCTTTCTTTCTTTTCTCTCTCTCTTTCTTTCTTTCTTTCTCTCTCTTTCTTTTTCTTTTTCTTTCTCTCTCTCTCTCCTCTCTCTCTCTCTCTCCTTTCTTTCTTTTTTCTGGGAGATAACAGAAGAATACTCCTATCCAAAGCTAAGATTATACTGCTTGGTTACTCTTGAGTTTATACTGTTCAGTTACAAGTTGAGATAGAAAGCTTTTCAATACTATCTAATTGATTACAGGGTTGCATAGAATCATCTGTTTAAATGTGATGGTTTCAGAAAAGCAAGGACAGGAAGAAGTCATTACAGAGACAGGTAAGTGGAGAGAGATGCAAGAATCTGGTTAAGTGATATTCTGAGTCTTTCCAGAATGGCTGTAGGACTAGATAAACAGGGTTAAAACTTCTCTTAACTTTTAACTTTACTTTAAAGGGAAGTGGCTATTGGTTTTCTAGTATCTAAAAGGTTTAGGGACTTTGGGGTGCATGAATCTGTTAGAGTATTAGTTAATTCTCTTAAAAATTATTTCAGAACAAAATAATTTGATGTAGTGAGGCTGAGACATTAAAATCAATGAATTGCAAACACTGAAAATAAAGAAATGATAAGCTATTTTTACAAGAGTGAAAGACAATACAATGGCTAAAGCCTTAGTCCATGGACAGTGCAGTCAAAAGCATTTTGTATGGACATGTAGATAATACTGAATGCAGATTCAACGCAGGTTTAAAGGTACTCCATGACAAAGTAAATAAAAATATTCCAGAATGCTCATGCATGATTTCATAAGAAAGCATAAAGTAAAACAGATGAAAATGAATGAGTTTAAAGAATGTGACCAATAAAGGAAAATATGTCAGATAAAGGATCAGGTCAGAGATAAACTTTTAAGGATACACCTCATGATAGATATATATTCATGAAAAGTGATGTATATTCTTATTACATCTGTTTGTAGGTACTAAGTGACTTGATGTAAGTGCTGAAGAGACTGGTCATGATGTCTCTGGATTTTTTTAAATTTTCTACTCCATCATGAGCCCTTAACTGAATGAAAAGCCTATTTTGAGATCTGAAAATATTTCTCTTTGCTTTTAGATATCAGAAACTTTCTGATTTCATAGAATTTACATTGAATTGAAAATCCAAATTTAAATACTAAATAATATACCGGAGCTGGAGAGGTGGCTCAGGGGTTAAGTCTCTGCCTTGCAGGCAGACCCCCATGTATAGATGCCAGCCGGAAGTGGGGGCCGCCTGCTTTTGTGGTCCTGGTAGGGCAGAGACTGTGAAACCCGGGACAAAGTAAACAAGGAGGAGGTGGAGGAGGTCCATGGTCCAAATTCATCCATGGTTTTACACACACACACATACATACACACACGCGCACACGCGCACACATGCACAATTGAATAAATAATTTAAAAAATTAAAAAAATAAAAATAAATAACATACCATCTTATATGGTAATTAATTAATAAATACTTTTAAATTAAATAGTTTCTTTTTATTATCAAAAATATGCATGTTTGCAGATATCATTTTCAAATATTAAATAATATATTATTCTCCAGATCCTATTAGATATATTTAACTATTACAGATTCTTGCATTAAAATCATTTCTGGATTATTGACAGAAAAGAACAGAATTCATTGAAAGATAGAATCCTACTTTATTTGAAAAGAAATCCAGAATTTTGCTTTATTTTGCTCTCTTGAGTATTCAGAAGGAAACATCGAGTGCCATAGCTCACTGTATGAAGTCACGTGCAAATTAACATATGAAGGAAAAAAATGTTTTTAATAGGAAAAAATGCACTTCAGCCAATGTCAGAGGATATTATGACAGATTATTTTTTAAACTGTGGAGCTTGAAAATTTGAATATATGCTACCTTCAGTTGATTGAGATGTGATAAGACAACCTGAATATGAAGAAATGACATGCACTTCTGTTTGAGTCATTCACACAGATGAGGCACACAGAAGACATGGAAGTTCTCAATGTTTCCACAGTGATTGAGTTTGTCCTCTTGGGATTCTCTGACCTGCCCAACCTCCAAGGATTTCTCTTTGGGATGTTCTCCACAATGTACTTGATTATCTTAACTGGAAATAGTCTCATAATTGTGTTAACCAGGCTGGACCCTGCTCTGCAGAAGCCCATGTATTTTTTCCTATCAAACTTTGCTTCTCTGGAAATCTGTTATGTGTCAGTCACTATCCCAAGGATTCTCTTCAACATTTGCACTCAGGATAGAAGGATTTCTTTTCTGGCTTGTGCCACCCAAATGTTCTTCTTCCTAATTTTGGGAGCCACTGAATGTTTCCTCCTGGCCGTGATGTCCTATGACCGCTATGTGGCCATCTGTAACCCTCTGCACTATCCTCTGGTCATGAATCCCACTAAATGTACCCAGTTGGCAGCAGGTGCCTGGCTTGGTGGAATCCCATTCCAGCTGGCTGAAACCTGTCAGATATTCTCTCTGCACTTTTGTAATTCTAACAAAATAGATCACTTCTTCTGTGACATACCCCCGCTTCTCAAGCTGGCTTGTGGGGACACATCTCTCAATGAGCTGTATGTCTATGCCGTAGCCATTCTGTTTGCTGCTACTCCTTTTATGCTGATCCTTGCCTCTTACAGTAAAATCATTGCCACCATCCTGAGGTTGCCCACAGCAGAGGGACGGACAAAAGCCTTCTCCACATGTTCTTCCCACCTCATGGTGGTGGTTTTGTTTTTTGGCTCTGCCACTATTACCTACTTCATGCCAACATCCACTCATTCTGCAATGACTGACAAACTACTGTCTTTGTTCTACACCATTGTGACACCCATGTTCAATCCAATGATATACAGTCTGAGGAACAAGGAAGTGATTGCGGCACTAAGAAGACTAATCTTAAAATAATAGTGTTGTAGAGTTTTGTACAAAAGAGAATTGGTTCTTATATTCTCATCACATATGCCTTTTACTTTGGTTTCTGACATATCCGGTGACTTTTGAAACTTAGTCTGTAATATATTACTTTGCTTAGAAACGTTCCAGACAAAGTAATCCATCTTTAATATTGAATGTCTCATGAAAAATCTTTTGTGATAAAATATCATGTTTGTTCATGGCTATACAGGAATGAAATTCAAAGATTACTTGAGAAAATTTCAATATTTTAAGCCTGTGACTTATACATAGGGTGAAATATTTGCCTAAATATTATAAAATCTTCTCATCAATGTTTCCACTATTCCTTTATATTTGTTACAGGGATTCAAGGCTGACGTTTGATTTACAAAGATTTGTTCAAAGTTGAAATAAATTGATAAATGAAATTGTGAATATTCCTGTGCTCTGCCTGAGGAATTTTGAGTTTTTTCCAGTTTTAAAATACAAGTGGTTGCCCCTTCTTTCTTCCTTTATTCCTCCCCTCTTCTCCCCTTCCTCTTCTACCTTTCCCAATCACCCCTCTGCCTCTCACTCTCCTGTTTTTCTCCTTGTGTGGCCCCCAGAGATCCCTTCGGGTTGTCTGCTTTAATAGGAACTCAGATCTTTGTGGCAGATTAAGTGATCATTCTATGAGCAGACCTGCTGATGGGGAAACTCCTCTTTACCTGTCTAGCCCTAGACTCTAGGTTCCAACTGTATGCAATTATTTCTCCTGAGTTCCTTGTGGTCTATGGGGGAATGTGGATATATTTGCCTTTTTGCAGGTGTGGTGAACTTAATTCTCATTCAAGTGAATTCCTGTAGGTAGCAGCCCTGTCTTGATTGGAATGACTTGACCAGTGGTGGGGCTCCCCGCTTTTAGGCTCTTACTATCTTCCCACCACCTCTTCTGCAAGATTCCTTGAACCTTAAGATGGGAAAAGATTTGGTTGGCCTGATTCCAGCTGAGCACTTTAGTTTCATCAGTACTTTGTATTCTGGTTGCTTGCTATTCTCTGTTTCACTGCATTTACATTGCGCTCAATCTCCATCTTGTTTGGATGTTGAGTTCTTTCTTATCTAACGATTGAATAAGAGGTGTTTACATGGAGATTTGCTGTTTCCATTATAATTAGTATTGAGGCATCTGATCCTGTCTAGTGTCCATTTTCTATAAAATTTTCAAGAAATTTAGCATCAGTGAGTCTTGAAAATACTATTTAACTTAGAATAGAGAAATATGGTTTACTATACATCTATTCAAAAGATAAGTTAGCAGGTAATTACTATCTTCTTAATAAATGCATTGCAGACCATGGGATATTTAGTAAATATATCTCTTTTTCAATTGTTATGCACATTGCAGAATTTGAGTTTTAAGCAAAGTGACCATCTAATTTTAATGTACAATCCCATCTATCCTATGGCATATATTTAGAGCTGGTTACATGAAAGTGTTTTCATGTGTCAAACTAATGGATTTTTAATAAATTCCACCTAATGTGCTCTGTTTTATTCTTGGTCACTTTTCATCCTTTATTATTCTCTTTTTTTTTTCCCTAGTGATGTTTAACTTTTAGTTTCCCATGATTTAGTTTGTCTATGTTTTTAATATCTAAGAGTTACAAATGAGAGTAAGCATATGGCATTTGTGTTACTGAGTCAGAATTAGCTGGTTTAATACAGATTTCTCCATCTGCATCCATTTTCTTTATAATATATAATTCTATTCATCTTTATGGTTGAAAAGACATCCACCTGTATATATTTCAATTTTCTTTGCATATTCTTCACAGACATATAGTTTTGTCTCATGAACTCACCTACTGTGAAAGGTATTACAGATTGAATATGGATGTGCATGTACCCCTGTGGTATGTTCACTTGGGGTCATTTGGTTAAGGTGCTAGTTGTTGTATGCTTGCTCCTCCTTCTAAAAGCAATTGCTTATTTCCATTATGTGGCCATTTACAACTGTCTGCAGGATTCCCTATATCATGAACCACATGATGTATGTACAACTTGTGGCTGCCTGATGGTTCAGTATTGTGTCAGTTGTGACTGGACAAAAATAGCTGATTTTTCCTTGCATTTCTGAAGATCTGACATTATTAATAATTTCTTCTGTGATATCTTCCCCAGTACTCAGGCTTGCTTGTGGAGACATACTTGTGAACAATTTAGCAATCTACATTGCTTCAGTGGTGTTTATCATGGTTACCTTTGATCATCACCTCCTATGGAAAAGTTGTCCACAGCATTCTGAAACTGTCCTTCACCAAAAGGAAGGCCAAAGACCTCCACCTGCTCATCTCACCTTTTTCTGCAGAACTCTTATCATTGCTTATGCACAGCTCAGACAAAATCAATCAGAAGAAACGGGGAAACTACTGTGTCTTTTCTATATCATCCTATAATATACACTGAGAACTAAAGACATCATGGAGGAACTGAGAAAACCATTAGCTAAGCTTCTAGTGTAGGGGAATGATCAAAATTACAGAATTAATTTTTACATACATTTGTTATCTATTAAAGAACAATATAATATTTGATGATATTTCCATAATATCTAGTATTATAAGTAACATCATGTTGCATGATATGAAGGGATATTTGATTTATGGAGTTAAACTAAAGGGTTTCTTTACAGAGGCTAAGTTTAACCAATTAAAATATCTTATCTGTCTTCTAAAGAGTTAACTATTTGAATTTTCAGAACTGGAGGTACATAACAGGCAAACAGTTGTATCCTATTGCAAGTTGTTAAGGCTGTTTTCAGTGATGGCCTTTCTTGATTCTTTCCTCCTAAAATAGACTGATTTACATAATCATTAACAGGAGCAATCTAAGAAAAAATACTTTTAATGTTTTTGATAGTTTATATTATTATTTTAAAAGATTATTCTGTATGAACTGAATCTTCTCAAAGAATTTTTATTAAAGGCAAAAAAAAAATCATAGGTTGGTGAGTTTATAAGAAAGGTTGGAAAATAGCAGTCATTAGAAAAAAACTCTCAAAATCCTTGACATTAAGGACTTCTAGCAGCCCCTACTGAAAAGTATGATTTCCAATGAATTTTGTATGAATGTGGACATTTGAATTCAAAGGGAAAGAAGAACCATCATTGGTCTAGTCAAAGTTCTTGTATTTAAAGCATAGTCTATTCATCAAGAAAGTGGCAGACATTGTAAAATAGAACAGCAAGGTTTGTCAAAATTGAGAGTAAATCCTATGATTAGAGCTTCCCAGAGAAAAACACTGAAATTTTTGAGTTTTTGGAGGCAATCCATGTCTTCCCTTAATTAGTGAGAAAAATGACCCATAGATTTCAACTTTCTTAGTGTTTATCTAATGTTTTGTAACAAGTGCTACTAAACTTAGGAACTTGAGATAATGGACATAAGTCATCTTGCAGTTGTGGAAGTTTGTTCTCCTTGTCCAGGATGTTCTCTCTCTCTCTCTCTCTCTCTCTCTCTCTCTCTCTCTCTCTCTCTCCCCCTCCCTCCCTCTCTCCCTCCCTTCCTCTTTTTTTCTTTCTCCCTCTCCCTGTTTAGTATCTCAATATTGTATGGTGTCATCTGGTCAAATTTTTGGGGTCCTCATCATGGAGTAGTATTTGGGTTTAATTCAGGTAGCTTATGGACAAAAACATTCCTTGAAGGTATAAACATAGGGTCTAATTTTCTTGTTGGTCATCACTGTGGCCAAATTATACTCCTAGAGATCAGCCCTGTGCCACACATTCCATATTATTCTGTTTCATTTACTTGAAGTTTTGTTTGTTTCTGGCTCTGTTCACAATAACTTTTTGCTTATGCTTTGTTTTTTACTTTGTGTGTGTGTGTGTGTGTGTGTGTGTGTATAAGGGTGTATGAGTTTCATGTGTGTATGGCTGTTTACATACACATATAGGTGGGTGAACATACACATATATATGTGTGTGAAAACCAAGAGTTGATATTGAGTAACAACTTCAGCGTCTCTATACTTTTTTATTGTTTAGGAAAGTTCTCTCATTTCAAGCTAGACTTTGAAAATCAAGTAGTCTATCCAGCCATATTGCTTTGGGTTTCCTTTTGTGCCTCCCAAATGCTGAATTTGCAGGTGGTCAGGTGTCTGGGCTCACGAACCAGCATGAACCTGGATTTACAAACGCAGGAACCTGAAGTAGGAGCAGTAGGAATTAAAAGTTTCAGGCGTTGGGCCAATTTTATTGTAACATACATGGGTTTTATAATCAAGAAGCAGGGCCAAATTCAGGAAAGAATCAAAGAAGAGCAGGACCAAATTCTTTACAAGATTATGTTGTTGTATCCCCTGCTGGGCCAGCCGTGTGGGGGGCTTAAGGTGAATGGGTCACCCAAAGATGGGGTCACCAACAGACCCTGGGAATCAGGTGAGAAGCAGCAGTGGATGAGATGCTGCTGATTCAAAGTCATTAAGGGCGTTTTGGGCTTATATAAGGTCAAGGTCCAATCAGATATTGCCATCCCTTGGGGGGGTAAAGCCACCAGTCATTTAACTGTTTACTGAAAGACCCCCGTCTTTCAGTCAGGAACGAGGCCACCGAGAGAAAGACCAAGACTCTTCTCGCTGCAATAGCATGAGGTTTTATTTAACGACGCGCCGGGCGGCTCCAGCAACCTCTCATGCAGGAGAGACTGAAGCGGCCCCGAGCAGCTCGGGCAAGGGGTTTTTAGGGGTCTTGGGGTGGGGGGGTTGCTTAGCTGAGGAATTTTCTATGACCTTTACAGTTATTGGTCGGCAAGAGCTCGGATGGAGTTGGCTCTTGGTGATCGTTCCAGTCCACCTGCTTAACCGCAGGCTGTTCATTCTGGGTGACATTCATTGATGGAATTCCCCTTTGTGCAAACTTGCTTTTCCAGAACTGAAGGGCCGGAGGTCTTAAGGGGTGGGGAAATACCTGTAAAAAGCTCAAGGCTATACATAGTTTTAAGCAATGACTAACAATGGATGCTTGGATGGCTATAAACAATGGATGCCTGAATGACTACAAGCAAGGGCTATACTGTGGGCCTGAACCGGCCTGTTTTGTGAATTTTAGGGCGAGGGTCTCAGGGTCCAACATTCCCCCCTTTTCTATAGGCACACTCCAATCATGGAGTGTTAGTCACAGTTCTTGCGGTAAATTTCTGGGAGGATTAGAGCCAGTTTTTCAGCAGGGGTGTTCCTTCCAGGCGATTCCAGCAGTAGGGGACATCTCTTCAGAATTCCAAAGACCTTGAGAGACCCATTCCAGCATAGCTGCTCTAATCCTGCCTCACTTTCCCATAAACCTATTTGAGAATTCAGACTGCTCTGGGGATAAAGGGCGATGATTCGATCTGGCTGCTTCCTGCTGAATCGGGGCAAAGGAAATAAGAGCAGTCTAACATTCTCATCTATGAAATGCTGGCTTGGTCTAGAGGTCTTTGATAGATGGCTTTATTACCTCAAGGTTGGTCTAAAAGAGACAAAACACAGGCAAATTGAGTCTCCAAAATCTATAGAAGGACCAGATCATTGTAATTGGGAAGGCACATGAGATAAACCAAACAAGCTCAGCAGTCTTGCTATGGGTACAAGCAAGCAGGAGTTAGTAAAAGAACATGTTTACAAGGTGTAAAAGCCAAGGAGACCTTTTTCCTCTGGCTACTGTAGATCATATTTTAAAACCTGTCCAAAACAATGCGAACTGATTCTTTGTACAGAGCAATCTAAATTATCTTCCTTTTTGGGTTCTGAAAAATAAAGCCAGTATTGATTAGCTAATGGAGCTGCTCTGGAGCTACACCTGGAGTTTTGCTGTTTTTCCTAGTTTACTCCTTAAGTTTGCCATTGCTTTTTCCCTCTGTCAAGCACTGAGTTTAACTTTAGGCAAACTTTCAGGACAAGGGAAAAACTTTATTAAACTTTTCGCCAACCTATGTCTCTGGTTTTAACTCTACAGCACAAACTGTCTTTCTTGGGTGCCTCAGGCCAGAGCTGCAGCCTCGAGACCAGGGCTCCCCTGGATCAGGTGAAGCAAGGAGTCAGCAGAATGGAGAACAAAAACAACTCTCTTGGCTTAGTGAATCTGGACCCGTATACTGTAACTTCTGTGACAGCTTTACTTTTAGGAAGGACAATTTTTTCAAGATCCTATCCCATTGCTTGAGGATAATGGCACTTAACATAAATATTCTCTCAGTATTTCCAAATCTAGCCAGTCTATAATGCTGCACCAGATAGCCAAGAGCCTGAGCCCACGTACTTGTAACAGAGACTGCATTTTTTTTTATATATACAGAGAAAGATTGAGCTCTTTTTGATTTCAGTAAGGAATATATTTTACAATTAACTATACGTGTCCCCAACATTTTATAAGTCCCAGCGTGAGCTTAAGCAATATAATTATTAAAAGAATAATTCCTCCTGATAGCATCTTTTCATTTTTCTGCTTTGAGCTTCAATCCAGGAATTTTGCTTGGATTTTAGGCATAGCATCTTTAACATTCTTGCTTGCAAGTCCTAGGTAATGATCTATCTGCACTTGGGATGTCAGTCATAAATAACAGGAATACTGACGAGTGAAATCAGCTAAAATCAGTGGTGTCAGACCGTTGAACAAGGCACCAACATAAGTAAACACCCATATTAACACTGCAAACTTCAGAGAATCAACTAAATCATCAACTAAGAAAAGGCACCTGAGTTCTTTTATGGTGCAGTTCACATGACTGAGAGCAGAATCAATTCCTCGGATCTAGCAACATTAGATTCCAAATATGCCCTGAATGGGTGGCCTTCATCTGATTTCTGGATTGCTTGGATCATACCCTTATATACTCTAAAGCTGATAGTCACAGAGAGCAGGGCCAAGGCAATGTAGGCCGTCACACTCACCATGCTGAATACTGTCAAGGAAAGCAGCAGGAACAAGCTGGTGTCAAACACCACTCCAGTTTTCTTAATCTCTCTAGTAGAGGAGGTCAACAACCACGGAGCCCAAACCCCTGTGGCCAGGGTGGAGAGGGGTGCGGCAGGGGAAGAAGGGGTCCAGGCGGGCTCGGCCTGGGGGCTCACGCCAGCCCGGGGCAAAATGTAAATTACCTAGGAAAGAATGTTTAGCACCTGTCCCTGGACATTATTGTGACATACCAAGAAATTCCTAGCACCTGCCCATGGGGTTACAGTGACCTTCCCCAGGGAACAGGCTTTAGGCCTGAACTGGGAAGAAACACCAAGACCTGACAATTTCTATATTTTTTATTTCTCTTAAATAAAGCCATGTCTTTTTTTCCAGAAAATGTTTCCTTGAAATAATATCTTATCAGGTTGGAATCTTTTCCATCAGAATGGTTGGATAAGGATGCAGCATTTAGGGTCTTTAAACTGCAGACTTTTGTTACATGCTATCTGGCATTTTCTGTAATCCATGATTTTCTCTTCTAATACCTTTGGTGCGTCTAAAACCAGAGCCACGTGGATGACTTTATAACAGTGCTAAAATATTTTATTCTATTAAGCCTAAACCTTGAATATTCGGGCACTCAGGCATGTAAACAAAGGAATGCCTAAAAAGCATCACTATTAAGCATATAAGGAATCTCAGTAGTTACTTTGTGAGTGCAATGAGCCTGTCATTTTCTTGATCTTAAACATTTTAGTAAAATCAAAAGTTGACAAAAGCCTAGGAAGGAAGTTGAGCACTAGAATTTTGTGCTCCCTTGTCTATTAACATAGAAACAAAGAGGCTTCCCATTTGCACGTTAAACCCAAGGTTCTCACGAGATGCTCAACCTGGCACTTTTGGGCTTCCTTTTGCTGGATATCAGTGGCAAACTCCTTTTACCCATCGGAGGGAAGCTAAGAGCTTCAGGCCATTTCATTGGTCTCCACCAGAGAGCTCGCTCGACCCCTGGGCCCTGGGGTTCAGGGGGCAATCTTCCTCCAGTGGAGATTCCCATAATTGGGACATAGGCCACATGAAAGCTTTCTGTGCTCACAACAGTCTCAAAGTGCCCAGTCTGGTCATATTCGAAGCATCTTTTTCCACCTTTCCCCTGTCGGGAGGGGTCCTGGGTTGATCTGCTTGGGGTGCCTGTTTAACCTATCCCCTAAGGCAAATGTCAAGTTCTGATTTCTTTGCTTTCTGGTTCTTTCTCTTTCTTTTTTTATACTAAGTCCTAGGTCACCTGTCCTATTTTTAAAGTCCTAGGACAAACAGAAACAAAGGATTCTACCTACAAGACAGAAATGAAAGCTTCCTGATGGTGCCAACCTCTCCCTTACAGATGATGGGGACCTATTTCTCTCAACAGATGAGAGCCCTGTTGTCCTCCACATGAGAGTTTACTTCCCCCTGACAGATGAGGACTTTGGCTGACATGGAAGCTAAATGAAATTCCTGTCTGTTTCACCTTAGTCTTGAGGGTATTGGGAGGCAAAGCTTTTCCTGAGTTACTAGCTGGTACTTTTGGTCCAGCTCTATAGTCTTTCAACTTTCTGGCATTTGTTTGTCTAGTTGGATGGTAGTATAACTTAAAGATCTTCCTGGGACCATCTCCTGTCTAAGATGTATACAGGGCATGTCTGAGAATATGCTATGACTTGACCCTCTTTTAGGTTGGTAGAACTAAGCATTCACAATTTCTAGATAGTCCCTGGACACAGGAAGGGGAAATCTCTCTCTTTTGGCTTCAATTAGTGAACCTGGACTTGAGGAAAGGACGCGTGGCTCAGCAGAGTTCTGATAACCACTATATACACAGTGTTGTCAGCAAAGACATCCACTGACACTGCCTGTGGTGTGGTCCGGGGAGGCCAGCACTCCACCCAATGCCACCAGAGCCCCACCCGATGACACTAAAAGGGGAGAGTCCATGGTCCACACATGCCTGAAGCTTCCTGTATTCCCTATGCTATTTAAACAGCATAGTCATTGTCTCAGACTTGAAACACTTTCCTTCACGGCAAACATTTTTAGGAATTCCCTTCCATTGACTAACAAAAGCTAAAGTTACATTGATCCCCACTGTACTACGTAGACCAAGAGCTAGAGTCACATTGATCCCCACCACACGACACAGACAGACAAAGGTTGGGAATCCCTCCAGGAGAGATCATTCAAGTACCAGTCTGGCCACACTCTTTGCAGAGTCATGGGTGATAACTTGGCCATAGTGGGTTCAGCGGTTTCGTGACTTGCGATCGGATTCTAATCCGATCCCACCCTAGACCGTATGTTATCACCATGGAAACGCAGAACTGGCCCAATTGAATCCCGTGGCTTTAAGAGATCTTAGGGATCTCGCCGTGGGACTACAAACTCGAGCCAGAGGTGTTACAGGTTTCCCACCTCAGGCCGACACTCACTCACACATTCATACAGAGGTTAAAACATTCCCTCCCCCATTTTGCAGGTGCCCTTTTTCCTCCCCCTCCAAGAGAGGCCTGCTCCAAAAGGTGAGCAGAGGTTGGTTTAGCACAGTCTCTTTTACCGTAAAGTCCAAGATTTAGAGAAACTCCCTAGTTGGCCTTGAGTCTGTTCCAAGCTGCAGCTGAGGCTGGCCTCAGCTTCTGCTGGCCACCTCCCTGGGGGCAGGAAGGGCCCTGGTCTCAGACTTCTCATTTATGACCCCACTGGTAAGATTCCTACTGTCCTTGAGAAGTTGGGATTTTAGAAGTAACCAATTTTCTGCTTTAAACAGACAACTGAAATACATTTGAATACATGAAGCTTAATTCTTAATTTCTGAGGCTCAATATCTTTTATTTTATAACATGGAAGAAACATAACAAATAATATTTTCTTTAACCATCATCTCTTATTTTCAGTCTTCTCATAACTCTAACATCCCACAAACCTTCACAACATACTTTAACATTCTTTTTAAGTAACCAACTCATAAACCTCCTGCACATACTTTAACATTCTAAGTAACATATCTCATCCCAAAACCTTCTTTACCTCCACGTACTATACATATATATTTTTTTCTATTTGATGGTTTCCTGCTGTTTTCACATTAGTTATCCTGTAAGAAATATCCTTTAAAAGAAGCAGTAGACCTTATCTTAAAAATTATAGAGCAGAACAGAGGAGTACACCTGGGAACAGGGAATTAGAAAGCAGATTTGTCCCCAAGAAAGGGAACTCGTACATACCAGGAGAATGAAGGAATTCCAATGAATTTTTCAGAAATCAGTTTTCCTTTCTGGCTGTTAGATATGTTGGTATTACTCATGGGAAAACAAACTTTTAAAGGAACTACAAAAGTGATGTTACCAGATCCTAGGTAAAAACACAATGCCACCTTTTGTGAAGTTTCAAGATAAAACAAGATATTTTTGTCAGTACGTACTCAGGCCTTTTAACGTTATCAAAATGATTTATTCCTAAGTGTGCACGTGCATTTAAATTGAGCATGCCAAATAGTAAACAGAGTCAAAAACCAAAATGTGATCATAAGCGCGCAATGAAATTTATAGTGGCCACAGCTTGTTATTTTGAAACATAAAACCCACATATTATAAGAAATACAAGTAACCAATCAAGTTAGAACATTTGAAGTAACTCTTTATCATCACAGGCAAAATTTTCTACCTCAACACTCAGATTTTGGGTTCTTTTCCTAATATCCTTTTAATGATTCAAGACAAGATAGACAAGACACAAATACTGCAGACTGCAGATCAGACAAACTACAGACTGCAAATTAGACAAACTACGGACAGCAGATTAGACAAAACCAGATGGGGAACGGACACTTCTGTCCTTTCCCCTACAGAGAGTCCAGAGCGTCCTCTGGGACCCTCGCGGTCTATGCGATATGACATGTCTGTCTCACAGTATCTGACCGCCCCAAACCTCATAAGAGGAAACAAACAGACACAGTATCAAACACAAACAGACACAGACTTAAACAAAGCACAAGTAAACACAGACAGGAGCGCTCACATACCTCCGAGGCTGGTGTTGGGGCAATCTCTCGGGGGTCTCGAATCCCGGATGAGCCCCCAAAATGAAAAACCCCCGTCTTTCAGTCAGGAACGAGGCCACCGAGAGAAAGACCAAGACTCTTCTCGCTGCAATAGCATGAGGTTTTATTTAACGACGCGCCAGGCAACTCCAGCAACCTCTCATGCAGGAGAGACTGAAGCGGCCCTGAGCAGCTCGGGCAAGGGGTTTTTAAGGGGTCTTGGGGTGGGGGGGTTGCTTAGCTGAGGAATTTTCTATGACCTTTACAGTTATTGGTCGGCAAGAGCTCGGATGGAGTTGGCTCTTGGTGATCGTTCCAGTCCACCTGCTTAACCGCAGGCTGTTCATTCTGGGTGACATTCATTGATGGAATTCCCCTTTGTGCAAACTTGCTTTTCCAGAACTGAAGGGCCGGAGGTCTTAAGGGGTGGGGAAATACCTGTAAAAAGCTCAAGGCTGTACATAGTTTTAAGCAATGACTAACAATGGATGCTTGGATGGCTATAAACAATGGATGCATGAATGACTACAAGCAAGGGCTATACTGTGGGCCTGAACCGGCCTGTTTTGTGAATTTTAGGGCGAGGGTCTCAGGGTCCAACATTTACTAGGTGTCCATTGCAGGTGCAGGTTAGATGGCCAATTTCCATTGGTTGTTCATCCTTCTTCCTGCACAGTCCTCTGTTGGGACATGTCTGTACATTCCCAGGCTTGTCCATAGCTGGGAGCCGGGCTAGGGCCTCCCTGAATTGGTAGTGCCACAGATTATGTGAAACATATGCATTCTAGTTAACAAAGAGAAATCAGGAGTGACATCTAGTTGCTGTGGGACCAGACATGATGTCACCAAGTAAACAGGCATGTCACCTTGTTGCTAGAAGGGAATGGACAATGTATGCCTCAAAACTGAGTTACTTAGTCCATGCATAAGCTGCATAAGCATATCTCAGATAAGCAGGAAAGAATTGTTGGGAGGAGGAACAGCCCAGCCAGTTTCTAAGAGAAACAAAAGCATTTCAAATGACCTGGAGATTTTCTCTACTCCCAAAGGGGAAGTTCTGCCTGCTATCATCTTGCAGACAAGAGGCAAACTCAACCACCAAGGGAGGAGTCACTCAACAGCTCATTCAGTTGCTAAATGTATCACCAGAGAGCAGGCATTTGGGTCTAGCAACACCCACAGTCAGGACAATTGCCAAACTTTTCCATAGGTTCCAAGGATCTGCATTCTAATCACCACATTTTTCCACTGAGGCATTCTCAGAGTCATTTTCAGTGTACTTTGATATAAAGAATTTATGCCATTCAGTCAGTATTTAAAATTATCTGAGATAAAACATTTTGTAAATTTCTAGAGCATTACCAAAATTGAGATAGAAAGATCTTTTATTATATTCAGAAATAGTTTCTAATGCATGAGTGAAATTATGAATGAAAACTACTTTATTTCTGAAACTGTAACTCATGAAAACATTAATATTATATCTTTATTTCTGATTTATTAATCATGAACCTGAAAGTATGCTTTAAGAAGTCTACTTTCTCTCTCAGAATAAAGAATTATGTTTTATTATTTTAATGTTACTTTATTATAGCTCCATCCTATTAACACATACCAGTGACTCCTTTATTGTCAATATAAGACCAGATTCCACTGCATAAATCAGCAACATTTTGCTCAACCATTGATGCCTAAATGAATGGATGAACAAAAACTCATCAATACACACACATGTACACACATTCATATGTATGCACACACATATTCAGATTGTTGTTTGTTTCTTATTTTGATTATTGAGAATTTTCACTTACACTCTCAATATTTTAAGAATTAACACATGCATTCATTTTTGCTCAATAAATATTTAGTAGTAGATTGTCCACTCATTTTGCATGCACATGTTCACCTTTTAGAAAAAAGCTAAAATTTTTTCCAAAGTCAAAATACCATTTGACATTATCAATGTTCATACATAGGACTAACTGACATTTTGCTCTGCTTTTCAATCTCGAAATTGTATGGACCTAATAATTTTAAAAGTTTTTTCTCTTCCATTCCACAAATAATTCTTAATATAGGAAATATATCAAAAAATAAAATCCAAAAAAGAACCTATTGTATGTTGATATTAATTGTTGGATTCCATATTTAAGCAACTAAAGATAGTTATAATGAAGGTTCTCAAGGTTTAAAGATACTGCTCCTTTCATCTGTAAGCAAATGTTAAATCTCAAACATGATTTTAACACTGTCAGATTTACAATGAGGACAAACTCTAAGAAGACTTCAGTTGCTGAAATTTTCTCTAGATGTGTTCTACAAAGAAAACAAAAAAGATTAAGAATAGCATGAGAATTAAAAAGAGAAGTTTTTATAGTCATAAGTATCCTTCAAGTGTCTACTCAGTGATAGGTGTGTTTCATACACACACATACACAATACATATATACATGCATGTGCACACCACATGAACAGTACACATACATCAATACACATTCATAAAACATACACATACTCAAATTCATTCACAAACAACACATACACAGACACATGCATTCACTTGTGTATATACAAGCATAAAGTCCAACATACATGTACACATACCCAATGCACTCACATTATACATGCACATGCAGGCACACATACACTTACATGAATTAGTACACATGCACACAGACATTGTACATATATGCACTTGCATACAAACATGCATACACATGAATACACACACACACACAAACACATAGTTTTGAGGTAGATGTTTGTTAGTTGATAACATAGAAAGAAGGTTATTCTAAAGAAGAAAGTTAGACAAATGAGCCAGTATGACTGGCAGCAAAGCAGCTACTGGAAGGTAAATTGGCCCATGGGAAAAGTTGATTTCCAGGGCAGACGTGAGTATTGTTATTTAAAATGTGATGAAGCAAGAAAATAAAGGAGAGAGAAGGCATATAAAACTAGTGTGACTTCTTGAAGAAAAGACTGAGAAATTTAGATTAATATCCTCTTTTACTTCTGAGGTTTCTCATGCAAATCTATCAAGGCAAGATGAAACAGTGTTGTTTGAATCTTGACTCATTTTAAAGGTAGCGATAAATTAAAAAAGTGAAAAATCACAGAACTTTGTATTATTCATTTGAAAATGAAACAAATAAACAATACAGATCACATAGCATTTTAGCTTTTAATTATAAAGTTAAGAAATTTAGGTTTTATTTCAAAAGATAATATCATGATGGGAAAATTGAGAAAATAATTACAACTGATAATTATTAACAGCAGAGAAGAACCCCACATGGAAAATTAAGAAAATATGAAAATCACTACAAGGAATGATTCATACTTATTGATTAAATAAAACATTATTAGAGGCCTGGAGTGGAGGCTCAATTCTGCCTCACAAGAAGGTGGTCAATTCAAGTTCCAGTTTCCAAGTAAAAATGCCAGGCAGAAATGGCGGCAGCCTGTGCTTCTGGCCCTGGTGAGCAGAGACTGGGAAATATCATATGGAAGCAAAAAGAAGGTAGCTGGAATTTAGGAACATTTCTGAAATTATCCTTGTAACTCCAGAGGGACAACAGTTTCCTCTGATACATACACACACACACACACACACACACACACACACAATAGATAGATAAACAGACAGATAGACAAATAGCTATTTGATCTTAGTAAAGCACTGTTTAAGAGTATGTTAGTTTATGAAATTTAACTGAGAATAATATTTTGAATATTAATTACATCTTTAAAGGTTGCAAAGAATAGCATATTTATTCCTGTTCTCATTGCCAGTGAATTGATTCAGAAAACGTGAATGACATTTATAATATTAAAAGACCTGCATGTAATTTGATCTGTGCAGCACAATGACATGTATTTTCTATGATACACATTAAATTGGTGCAGGAAAATTGGGACTGTCCCTTCGTGGTCGCCAAATGTTGCAAGGAAACAGTCTTTTCTCCTGCCCATCTGTGGTTCCAAATGGTGCAGTAATAGGAAACGACCTTCCCAATGTTGTAAGGTTCTTGTGTTTTGGAGTCAAAGACTGAAACCAGAACACTTATAGAGGATTAAGGTAGAGGTTATTAGAGGAGAGAAGGTTGGAATCCATGGACTCCAGACATGGAGTACCATGAGGGGTTAGGATGCCTTGGAGAACTCATGGTGCCTAGGCATGGAATCCATGAGGAGCAGGCAAGGAGCTAGAACCCGACTCATGGCACAAATGCCACAAGGGGCTAGCGTGCCTCCATGAGAGGCTGGCAAGAAACTAGAAGGAACTCATGGCATAAGTGCTAGGAAGGGCCAGCGCACTGTAGAACTCATGAGAAGCAGTCAGCTGGAAAAGGAACTCATTGCACTAGAATGACATGAGGGGCTAGGGTGCCCAAGATTGCTGCCAGGGCCAGGCATATTTACACAACTTTTTCCCATTGGTTAACTCTCATTGGGGCCCAACCCAGTTGCTTTTGGGCTCATGTGGGCTAGAGGTCAATTGTTTGATTTGGAGAGCTCATCTCCATAATCCCTTCATAGGGAAATTGGCCATCTTATCTCAGGGAAGATTGAACTCAGTTCCTCAGCAGGACTGTTCCTTGAAGGTAATTCCAACAGTGGGGGATGACCTTCAGAAATTCCAAAGACCTTCAAAGAACTTGAGAGACCCATCCCAGCATGGATGCTCTAATCCTGCCTTTAAATGATAACTTATTGATACTGTGTTATCAGTTAAGCCTAATAAAGTATAATAGACATTTTCAAAATTACATTGATTTAAATGATCATTTGGCTAGTAAAGTAAAAAATTGAAAACAATAAAGTAATGATAGAAAATTATATATATATATGTGTATATATATATGTATATATATATATATATATATGTATGTATGTATTTGCTTTTTGAAATTCAAGACAATCAAGCCTCCAATGCAATAGAAAGTGATCAACCATTTTGTGTGGCCATATCTTTTATTTTCTCCCACATTTTATTTTTTCCTAATTATATAAGCTCAATTGGTACCCTCTCCTCTCTCTCCTCTCTGGCCTCCCCAGTTGTGCCCCATCGCATTCTCCCCAGTGCTCCTCTTTCTTTCACACCTCTCTCTCCCTCCCCGTTTCCCAGTGCCTCCCCATTCCTCCCTCCCATCTCCTGGAGCATCATGTTAAGTGATAGCCCAGAGCCCCTTCTTGGTCTCCCCAGTAGTATGGGAACTCTATTATGTTTAATCTCTTGCCTCTAACGATCCTATTGCCTGGAGCCTTCTCTCCTGTGATCCCCGCTAGACTAGGGGGTCATTGATATGTCAGCCATTGTGCAGATCAGGCAAAGTCCAACTCTGTCTGCTGCAACCCTAACTCATATGGAGTATCTTGCATATCCTTGGCCTCCCCATCTTTAGGCTCTTGCAATCTTGCTACCACCTCTTTCTCAAGGTTCCCTGAGCTTTTATATGGGGAGAGATTTAGGTTATCTGGTTCCAGGTGAATAAAGTAGGGTCTTTGTTATTCTGAATTATTGTTTGTTGTTTTCAGTTTTGCTTTTCCTGCACTGCCTTAGCCAAAGGCATCCCAATTGATATTGAAGGTCATTTCCTAACCAAAGATAAAAAAACTGTTTAAATGAAGATCTTAATATAAGAGGAGACTCAAAGGTAGATGGAAGAATAGGAGTAGGACATAGAAGTGAAGGGGTCATTGTCCCATTTGCCAGATGGTTACCATCTATCTGCCAGTCCCTATTTCCTCCCTGATTTCTGACATCAACCCAGGAAGGGAAGTGAGAGGGAGCTATACCAGATGTCTTGCTACTTACATGCAATACATGATCTTGGCCTATTATCTCTACTGAAGTATGTTCCCCTATCTTCTTTCTTTTGAGGTCTTCCTTCCCCTTCCCCCTTGTTCGTAATCTTTGCAATTACAGTAGGTATCACAGAGATTTACCTTTGAATATGTCATTAAGTGGGTTTGGAACTAGGATCCACTTATTAGGGAGTACATGTGGTCTAATTTTCTGTGTCTGGGATAATTCACTCAATATAATTTTTTCTAATTCCATCCATTTCCTGGCAAATTTCATTAACTCATCTTTTTTGATGGCTGAGTAGTATTGTTAGGGTCCGAAATCTCTCAAAGACCACCCAAGACACATATGCAAAAGCAAGAGTGTTTTATTAAATCCAGCATGCTGGGGTTCACCATTGAACAGAGAAAATTGGCAACCATGAGCACAACTGAGAAGTTTTATTAGAAAGAGAGAGAGAGAGAGAGAGAGAGAGAGAGAGAGAGAGAGAGAGAGAGAGAGAGAAAGACACTGGTACCAGGGCTTACACACACAGGCAGGGCGTTATGTGTGCAGCCCCCTGAATTACATCTCCATATAGTTTCTATACACAATGGACAAAGGATGTTGCATGCCCCACCAAAGCAATTTATCCAGTGTTTTACAGTCTTATCCTCTGCAGGCTTCTTTTTGGCCCTCAGGCTAAATAGCATTCCAGACTTATTGCTGACCCTCTGGCCAAATGACTTTTTGTTAAGGTCTGGGTGGTATTTCTTATTCAGGGACTTTTATGACTCCCTTGAGCTAATTTCTGTAAAGAAACTTGGTTTACAGGAATCTGAAACTTAGACCATGCATGGAGTCTGAAGCCTGTCATGGCATTAGCCTAGCTTGGTCTTTTCAGTATTCCATTGTATAAATGCTCCACATTGCTTACCATCAGGGAAATGCAAATTCAAAACTACCCTGAGATATAATTTCACCCAGGTCAGGATGGCAAAAATCCCCAATACAAACAACACCACATGCTGGAGAGGATGTGTAGAAATGGGAAGTCTCATACATTGCTGGTGGGAATGCAGACTTACATAGCCACTATGGCAATCAATCAGTATGGCGATTTCAAAAAAATTAAAGATTGAAATGCCATATGACCTTGCTGTACCACCACTGGGAATAATCTCCCCAAATGCAGCAATTCACTACAGTGACACTAGAACGACCATGTTCACTGCAGCACTATTTACAATACTGAAATCATGGAATCATGACCATATCTTAAGATGAAGATATTTGTGGAAATATGTTTTGTGACAGCCACTGTCCCAAGAATGCCCTTGGACATTTCCACTCACACAGGAAGACTTTCTGAACTTGTCTGTGACACTCAAATGTGTTTTATCCTCATGCTTAGAAGAACCTCCTGACTGCTATACCTTATAGCCTCTAATGAGGCCATTGTAACCCTCTGCACTATGCTCTAGTCATGAACCTCCGGTTCTGCCTGCAGTTGCTTGCTGGCTCAGTGTCATCCCTGTATGATTGGGCAAACATATCAGATATTCTCTTTGCCTTTTTGTGGATATAAAAATTAATCACTTCATCTATGACATCCTTCCAGTACTCAAGTTTACTCATGAATGAGATTGCAGTGTACAAAGTTGTGGTTATATTCTGCATGATTCCCTTTGAGTTGATCATTGTCTCATCCAAAAATCATCTACAACATTCTGAAACTTTCATCAACCAAAGGTAACCAAGGTATTTTCTACCTGCTCATCTCACCTGATAGTTGTGCTGTTATTTTATTTATTTTATTTTATTTTATTTTATTTTATTTTATTTTATTTTATTTTATTTTATTTATTTTATTTTATTTTATTTTATATTTTATTTTATGGACTAGCCAGCATCACTTGTCTATAACCAAAACCAAATCAATAAGAAGGAATTGGAAAACTACCTGATTCTAATTCTGAATCCTATCATATGCCCTCTGTGGAATCAGAACATTATGATTACATTGAAAATCTTGCTCAATAAATTACTTGTATAAGGATTTGAGATTTATAGAAAGAGTGCTTCTTTTGATTGTCATAAAGTTCTTAGAAAAATTAAGCTATCTAAACTATGGAAACTCATAGAGATAGCAAAACCATTTTTTCCATTATTAGGATGTAAGGGACATTATTTCCCTGAAGTATGTTTATTTTATCTATGTTTTTTATATATGAAGATGCAAATAATTTATAATTATAAAAAGCACATAAATATAATAAATAATATTGATATTTAAATTGAAATATTAGACTAATGTTTTGTATGAATATATTAATAATAGCATTGAATATAATGATTAATATTCATATACAGAAATAACTACATACATTTTATTGTTAAAACTAAAAATTAAGCACACAGCATTTCAAGAATATAGTTTCTGTTGGGAAACCTGTAGACTTGTTCAATCCATAAAGAAGCCTACAAAGTGCATGTGTATGCATATCTCTCTCTCTATATTTCTCTCTCTTTTTCTTTCTCTGTCATAGATAATAAAATATTTTAAAGGCACATGGATTAATCTATTTTTTGGTAATTTTTCAAAATCTACAGTTCAAATTAAATTCAAGAAAATCTTTCGTATTTTTTACTTAAATTTGCTATTCATAGGCTAAATATATAGCAGAGTTGTGAATCTATTCAGAAAAAGGACTATTTTGTGAAAATAACAAACATTTCCTAATTTTTGAATCTTAATCAGCATGACAGTAAAGTGAAAATTAACATGGAATGTATATATTTTGCTTCAAGTAAAAATATTATGGTAATGAATAACAAAATCTTTACCTAATGCAATAGAAAACTTTCAAACAAATCAAGAAAGAAGATTGGAAGTAATTATGGGTAGTTTCGTATATTTTTTCTATTCATATTTCAAACTTAAAATATTTCAGAGTAGCAAAAATTTAAAAAATTGAAATTTCTTTTTTTATTTTTTATTATTAATACATTTTTTATCATTATTTCAGCTCATACAAACTTAATAGGTACACCAGTTCCCTCCCTCCTTCCTCCTCCCCCCCAGCACCCCCTGCTCCCCCTCTCTACCCTCTCCCTCCCCATCCCCCAGTGCCTCCCGCCCAATTCCCAGAGAGTCCTTTCTTCTGCATGCCTGATTTTCCTCTGGGCCCTCCTCTCCGATGACGTACAAGGACCCAGTGGCCTTTCCCTGAACCCTTTCCTGTGTGACCCTTAGGTACAGGAACACTGCTGTAGCTGTCAATCCCTTGCCTACAAGGATCTTGGTGCCTTTAGCAGATACTAGACTTTGTGAGGTCAATAGTGTGTTGGACAATGCGCAGGGCATGTAAAGTCCAATTACGATTGCTTCAGCCTAACTTGTATGGAGTATCTTGCATATCATTGCTCCTCCCATCCTTTTGCTCTTACACTCTTACCGCCCCCTCTTCCGCAAATGTCCCTGAGCTTCAGGATGGGGAGAGATTAGTCTGGCCTAGTTCTAAGTGGTTGATATAGAGTCTCTGAAGTTCTGGATTGTGGTTTGTTGATTTTCTATAGCAGTTTTGCTGCTCCTGCAACGCCCTTCACTCCATCCTGGTGGGCATTGTATGTCACCCCCTGGCCAGAGACAAAAAGCTGTTAAACTAGAGTCTTGTGCTAAAAGCACTTTCAAAGGTAGATGTAATAAAAGTGGGAAAACACAATGAGGGAGGGGTCTATCACCCATTTGCAAAATGGCTACTTTTTATCTGCCAGACTATATGCCCTCTTCTTCTGGTGAGATCATACCCTCTCAGTAGTAAATGATCAGGAACGAAAGTCTGTGAACTTAATCATCTGTCTCATTACTTATTTGAGTCCTTGATGAAGGCCTATTTTCTTTGCTATAACATGATCCCCTCTCTCCTTGTTTCTGGTGTGGCCCTCCTACCCCCTCCCTCCTGTTCATAATCCTTGCAAATACTGTATTGCAGAGATTTTTCTATGAGTGTCTCTAGGTAGGCTGGGTGGGTTTGGTACTAGGAGCCACCTATTAGGGAGTATATACGGCACTTAGTTTTCGGGGTCTGGGATACTTCACTTAATATAATTGTTTCTAATGACATCCATTTCCTGGCAAATTCCAGTAATTCATCATTTTCTATGGCTGAGTAATACTCCATTGTATAGATGTACCACCATTTCCTTGTCCACTCGTCAACTGTTGTACATTTGGGTTAATTACATGACTTTGCTATTGTAAACAGTGCTGTTATGAACATGGTCGTGCTTGTGCTATCGAGGTGAACCTCTGCTGTATGGGGGGTTATTCGCAAAAGTGGAATAGCAGGGTCATATGGCATTTCAATCTTTCATTTCTTTAAGAATCTCCAGATGGCTCGCCACAGTGGCTGTATGAGCCTGCATTCCCACCAGTAATGTAGCAGAGTTCCCCTCTCTCCACATCCTCTCCAGCATTTGTCGTTGTTTGTATTGTGGATTTTTGCCATCTTGACCGGGGTGAGATGATATCTCAGAGAAGTTTTGATTCTCATTTCCCTTATGATTAAAGAAGTGGAGCATTTTTTAAGATATTTGTTAGACATTTCAATTTCATCCCTGGTAAAATTTCTTTTGAGTTCCAGGGCCCTGTTTTTAATTGGGCCATTGGTTTCATTGGTGTTTAGTTTTCTAAGTTCTTTGTGCATCCTGGACAGCAGAGTTCTATCAGATGTGTGGTTAGTGAAGATTTTCTCCCATTCTGTGGGTTGCCTTTGAGCTCCTGTTACAATCTCTTTATCTGAACAGAAGCTCTTTAATCTCACAAGATCCCAATTGTTGAGAGTTGGTAGCAGTGACTGTGCCATTGGATGTCTGTTTAGGAAATGTTGGTCTAGCCCAATCAGCTCGAGGGAGCTCCCTATCCTTTCACCTATGGTTTTTATAGTCTCTGGCCTGATATCAAGGTCCTTGATCCATTTGGAATTAAGTCTTGTACATGGTGACAAGTACGGGTCCAGCTTTAGTCTTCTGCATGTGGAGATCCAGTTTTGCCAGCACCATTTGTTGAAGATGCTGTTCTTTTTCCATTGGATTCTTTGGGCCCCTTTGTCAAAGACCAAATGGCTGTAATTTTGTGGGCTTATATCTGGGTCTTCAATCCTTATCCATTGATCTGTGCGTCTATTTTGGAGCCAGTATTAGGCTGTCTTTGTAACTATGGATTTGTAGTATAGACAGGTTTGGTATGGTAACACCTGTAGCAGTGTTTTTTTTTCCTCAAGATTGTCTTTGCTATCCTGGGTCTTTTGTGATTCCATATGAACTTTGAGATTGTTTGGTCAACTTCTTTGAAGAATTGCTTTGGGATTTTAATTGGTATAGCTTTGAATTTGTATATTGCCTTTGGTAGTATGGTCATTTTTACAATATTGATTCTGCCAATCCAGGAACAAGGGAGGTCTTTCCACCTTCTGGTGTCTTCTGCTATTTCTTTCTTGAGGGTTTTAAAGTTTTCATTGTAAAGGTCTTTTACATCCTTGGTTAGGTTTATACCAAGGTATTTCATTTTTTTAGGGGCTATAGTAAATGGGATTGTTTCTCTCAAGGCTTTTTCACCTCTTTCATTCTGGGCATATAGGAAGGCCTCTGATTTTTGCACATTTATTTTGTATCCTGCCACCCTGCTGAACTTCTCAATTAGTTCCAGAAGCTTCCTTGTTGAGTTTTTGGGATCACTTAGGTATAAGATCATGTCATCTGCAAATAGGGATAGCTTGACTTCTTCCTTGCCGATTTGAATCCCTCTTATGTCCCTTTCTTGTCTTATGGCTTCAGCTAAGACTTGAAGTACAATATTGAATAGAAGTGGTGAGAGTGGACAGCCTTGTGTAGTTCCTGATCGAAGTGGGAATGCTTCCAATTGTTCCCCATTGAGCATAATCCTTGCTGTGGGTTTGTTGTATACAGCTTTTATTATATTGATAAAGGTTCCTTCCATTCCTACTGTCTCTAGCGTTTTCATCATAAAAGGCTGTTGGATCTTGTCAAAAGCTTTTTCTGCATCTATCGAGAGGATCATGTGGTCTTGGACTTTTGACTGGTTTACATAATGAATTACATTTATTGATTTGCATATGTTGAACCAACCTTGTGAGCCGGGGATGAAGCCTACTTGGTCCCCGTGAATGATCTTTTTAATGTGTAAAAAATTGAAATTTCATTCATGATCAATCTATCCTTTAGAAAACTAAATGATTGCCTGCAATGTTTATAATATGAAAAAAGAAAAGAAAGGTCATAATAAATACCTTATGGACATATCAGATATACATATACTGCCTCATTATTCCAAAGCAGAGACTGAAGAAACAAGAATAAATGGAGATACAAATACTAGTGAAACTTTGAATTTGATGCCTCAGATTATTTTAGTTTTCTATTAACATATCATTGTATCTGAAGTGTGTTCTGGTTTTTACCAATATTTGCTAAAGTCGATGAGATGGGAGATCTTGGGAGCTGAATTCCATACTGTGACTTTGAGAAGGTCGACTTTCCCACATGACCAGGAAAATAGCTTAAGAAAATAGCTTAAGACTATATGTTGATATGAAATATCTACAACATGATAAAGAACATACATTGATTTTAAAAAGAACAATGGAGTACTGTGTATGCAAATATTGTGGAAAAAGTAAAGAAAATTCACAAACAATTCTTTTAAATACTAGTCTCTGACTAGTAAATATATATATTCATGTTTAAATACACACTTTGTATTGTCACTTAAACTGCAGGATAAAAATAAATACATTTAGCAATACAAGTGTTCCTTCGTACTGTATGATTTTCATTTGCACTATTTCATATCCCTGAGAATTATAAGCATTGAAAATCTGGTTTCAATCTATGCTGGACAAATAAACTAATTATCTCTGAAACATTCATTTAAATAAATTCTTCTACATCTGATTCTCATATCCCTTATGAAACTAAAAATAAGATTGATACCAATTAAATTTAATAAATAAAATGAAAATACAGCAGAATTACTGCTAATAAATTGAAAGGTAAATGGCGGAATCATATTGTTTATAATTTATCTAATACTATTTATACATAATTATATTATATATAATATTTAATATATATTATATGTTTACATGAAATTTTCAAATCAATCAAAATATCTATTTATTAATCAAATAATCAAAATTTTATACCCTATTAACTTATACCCTATTAATTATACCCTGTAATCATCAATGTTCCTCACATAAGATGTATGTGGTTGTCTTAAAAGTGGAGTTAAGTTCTTTTAGTGTCTTAAGTTATTTGAGTTATTCAATGAATTGTTGAATAGAAGACACCAGTGTGTCTGGATTATCTATAAATGTCACAACATTTTACCTTAAGGAGTTTTAAAATCAGTAATTTTGCTGTCCATATTTGCTTCTGAAAAATAATTCCTCAAAATTTGTGTTCCAAGTAGACTTACTGAACCTTACAATCGTAATACTGGCTAACCCATGAATATGGGTTACAAACAATAACAAAACATGAATAGAAGACATGCTTAAGAACTAATTCTTTTAGAAGCAAATCTTTCATATGGTTCCCTCATAATAAAGGCATAACTTCAAATTCTTTCAGTAGGGTAAGCATTGTAAAGGTGTCTGTTTTGGGTGATCTCAAGCAATAGTTTTCAGTTTGCTGTTTTATGAGACAAAAAAAAAAGTGTGCAGGGTATTCCACAGGGAGCCTAGGGAAGTCAATTCTGTCTGGGCAAGGGAAGAGTTATCCTGGAAAAAAATTAGACATGCAAATCAGCAAACACCGAAGTGGGTCTCTAAGTTAGGAATTTAAATATGTAGGTAGAAGAGGTCCCAGGGGTAGATAGAACTATATTTATGAGGTAGTCTATAACTTTCTGGGAAAAAAAATTTTAAGGGAGACCGAATAATTGTGAAGTATAAGTGACTGCATTTCTGACGATTCATACACCTAAAAATTTCAATTTTTGCAATTAGAAAAAGTATCAAGACTCATCTGCATTATGAAGGTAAATGTAACCTCTTTTATGCTAATATCTATTTTAACTCTTCATATGTTTGAATTCCAAAAAAAACTTAGTATATAAGGGACATATTTTATTTAAAATAGGTCGTATTTCTCATTGTTTTAAACAAAAGATTCAAGTTTATTATAAGCACTCCAGTAACTGTTTGAACTTAAGTATCATAACATATTTTCTAATGTGTGGATTTTTCAAGAAAGAAAATCCAAGATTCAAATACAAATATCAGGGTATGTTTTGACACTGTAAACTCACTAGATCTTAAGTATTTACTAAAACAATATGATTTTATTAGGGCACACTGAGTTCATTCCTGCTCTTCATAGATAGTTCCCCTTTTAAACTCCATATATACAAATGCCATGTCCTTTATTTTACATTTGAATAAATTAGAGTTGTAAAGTGCTACCTAGATAACAGTCTGAAGAAGTGTTTTACAGGAGGAAAATTATTAATGGTAGTGACTACCATTCATATACATGGTGTTCATGAATTTAATTTTTTCTTCCTGCATATGAACTATCATATGTTCACACTAAAGACAGTGATAGGTACCTTTAAGTAGGGACTATATACTTCACTAATAGTTAAAATAACGATTTCCAGATGAATTTGTAAGGTCAGAACATAAATAAAATAATAAGATTCTCATGATCCTTACTTCTCAAATCATTTAGCACTAGCAAAATAGCACTACCTTAAAGATTAGAGTACATTTCAGCACTATGGAGCGATGTGAAGTCCTGGTTTTAAGAAAAAAGAATATAGAAACAACACAAAGAAATTAGGAAAAAGGATTTATAGATATTTCCTCTTAGAATTTTCTAACATTTGATGTTTCCTCTAAGAGCTCAATTTCTTTCTACAACACATGCATCTAAAGGAAATATACTTTCAGAGAATGCTTGTTCATCTTGAATAAGTTAGTGATGACATAGAATTAAAGGTAAGTTTTGAAAATAAGTGCAATGTTCATATAGACATTACAATTGTCATGAAATTTAAAAACTTGTAATAGTAAGATACTTAATTGACACAATTACACTGAATTTATGCAGTTTCTGAACTGATAGACCATCAGATAGCTGAGTGAACTGTATGGTCAGTGCTTTGGCAAAGCATTGGTGACATGTGATGTAGGGGTGACATGCAAGTCCATTCCATTTTAGTAGGACTCTATATTCGATATATAATATTGCCTTATAGTTTCTTTGATGGACAGTGGACCACAGTAACCGCATTGTGAAGTGAAAAGCCAGACAAAAATGAGTGGAGAGACTTACATGCCCTAGAGGCAACACTTAGGAAATAATCCTTTTCTGGATTGAATTGTGTAAATAGAAACAGTCCCAAGAATGAAAGTGTACTTCTTAATTCACAAAATGTCTTATTGAATGTGTCACAAATAAAGCCATATGAACTAGATAATAAATAATGATTTCTCATAAAATAACTGAACAGCTTCTCTAATTTTAGTTTTACTAAGCATTGTGATGAATTAGGAAGTCACATTATGACTATCACACCATCTTTTCATACTTTATATAAAAAAGGAGAGTGAAAGAAGCAAAGCAATCATTATTTTGAATTGAAAACTGATAGTTTTAATAATAATACTACTTCATTTAATTCCTATAAAGAAGAAAATTTTAAAACAATATATCACCTCACCAACAATATACAGTAGAGACTGAATTTCAAAATCTTTGAAGAAAATTTGCAGTACTGTATATTGATGATACATGTTGAAATCCTCAGAATAACTATTGTTGGTAGTCATAGAATAATTATTTTGAAATCTGAAGTTACATATGATTATCTGATGACTTGATTTATGAAGGTCTATAAAATTGTGATACTTGTTCTGAGACCAAAAACTTTAATACAGTATCTGGTATTTTTACTTTTCCTGCATGCAAGCATACACACATCATATATCTTTATGGTTCTCAAGTGTACCCTTGCTGTGAGCTTTCTATAATAATACATGATACATGCTAATTTAATAAATTGATATTCCAACATTTCCAAGTTATCCAAAAGAAAATATCATTACATTCCTTTATCTAAAAAATTTCCTTTTTCAAAATCGTCTGCTACTTTGAAGTATAAAGGCTTTCATGTACAAATTAAGTCCTAGAAAGAAAGCAAGGAATGAAATAAACAAATTCCTGTGGTTTCAAAGTGACACAGTAAATGATTTCCAGTGCTTTTGCTTTAAAGCAATAATATTTGTTTTTTGTGTTTTTTTAACATGTTTTATTATCTCTGCTATACAAACCTAATAGGTACACCGATTCCCTCCCTCCCTCCTCCTCCCCCCACCCCTCTGCTCGCCCTCCCCTCACCCCTCCCTCCCCACCCTCAGTGCCTCCCCTCCCCCAATCCCCGGAAAATCCTTTAATGTGCATGCCTGACTGTCCTCTGGGTCCTCCTCTCCGATAACATACAAGGACCCAGCGGCATTTCCCTGAACCTTTTCCTGTGTTCCCCTTAAGCATAGAAACACTATTTTGGCTGTCAATCCCTTGCCTCCAAGGATCTTGGTGCTTTTAGCAAATGCTAGACTTCGTGGGGACAATAGTGTGTGGAACATTGCGCAGGGCATGCAAAGTCAAATTATGATTGGTTGGCCCTAACTTGTGTGGAGTATCTTGCATATCATTGCTCCTCCCATCCTTGTGCTCTTATACTCTTACCGCCCCCTCTTCTGCAAATTTCCCTGAGCTTCAGGATGGGGAGAGATTAGGCTGGCCTAGTTTTAGGTGGTTGATATAGAGTCTCTGAAGTTCTGGATTATGGTTTGTTGATTTTCTTTTGCGGTTTTGCTGCTCCTGCAATGCCCTTCACTCCATCCTGGTGGGCATTGTATGTCAACCCCTGGCCAGAGATAAAAAACTGTTAAACTAGCGTCTTGTTATAAGAGTATATTCAAAGGTAATGCAGCAAGTGTCTATAGAAGCAGATGAGTGGAACTAGATGGGAGGGATCACGTTAAGAGCTACTCTCAACTCCTTCTACGATGGCTGTAGGTGTAGATAAGCAAGTGAGGACGTCTTTAAAGTTAAAAGGTTAAGGGAACTTCGGGGTACATGCCACTGTTACAGTATCAGTTAAATCTTCTAAAAATTTCTTCACAACAAAAACAAAAACCCTGTGCTGTGGCAAGGCAGAGATATTAAAATACAACTTACAGAAAAGTACAGTTGGATCTTGAAGAAATGTGATGAAATAAGATTGAAATAGTAAAAGTCTGTACACTTAGCGTAATGATTACCAATCAGACACAGGTTTCTGTCATTGTAAACCATGCTTGGCTGATATATGCTGGAATAATTTTTGAAAGAAATTTCAAAGAACATGGACAAGAGTAATGTATAGGTTCTAAATAACTGAAAATTGAATTTGCAAATAGTAACAACTTTACCATAAAAATTTACAGAAATTATCAAAATTAACCTGTATGGCTGGCTACATTCAATGAGTCTCTTATCCTAAAGAAAAGGTAAAACACCTGTGCTACATGTACCTCTTCCACAGATGAACATACAACTGATATCACCAAGGGGAAATCTAACAGAACTGAAGGAATTTGTTCTTTTGGGATTTTCTGATGTTCCTCATCTCCAGTGGTTCCTGTTTGGACTATTGCTGGTCATCTACAGCATGATCTTATTGAGCAATGGAACCATAGTGCTGATAACAAAGGTGGACTCTGTTCTCCAGATGCCCATGTATTTCTTCCTTGGCAATTTTTCTGTTTTGGAAATCTGCTATGTATCAGTTACTCTTCCCAGAATGCTCTTCAACCTTGCGACTCAGAGAAGAACCATCTCTTTCACTGCCTGTGCTGCACAAATGTGCTGCACTCTTGTACTAGGTGCCACTGAGTGTTTCCTCCTGGCTGTGATGGCCTATGACCGCTATGTGGCCATTTGTCACCCTTTGCACTATTCTGTAATCATGACCCATAAGCTATGTTCCCAGTTGGTGCTCGGCTCCTGGATCAGTGGGATCCCCATTCAGGTAGGACAAACATTACAGATTTTCTCTTTGCCTTTCTGCAGTTCCCACCAAATCAATCACTTCTTCTGTGACATCCCCCCAGTACTTCATCTGGCCTGTGGGGATGTCTTTGTGAATCAGATGCTGGTCTTCTCAGGTGCTGTGCTATTTCTATTGATTCCCTTTCTGTTAATAATATTCTCCTATAGTAAAATCATATCTACAGTCTTGAAATTGCCGTCAGCCACGAGTCGGGCCAAGGCCTTCTCAACGTGTTCATCTCATCTTGCAGTAGTGATATTATTTTATGGATCAGCTATTATTACCTATTTTAGACCCAATCGTAGTCAGTCAGATGGTGCCGATAAAGTGGTTTCTCTATTCTACACTGTTGTGACACCACTATTAAACCCCATAGTGTATAGTCTAAGAAATAAGGATGTCATAATGGCACTGAGAAAACTGCTATGTAAGTGATTTACTTGATGAGAAAATGAGGCTTATGGGCCTGTTTGATTTTCTCATGTCTGTAGTAAAATTTGCAGAGTTTTCTATTGTAACTCAATGTCTCATCTGTATCTGAAATTATAATTATTTCCTAATAAAATTTTATTTGTAAAAACATCTCTTAAAGTATATAAGTAATGTTTTTATTGCCAAATAAGAAGTTGTTCCATTTTTACACCTACAATTTTTATGCAATATTTATATCTAAAATAACTTTTGACAATACTTATATTGTTCATTTAATTAATATACTCTTAAATAGAATACTCAAAATCATATATAATTCATCTTTATATTTATTGATAGTAACTGTTCAATATATATATGAAAACTAGTAAGAATTTTTTTTTATTTTAGGCAACAAAAGTCAGGGAGGTAATAACCTTGGGGAAAAGCTCTGGGTTCAATGGTCAATGCTGTCAAAAATATAAAAATGAAAACAAAATGTAGCTTCTGAGTGTTAAATAAAGAACATATACAAATTGTTCTTTTGCATATATATATATACACACACACACATATATATATGCATATATTTTGGGACTAACAGTAGCTTTTTTAATAAAAACATTTCTAGATAAAAGCGCCATTTATACTTAAATGAGTTTGCTTGTGTATATGAGTATGCTGCTATTGTTGAAAATTCTACCAAATGACCCCACATGTGATAAACAAAACTATACTTTGTTATATGATGTGTCACTGAGGAGTCTCATGTTGGCATATGCATTTTTATGAGTTACCTGCATGTACTATGCTACTAAATAATCATTCCATATAAAAAAATCATATAATTTAGTAGAATTAGCATTGTTAAATGTTATCAAATTAGAAAAACTCAAAAGAATAATTATTTCTGAGAATATTAAAAAGATCTTTTTGCTCATTATTTCTAAATTGTTTACTTAAGAACTGATTTTCGTGGGGAGATACAAAATCCAGTAAAATTAGTGAAGAGGGCAGAAGTTGTATAAAAGCATCTATTTCTAATTTAATTTGAGTCAGAACTTTCAAGGAAAAGGGAACATGGACCTCAGTTGACCAAATTTGAAGAGGCATATTACTGCTGGGGAAAGATTACATGGATTCTGCTTAGTCTTACAAGAAGAGGTTTGGCTGAAGTGGGTAAGATCTTCCTTCCCCCAACTCAGCAGAAAGTAGCCAAAGTGGTTATCGTCCCTCACCCTCTGAGCAGTCCTCGTAAACTTTAAGGGGACAATTAGACAGTTTTAGAAGTCTCTGAAGATCATCCTCCACTGCTGGGATTGATTACCCTGAAGGTACAGACCAAATTGATCAAGAGCAACTGACTCCAATCCTTCACAAAGAAAAAGTCACCAACTTCACCCAACCCTCAGTTTAAGAAAGGATAAGGAAATTAGTTCTCCATTGTAGATAAGCCTTACTAGAAGATCAGACACAAGATCAACTAAGTTAGGTCCCAATATGAAAGACCAATGAGATGTGGAAGAACAAAAGCTCCAATCAGGCTTGCAGAAATTGAAGGTAAACAATAAGGAAAAGTCACTTCTCCTGTCCATGGCCTATATTCCGGACCTGGAAGTCATCTTTGGCACCCTTACACCTCATGGTAGTAAATGTCTGGAATCCCTGAGTTCTTTTCCAGCTCCTTGCCCATCACGGATTCCATGCCTGAAGTCCATGAGTTTTCCAGGGCTCTCTTGCTCTTCAAGGAATCAAGTCTGTGTGTTCCATTCTTTCTCTCCTTGAATAAACACTGCCTTAATATTTAAGAAAGAAAAAAAATCCCATTCATAACTTTCATACACATATGCAAGGAAAAGCATATATCAAGTCATGTTCATTGTACCTATATAAAAATATTGTCTTTCGATACATTTCACTGGTATGTATAATTCATTGCAATAAATAGTGTAATTTAATGGATATGGAGACAAACTGTATGCCTCCATGAAATGTAAACAAAAATAATAATTTCTTGTACAATTTTCACATTCATATGGCCAATCAATTTTCATGTTAATTTTATTTATTTATTTAATTATTTTGCATGAGTGTGAGTGTGTGTATCAAAAGGCACTGTGTATCCTTGTGGGGAACTAATTGTGGCTTTGAGAATAATCTTGGTTCAACCTCCTTTTTTGCTTCACTCTGGGATTTACCAGGCTCACCCAGAAAGACCAGAAGTGTAGGTCACTAGTGTTTCTGTCTGACATTTTTAGGTGGGACCTGATATTTGAACTCAGGACCTTCTGCTTTTGAGGTAGAATCTTAAGCACTGAACCATCTCTCCAGCTCCAACTCAATTTTTAATTTTTAATATTTCAAACTTAAGTAATGCTTTGTGCATGAAGGATACTAATTTCTGAGAAATGATGATCTGCCAGAATTCTTATGACATAAAATACATGTGATGTTTGTACTTGCTCTTAAAAGATTTTTTTGACTTGTGAACTCAGCCATTTTCACCCAATTATTTGGAGATTCCTAACCAAACCTGGTACATAATGAAGCCAAAATACATGTGAATCACATGTGATACATGTAAGAAAAACTACCCCTAAGTGGGCTGAAAGCATATAGTGAGAATATTGTCAATAATCTTAGACAAAGCAGTTATAAAAGCTGTGAGTTGTAATGGAAATGTTAGATAAAATCAAAATAATAAATAAATAAATAAACAATAAATAAAATCATTTGGTCATCATGTCCAGCTAATGCATGTAGAGTGTAATGAGTCAGAAATGCAAAAGACCTCTCATTCTCACTGTGCCTATTGCTACATATACTGGAAGGATTATCAGGTGACAATTTTGGCAGAAATAATGCTTATGCTAGCAAAAATAAAATTATCAACCCTTCGTTGTTATAAAATGCCCAGAGAAATCAACTACTGCTACATAGTTGGTGAACCTCCCATGGGATGATGCTGGATGATATACTACAGCATGTTGGTGTCTGATGCTGACCAGATAGATGCTTTGTAATTCTAATAAAGTTGAGAATGATGAATGGAAGATTTTATTGGAACACCCTTGTATAACCTCTTCCTGTGTCATAGCAAACTCATTTCCTGTAATATTCAAGAGGACTATATAACCCGTTGATTATCTTGAAAAAGAATAAAAGTTTTATTGCTTCAAATAATCAATTTCATCTTGGAATGCTATTGATAACTATGAGCTGAATATTCTTTATTACTCCCTTTAAACATGTGTTTTGAAATCACATTTACTTTCTTTCATTTTTGAAATTTACAACTTTGCCTTGTCAGATCTCAAAGCAATACATATTTTGTTGAAGATTTCCAATGATATGTTCCACGTGATTGACCACTACAAATGGCAATACCAACAAATTTCTACTGCTCTTGCTGAGACTGATTTAATTTTCTTACACACTCTGCAATTTGCTCATATATTTGACTACTTTGCACAATTTTGTAAAAGCTGCAATTGGCCCTGTGGGAATGCACTGAAAACTCAATGCTTAACAAGGTAACTTCACAGAGTCTGCTTTGCAGCCATGGACCACAGTAAGAGATTGCACAATGAAAAGAGTCAGTAATTAATCAACACTCACTTTCTCACGACAAAATTGACATTCTGTGACTGTGAGAAACAACCGTTATTTCTTCATTGCCTTTCCTTTTCCCCTTTCCACTATTTTAAGCTATAAAATCTTGGCTAATATGCTCACCTGTACGCTTTACTCTATCTAACTTGTCATGCTGGTCATTTGAGTCAGATACTTACTTCCCAGGCTTGAATAAATGTGGTTTATTCAGATGTGGAGACTGGTCTCCCTTCTGTTCAATCAATGTGTGTCCTCTTTATTCATTTTAGTATTATACATTTTTTAGGCTTGATGGCACACTGTAAAACAGACTTCTTTGCAGTTTTCATTATTGCCTTGGCTTGTCTTAATCCTGCTTCTGACATACAAGTGGGAAAATTACAAGTATGAATGCCACACCTAGTTTTGGTATTGCCATTTTTTCATTTTCCATATTCCTCTGTAAAGTCATTTTGAGCATTTTGCAATTAGTTTTGTTTTTGAAAGACATGAAAAATGTGTTTGATGAGAAAAAGATGCTTTTTAAAAGAAATAATATTGGAAAAATTGAGCTTTTTTGGTGAAGCAAAAATTTATGATTAAGAAAAAATACATTAAAATATACCATTGGCTTAATTGTACAATGTAAACATTCATAGCTATCAGAAGGCAACATATATGAAATTATTTATGACCAGGAATGAGCACAAGTTAAAGTTGTATTACCAAAAGCCCAATCCAGAAAGCATTTAGTAATATGATTTCATCTACAGTAAATTATTTTACCAAATATGTGAATTCTTGAAGAGTAAAAGAAAGAGAAAAAAAACTAAAGACAATGTTTGAAAATCCATAGCAGAAGCACAACCATGTTCATAGCAGCACTGTTTACAATAGCTAAGTCATGGAATCAAACCAAATGTCCAACAGTTGATGAGTGGATAAGGAAACTGTGGTACATCTATACAATGGAGTACTACTCAGCCATCAAAAACGATGAATTTCTGGAATTTGTCAGAAAATGGATGTTATTAGAAACAATTATATTCCCTTCCCTCCACTCTGCCACCTGGGACGCGCGCGTGGTCCAGCCTGGCCTCACCACGTGACCTAGGTAAGCTCTGTCCACGCCCACCCCCAGAACCCCACGCCGCTCAAGGGACCCAGCTCATCCCGCCATCCTGTCAGAGCCGCCGCACAGAGGCTTGGGAGGAGGAGGACACCCCCTCTGCACCCGGGGCCCCAGGTTAAATAGCTCCCCGCCAATGCCCAATCCTCCCTTCCCTCCACTCCACTGCCTGGAAGCGCCAGCGGTCCAGCCGGGCCTCACCTCGACCTAGGTAAGCTCCGTCCCTACCCACCCCCAAAATCCCAGGACAAATAATTCAGATTAGTGAAAAACACACAGAAATTGAAAGAAGATCTTAAGAGTTAAAACGACAATGCCACAGTCAAAGTGCAAATCCATGAGAAACAACACTCAAGTAAACAAATCTCCCACTGAAGGAATTAACCCCATAATGTTAGACTCCAACCAGAACAAACCCATGGAAAATGGCCAAGAAAGCCTGACCCAGGATAACAACCTTCAAAATATGATCATTACCATGTTCAATACTATGAAAGAGGAAATCCGGGAGGAATTAAATAATCAAATCAATCGCTTTGAAGAGGAACACAACAGACACTTGGAGGAGTTGAGAAAAACAGTGCAAGAAACAAAAACTGGCATAGAGCAGTTAAAGCAGACTCAAGCAGAGTTTAAAACTGAGCTAAAAGACAAGTTATCTTCAACCCAGAACTCCACAGAGAGTCTTATCTGCAGAACTAAGGAAGCAGAAAACAGAATTTCAGACCTTGAAGATAAAGTGGAAGTATTAACCAGGTCAATGGAAGAGGTTGTTAAAGACAAAAAGATACTTGAGAGAAATATCCAGGAGATATGGGACACCCTGAAGAAGCCTAACATGCGTATTCATGGAATACCAGAGCAAGAATCTCAAAATACCACCCCTGAGGAAATTTTTCAAATGATCATCAAGGAAAATTTTCCTCATCTAAAAATAGAGAGGACCATCCAAATAAAATAGGCATTCCGCAACCCAAACAGATATGACCAAAACAGAAGCTCGCCACCACAAATAATAGTTAAAGCACTCCACATTCAAGATAAAGAAATGGTGCTGAGAGCTTCAAGGGAGAATAAACAAGTCACTTTTAAAAGTAAACCTATTAAAATAACAAATGACATCTCAGTCGAAACAGTAAAAGCAAGAGAGCTTGGAGAGACATACTTCAAGTATTGAATGAGCAAAAATGTCAACCCAGGCTGATTTACCTTGCAAAAGTATCAGTCATGATCGAGGGAGAAATAAAAAATCTTCCAGCACAAAGACAACATGAAGGGATACATGTCCACCAAATCAGGCCTTCAAAAAATGCTAGAAATGATACTCAAGCTTGAAGAAAAAAACAGGCATATCCAGGAGAACATAAGGCAAGTATAACACCATTAACAGCGAAGCAATATGCTTATAAAAACTACTAAACATAATAAATGTCTGGAATTAAAAATAGTTTCTCCATTATAACACTAAATGTTAATGGAATTAACTCACCCATCAAGAGCCACAGATTACAAATGTGGATTAAAAATCACAATCCATCAATCTGCTGCCTGCAGGAAACCCATCTCACCACAAAAGATAGGCATGCCCTAAAAATAAAAGGCTGGTCAACAATTCTACAAGCTAATGGAAGCAGAAAACAGGCAGGGGTAGCCATTATGCTATCAGACAAAGGACTTCAAACCAAAGAAAATTATAAGAGACACGGATGGATACTACATTTTAGTCACAGGTACAACTCACCAGGAGGACTTCACAATGCTGAACATATATGCACCCAATATGGGCCCCTCCACATTTATTAAGAAAACCCTACAGCGTCTAAAGCAAGAAATCAACCCCCAAACGATAATTCTTGGGGACTTCAACACCGCCCTCTCAACATGGGATTGATCAACAGGTCAAAAGCTTAACAGAGACACTTTGGACCTTAATCAAACCCTAAAGAAATGGACCTTACAGATTTCTATGGAACGTTTCACCCACGCACCAAAGAATACACATTTTTCTCAGCAGCACATGGAACTTTCTCCAAAACAGATCACATATTGGGCCACAAAACGAATCTACACATATACAAAAAAGTTGAAATTCTAACCTGTGCCCTGTCAGACCACCATGGCCTAAAGCTGGACATCCACAACACAACAAACAAGAGAAAATACACTAACTCCTGGAAACTTAACAATATGATGCTGAATGAGAACTGGATTCAGGAAAAAATTAAAAAGGAAATTAAGATTTCCTGAAAGTGAATGATAATGAAAATACAACTTACCAAAATCACTGGGACACAATGAAAACTGTTCTAAGAGAAAAGTTCATAGCTCTTAATGCCTACATCAAAAAAATGGAAAAATCAGAAATAAATAACTTAAAAATCCAGCTTAAAGCTTTAGAGAAACTAGAGCAATCTGATCCCAAAAGTAGTAGAAGAGGGCTAGAGAGGTGGCTCAGGGGTTAAGCCTCCGCCATGCAGGCGGAAGGTCCTGAGTTCGGATCCCAGATCCCACATATAGACGCCAGGCGGAAGCAGGGACGGCCTGCGCTTCTGGTCCTGGTAGGGCGGAGCCTGAGAATGCTGGGGCAGAAGGAGGTGGAGGCGGTCCATGGTGGTTTGCAAATTTATCCGTGGTTCTACTCATACACAGACACACACACACACAGACACGCACACACGCGCGCACACATACACACGCACATATGCACAGTTGAATAAATAACAATAAAAAAATTTTAAAAAGTAGTAGAAAAGAGTAGATTAGCAAAATAAGGGGAGAAATATCTGAAATCGAGATTAAGAAAACAATAGAAAAAATCAACCAGTCAAAAAGCTGGTTCTTTGAAAAAATCAATAAGATTGGTACACCCCTAGCTAAATTAACCAAAAGCAAGAGAGAGAAAACCCAAATTAAGAAAATTAGAAATTAACATGGAGTTATCACTACTGATACCCAAGAAATCCAGAGAATTATAAGATCATATTTCAAAAAATTATACTCTGTGAAGTTTGACAACACAAAAGAGATGGATGAATTTCTAAGTAAACACAATTTACCTAAATTGAATCAGGAAGTTGTGAATTATTTAAATAGTTCTATAACATATAAGGAAATTGAGGAAGTAATCTTGAATCTGCCCACCAAAAAATGTCCTGGACCAGATGGATTCAGCACAGAGTTCTACCAGACACTTAAGGAGTTAATAATACCAATACTCCTTAATCTGTTCCGTCAAATAACAAAGGAAGGAACACTACCAAGTTCCTTCTATGAAGCTAATATCGTTTTAATCCCAAAACCTAATAAAGATTCACTTAAAAAAGAAAACTATAGGCCGATTTCTCTGATGAACACAGACGCAAAGATTCTCAACAAAGTCTTAGCAAATCGTATTCAAAAACACATTATAAAGATTATTCACAGAGACCAAGTAAGCTTCATCCCCGGCCCACAAGGTTGGTTCAACATACAATCGATAAATGTAATTCATCATGTAAACCAGTCAAAAGTCCAAGAACACATGATACTCTCCATAGATGCAGAAAAAGCTTTTGACAAGATCCAACAGCCTTTTATGATGAAAACGCTAGAGACAGTAGGAATGGAAAGAACCTTTATCAATATAATAAAAGCTGTATACAACAAGCCCACAGCAAGGATTATGCTCAAACGGGAACAATTGGAAGCATTCCCACTTCGATCAGGAACTAGACAAGGCTGTCCACTCTCACCACTTCTATTCAATATTGTACTTGAAGTCTTAGCTTAAGCCATAAGACAAGAAAGGGACATAAGAGGGATTCAAATCGGCAAGGAAGAAGTCAAGCTATCCCTATTTGCAGATGACATGATCTTATAGCTGAGTGATCCCAAAAACTCCACCAGGACGCTCCTGGAACTAATTGAGAAGTTCAGCAGGGTGGCAGGATACAAAATAAATGTGCAAAAATCAGAGGCCTTCCTATATGCCCAGAATGAAAGAGGTGAAAAAGCCTTCAGAGAAACAATCCCATTCACTATAGCCCCTAAAAAAATGAAATACCTTGGTATAAACCTAACCAAGGAGGTAAAAGACCTTTACAATGAAAACTTTAAAACTCTCAAGAAAGATATAGCAGAAGACACCAGAAGGTGGAAAGACCTCCCTTGTTCCTGGATTGGCAGAATCAATATTGTAAAAATAACCATCCTACCAAAGGCAATATACAAATTCAATGCTCTACCAATCAAAATCCCAAAGCAATTCTTCAAAGAAGTTTACCAAACAATCTCAAAGTTCATATGGAGGCACAAAAGACCCAGGATAGCAAAAACAATCTTGAGTAACAGAAACACTGCTGCAGGTATTACCATACCAAACCTAAGTCTATATTACAAATGCATAGTTATAAAGACAGCCTGGTATTGGCTCCAAAATAGACACACAGATCAATGGATAAGGATTGAAGACTCAGATATAATCCCACAAAATTATAGGCATTTGGTCTTTGACAAAGGGGTCCAAAGAATCCAATGGAAAAAGAACAGCATCTTCAACAAATGGTGCTGGCAAACCTGGATCTCCACATGCAGAAGATTAAAGCTGGACCCTTACTTGTCACCATGTACAAGACTTAATTCCAAAAGGATCAAGGATCTTGATATCTGGCCAGAGACTATAAAAACCATAGTTGAAAGGACAGGGAACTCCCTTGAGCTGATTGGGCTAGGCCAACATTTCCTAAACAGACATCCAATGGCACAGTCACTGCTACCAACTCTCAACAATTGGGATCTTGTGAAATTAAAGAGCTTTTGTTCAGATAAAGAGATTGTAACAGGAGCTCAACGGCAACCCACAGAATGGGAGAAAATCTTCACTAACCACACATCTGATAGAGCTCTGCTGTCCAGAGTGCACAAAGAACTTAGAAAACTAAACACCAAGGAAACCAATGGCCCAATTAAAAACAGGGCCCTGGAACTCAAAAGAAATTTTACCAGGGATGAAATTAAAATGTCTAACAAATATCTTAAAAAATGCTCCACTTCCTTAGCCACCAGGGAAATGAAATTTAAACTTCCCTGAGATATCATCTCACCTCAGTCAGGATGGCAAAAATCCACAATATAAACAACAACAAATGCCGGAGAGGATGTGGAGAGAGGGGAACTCTTCCACATTGCTGGTGGGAATGCAGGCTCATACAGCCACTCTGGTGAGCCGTCTGGAGATTCTTAAAGAAATTAAAGATTGAAATGCCATATGACCCTGCAATTCCACTTTTGTAAATAAACCCCATACAACAGAGGTTCACCTCGATAGCACAAGCACGACCATGTTCATAGCAGCACTGTTTACAATAGCAAAGTCATGGAATCAACCCAAATGTCCAACAGTTGACGATTGGATAAGGAAACTGTGGTATATCTATAAAATGGAGTACTACTCAGTCATCAAAAATGATGAATTAGGGCTGGAGAGGTGGCTCAGGGGTTAAGCCTCCGCCTTACAGGCGGAAGGTTCGAAGTTCGGATCCCAGATCCCACGAATAGACGCCAGATGGAAGCGGGGGTGGCCTGCGTTTCTGATCCTGGTAGAGTGGAGCCTGTGAATCCCACGGCAGAAGGAGGTGGAGGCGTCTATGGTGGTTCGCGAATTCGTCCGTGGTTCTACAGACACACACATACACACACACAGACACGCGTGCGCACATACACACAGTTGAATAAATAATAATAATAATAAAAAATTTAAAAATATTAAAAAAAATGATGAATTACTGGAATTTGCTAGGAAATGGATGTCATTAGAAACAATTATATTAAGTGAAGTATCCCAGACCCAGAAAATTAAGCACTGTATGTACTCCCTAATAGGTGGCTCCTAGTACCAAACCCACCCAGTAATACCTACAGTAACTGCAAGGATTATGAACAGGAGGGATGGGGTAGGAGGGCCACACTAGAAACAAGGAGAGAGGGGACCATGTTACAGCAGAGAAAATAGGCCTCCATCAAGGACTCAAATAAGTAATGAGACATCTGATTAAGTTCACAGACTTTCTTTCCTGATCATTTACTACTGAAGGGGGTCTGATCTCACCAGAAGAGGAGGGCATATAGTCTGGCAGATAAAAAGTAACCGTTTTGCAAATGGGTTATAGACCCCTCCCTCACTGTGGTTTCCTACCTTTAATACATCTACTTTTGAATGTGCTTTTATAACAAGACTCTAGTTTAACAGCTTTTTGTCTCTCGCCAGAGGGTGACATACAAAACCATCAGGATGGATTGAAGGGCATTGCAGAAGCAGCAAAACTGCAAGAGAAAATCAACAAACCACAATCCAGAACTTCAGAGACTCTGTATCAACTACCTAGAACTAAGCCAGACTAATCTCTCCCCATCCTGAAGCTCAGGGACATTTGCAGAAGAGGGGACAGTAAGAGTGTAAGAGCACAAGGATGGGAGGAGCAATGATATGCAAGATACTCCACACAAGTTAGGGCTGAAGCAATCATAATTGGACTTTACATGCCCTGCGCAATGTCCCACACACTATTGACCCCATAAAGTCTAGCATTTGCTAAAGACAACGAAATCCTTGGAGGCAAGGAATTGGCAGCCACAGTAGTGTTCCTATGTTTAAGGGGAACACAGGAAAGGGTTCAGGGAAAAGCCCCTGGGTCCTTGTATGTCATCAGAGAGGAGGGCACAGAGGAGAGTTTGGCATGCACATTAAAGGATCCTCCGGGGATTGGGGGGGAGGCACTGGGGCATGGTGGAGGAGGGGTAAGGGGAGCGCAAGCAGGGGAGTAGGGGGGAGGAAGATGGAGGGAGCCAACCGGTGTACCTATTAAGTTTGTATGAACGGAAATAATAATAAAAAATTAAAAATAAAGAAAAATTAGAGATTTTATGGAGATCTTAGCAAGTTCAAAAATTAAAGATTTTATGGGGATCCTAAAAAAAAATCCCAAACTCATCTTAGATGAAAGAAATGTGTAAAATGTCACTCAATTCAGCAGGATACAAACTGAAAATGGATGAATACTTTAATAAATGATTATGCAATCACAAAAAATGTAACCGTATTTTCAGGGATGAAAATATTTAAAAGAAATTCTTATGTATCACACTTACACTATCTTTACTATACAAGCATTGCATCCCAGGAAATGGAAATACTCCCACCATTCCCCAACACACACCCAGGAATACCAGGAGATTCCTGGGGCAGGAAAGGCCTGGTATTCCACAAAAAGGAAAGGGATTTCACGAATTCTGAAAACTTGTCAGACCACTTTTTTTTTTGAAGGATTTGAGTCAAGGCAATAATGGGTCAATGATGGGGAGGTCCTCCTTTAACCAAAACAAACCTCTGGCTAGGAGAACTAACATGGATTTAGAGGGTAACTAAGTTTCTTTGACTTTCATCAATTTTGTCTCATTGAATAAATCTTATGATTTTGAATGTTAATTTGACAGTTTAAAATTGACTGATAGAAGGCTGTAGAGGTGGCTCAGGTGTTAAACCTCTGCCTTGCAAGCGGAAGGTCCTGAGTTCAGATCCTAGACCAATGTATAGACGCAGGCGGAAGTAGGGGCAGCCTGTGTTTCTGGTCCTGGTTGGGCAGAGCCTGTAAATCCCTGGGCAGAGTAAACAAGGAGGAGGAGGAGGCGTCCATGGTGGTTTCCGAATTTGTCCGTGGTTCTACACACACACACACACACACACACACACACACACACACACGCATACATGCACAATTGAATAAATAATAAATAAAAATTAAAAAAGAAGAGTTATTCATGCAGACACTTTTTCTATATTTATTCCATATTTTGAATAGCTAAATTCATTGGCTTTTAGGAAAAAAGATGTTTCATTTCACCTAGAAAATGACACGAGGAAGAAATTTATCCCTTGGGTGCAGCTAGGTTCCTAGTTAAATAGCCCTGTGTATTTCAACAGTAATAAATGCAACAGTTGGTAAATTAGACTCTGCTTCAAATAAAATCCTTAAGCTTAGAAAGATGAACAGTAATGTCTCATGTCTCATATCAGTTAATAAAGGTAAGAATTAAAGTAAAATTAGCTCTAAATGAACAATCATGAACTGTTTTCCTAAATGTAAAATTTATTTTCAACTGTTCTTTCCTTTCACTTTTCAGTGTGCTAAAGTATATCAATTACTAATTAGATTTTATTTTTGCCTATTTATCAATTGATTTGTGTTAGTTGAATTTTACTTTTGGTTATATATCAAGTAATTTTCTGTTAAGACAAAATGTGGTGATCACATCACATGAAAACCAACTATATATACTGGAAAATCAAAATGAAGAATTAATGTCATTTAAATGGGTCCATAACCTGTAAGTATTAAAATATATTGATTACTATAAACTGAACTTTATCGTAGATGAAATGAAAATATTAGAGCAATATTATCTCATTTTTCACCTTGCTCTTAGAGATTTTTGACATAAGAAAATGGCTTGTAACTGCATATTACATTTTACTTACTGAGCAAAGTGCAAATATTGTGTACACTGATATTAATAAAAAAAATTGAAATACACACACTATACAAAATAAGTTCATCATTTCAAGGAAGGAGATTTAAACAAGATTGAATAAAAAATCAAAGTAGTCATCTCAAAAGGCTCCCAACAGAAATAAATTCAAGAGCATTAAAGGACTGGAGGCTGATTATTAAGCAATAGTATTCAACATTCAGAAGGTGAAAGTGTAGCTCAGGGAAAGAGTGCTTATCTATTACACAAGCCTTGTGTTCACTGTGCAAGCAAGCAGATAAAGAGTGCAGAGTGTATGATTTGTATAGACTGTTGTAATTCCAACATATTTTTATTTTTGGTTTTAAATGGAGAGTATCATAAATGTAAATAAAGTTATTGATTTTTACATAATTGTACATGTAATTTTGATATGTTCATATACACACACATATATATAAAATAGAAACAGAAAGAATAACAGTTCTGTACAAGAAAAAAAGAAAGTTTTGTTCATGTTGCATTTTCTTCTTTGCATTTTCTAAAATTTAATTATAGTTCATTATAAACACTTGTTATTTTACTTAAAGAATGAGGAATGATTGCTGCGAATGGTTGCATTATATAAAGAGCTAACGTTTTAAATTAAACAGAAGATACTAAAAATGAAAAGAAGGTACCAGTAATTTTTGGGTTTAATACAAAAGGTATTGAGAACACTGCTTAGTCAAACAAATCTAGTATGTATGTTGTTTAATGAACTTCAATGAGATATTTGAAGCATTTTCTTCAACATTGTCAGTGTGATAAGTTCTGGCTGAATTATATTGGTGAATACACATGCAAAAAACAACACACAAAAAAATAGTGATAGATTTATGTCTTCAGAATAATAGCTAAACAATGTTACCCTTCAATATTTATAATGCATTTTAGAGCTTCAGGTACAGAATTTTACATTCTAATATTAAATTTTATTAGGAAAATTATAAATGTAATAAAAACATTTCCCATTAATCATTTAATGTTTAATATGTAAATATTGCAAATTAAATTGTTATTTAGCATTTCTGCTCTTAGCTCTATCACCTCTTAGATCCTTCTAGTTTGACTATGTGTTTTTCAGATTGAATTCTTTATTACTTGACTAAAGGCTGCTTATCTTTTCCTTGACATTGCCTCTTTGCCTTCAATTGAATAATAAAACTTAATATGGTATAATTAACCAATAATGAAAAGGAAAACATGCTTGCTTCTTTGGAAAAATTATTAATTTGAGAATTATAATAATCCCATAATACCCACACAGTTACTACATGGTCATATAAACAAATGCAGAAAAGGGAATATCTTATCCAAAGAAGTTAAATGGATTTGTGGCCATAAGAAGGATAGGAAAATGGAGAAGATAAAGAAAAAAGGAAATGCAATAAAATTTTAATCATAGGAAAGTTGATGAGTATACTGATGTGTTATTTATAAATTCTGACCAGGTGTATTGAGCAATTTTTATAATGCAATTTTGAAATGATGATAGTATGAAACCATTTTAAAGAAATAAAATTATATATCTAGAGAGAGAGTATAATGAGAATAAATCCAAATCAGTCAACATACTGATGAATGAACACACAAATGCATGCATGACAGAAACAAAACAGAACAATTTAGCTTAGTGAGACAAAGATAGGAGTAATGACAAGAAGAACTTAGGAACATATGTGATTGCTGGTTCTCTAACACAAAGTGTACATACATGTAGAACAGAGGTGCACTCTCTAGTAAGACTGCAAAAGACTCTAGAGCCTTTTCAGAATACTTTAAAGTTCTTCATGCTGAGCTCTTTCCTAAGGTCACATTTACATTTACTTTAAATTCTGAATGAAATTTATGACATTTAATGTCTATTCTTAACTTGAAAATGTAAATTCAATTTCAATCATTGAATAGCAGTCCATAATACTTAGTGGCCAGTTAATCAATATTTACATAATTAAATTATCTAGGACATTTAATTACAAATGCAAAAATCTTCACACTGATAACTTAAAATACATTTTCTCAAAATTATGTTAAGAATCTTTATAGAATATGTGCTCATGTGTTTAAATTAATCTTGAATTAGTAACCATGAAAACAAAATCAGGGCAGGCAGAAAATTGTAAACTACAAAATAGGAACGATTGCTCAACAAAACAAAAATAATTTTTTTTTTCAGAAATGGAATCAAGTTATAGAGTTCTTTCACATCATCATCAGAGACGGCTTTACCAAAATTTTGAAGCCCTATAAGACGTATGTCAACGAGTGATATTTATGAGATTGGGAAATTTTAAGATGTGCTACGCCTAGTTTATACACAGGAAAGCAAACACAAACAGAGGGAAGTGAATTGTACTTGTTATTCAGCCGCCCCACAGATGAGACACACAGAGCACACAGACGCAGACAATGCTTCCACAGTGATGGAGTTTGTCTTCCTAGGATTCTCTGACCTACCCAACCTCCAAGGATTTCTCCTAGGGATGTTCTCCATAATGTATTTGATAATCTTAATTGGAAACAGCCTCATTATTGTGCTAACTATGCTGGACCCTGCTCTTCAGAAGCCCATGTATTTTTTCCTGGCAAACTTTTCTTCGCTGGAAATCTGCTATGTGTCAGTCACTCTCCCTAGGATTCTCTTCGACATCTGCACACAGGAGAGAAGAATTACTTTTCTGGCCTGTGCCACACAAATGTACTTCTTCTTAATGCTGGGAGCCACTGAATGTTTCCTCCTGGCCGTGATGTCCTATGACCGCTATGTGGCCATCTGCAGCCCCCTGCACTATCCTCTGGTCATGAACCCCACTAAATGCACACAGCTGGCAGCTGGGTCCTGGCTTGGTGGCATTCCAGTGCAGATAGGGCAAACATGTCAGATATTCTCTCTGCACTTCTGCAAATCTAATCAAATAGACCATTTCTTCTGTGACATACCCCCCATCCTCAAGCTAGCTTGTGGGGACACTTCTGTTCATGAGCCTGCTGTATTTGTAGTGACCATCCTGTTTGCAGCTGTCCCTTTTATGCTGATACTGGCCTCTTACAGCAAAATCATTGCCACCATTCTGAGGTTGCCCACAGCCAAGGGGCGGGCAAAAGCCTTCTCTACATGCTCTTCCCACCTCGTGGTTGTGTTTCTGTTTTTTGTCTCTGCTACTGTTACTTACTTGAGGCCAAAGTCCACTCATTCCCCAGGTACCGATAGACTGCTGTCTCTATTCTATACCATTGTGACACCCATGCTTAATCCAATGATATATAGTCTGAGGAACAAGGATGTGATTTCAGCACTGAGAAAAATATTGCTTAAAACATAGTCTCATGGATTTTATGCAGCACATGGATGTTTGAAAGGATTCCATTCATTGTCTGTGATTCACACATATAGTAAACTCTTGTTCTGGGTACCATGCAGTGTATCCTCCTGACTTCAATAGCCTGTATAACCACAGTTCCTTCTGTCAACATTGCACAGTCTCATAGTCATGAACCATGATCTGGTGGTTTGCTCTTCACTCAGTGGAACTCCATTTCACACAAATTTTGTCATTTGTTTTAGTAATTAATCAAATCAACCACTTTGTTTTCAACCCTCAATAATCCTTCTGATCCCTGGGGGATGAAAAAAAAATTCATGAATGAAATGATAGTCTTCGACACTGTGTGGTTGGCTTTCGTTCCATTTCTGTCTATATTTTCTACAACAGTGGAATTCCTCTTGACAGTTCTGCATTTTTAGCAGCTCCAAGTCATACTAAACACATCTAGTTCTACTCAGCTCAAGAGTCAGCACGTCTCTTTATTTTGGATTAGCTGTTATTAAACATTGTAAATTCACACTTTTTTTCAATAGTAGCTAAAAAAAGAACTTTCATTTCCATACTTTTGGGGCTGTCTAGTTTAACCGATCACATGTACTTTAAATAATAAGAATGTCTTAATGGCAATGAGAAAACCATTGTATAAAGATTTTCTTAATATAATATGAATTATTTTTGAATATGTGGTATTGTATATTTAGGGCATGTGTGTTAAAATTTGTAGAGCTAATTTTACTCTGTGGCTTATCTATTGAGTTTAAAAATTAAACTTTTTTTTAATGTTAAAAAATTTTAATTTATGTATATGAATATATGCATGCTACTAAATGGCTTATAATTAAAGATTGAAATGCCATATGACCCTGTGATTCCACTTTTGGGTATAACCCCCCCATACAGCAGAGATTCACCTCAATAGTGCAAGCACGACCATGTTCATAGCAGTATTGTTTACAATAGCAAAGACATGGAATCAACCCAAATGTCCAACAGTTGACGAGTGGATAAGGAAACTGTGGTACATCTATATAATGGAGTACTACTCAGCCATCAAAAATGATGAATTACTGGAATTTGCCAGGAAATGGATGTCATTAGAAACAATTATATTAAGTGAAGTATCCCAGACCCAGAAAATTAAGCACTGTATGTACTCCCTAATAGGTGGCTCCTAATACCAAATCCACCCTGCCCATCTTGGGACACTCATAGGTAAATCTATGTATTACCTACAGTAATTGCAAAGATTATGAACAGGAGGGATGGGGTTGGAGGGCCACACCAGAAACAAGGAGAGAAGTGACCATGTTACAGTAGAGAAAATAGGCCTCCATCAAGGACTGCAAGAAAGTAATGTGACACCTAGTTAAGTTCACAGACATTCGTTCCTGGTCATTTACAACTAGGGGGAATGAACTCACCAGAAAGGGAGGGCATATATCCGGCAGATTAAAAAGTAACCATTTTGCAAATGGGTGATTGACTCCTCCCATTGCCAAATGCCATATGACCCTGCAATTCCACTTTTGGGTATAAGTATTACATCTACCCTTGAATGTGCTCTTATAATAAGACTCCAGTTTAACAGCTTTCTGTCTCTTGCCAGGGTGTGACATACAGTGCCCATCACGATGGAGTGAAGGACATTACAGGAGCAACAAAACTGCAAAAGAAAATCAACAAACCACTATCCAGAACTTCAGAGACTGTATATCAACCACCTAGAACTAGGCCAGACTAATCTCTCCCCATCCTGAAGCTCAGGGACATTTGCGGAGGAGGGGGCGGTAAGAGTGTAAGAGCAAAAGGATGGGAGGAGCAATGATTTGCAAGATACTCCACACAAGTTAGGGCCGAAGCAACCATAATTGGACATTGCATGACTGTCGCAATGTCCAACACACTATTGACCTCACAAAGTCTAGCATCTGCTAAAGGCACCAAGATCCTTGGAGGCAAGAGATTGATAACCACAGTAGTGTTCCTATTCTTAAGCGGAACACAGGAAAGGGTTCACTGGGTCCTTGTATGTCATCAGAGAGGATGGCCCAGAGGAGAGTCAGGCATGCACAAGAAAGGACTCTGGGAATTGGGGCGGGAGGCACGGGGAGATGGGGAGGGAAGGGTGAGGGGAAAGGGAGCAGGGGGTTCGGGGGGAGGAGGAGGGAGGGAGGGAGCTGGTGTACCTATTAAGTTTGTATGAGCTGAAATAATAATAAAAATGTATACAAAATTAAACTTTATTTTTTAATATTAAAAAATTTTTAATTTATGTATATGAAGATATGTGTGCTACTAAATGGCTTATAATTATATAATATAATTATAATTATATAATAATATGTGTGCTACCAAATAATTCATCATTCATTTTTAAATATATAATTTTTGTGCAATGGTCATTCTCAAAAGCAGTGATTTAATTATAATCCATACAATGTTTTATTACTTAAAACTAATTGGTAATTAATTTTCCTAAACTCATGGCAGTCATTTTGAGAAACATATAGGCTGATTAAATGACAGCCTTGTTTAAAGAATATAGGCAAACTGTAAAAAATGAAATATATGTACAAAATGTTGCACTTTCACATGCATACACATCAACCTAGCAATAACCCCCCCCCACCTTAAGAAATCTTACAGGGTTGGTGAGGCATATCAACCCAACACACGAGGTGTCTGCTTGCAACCCTGGAGATCTGAGTTCACTACTCAAATGTCCACATGGTAGAAAGAGAGAAGTAACTTCTGATCCCCAGTAATTCATCATTGCATGTGATATCTTTCTGACATAAATAAATAGTAAATTAAGATATAAAAAATATTAGAAAATAAATCTCTTCTCACATAAAATCAAGTGTCTTGTTCTTACCACATTTTATTGGTATTAATATGAACAAAAATGTAATGCATGCTAACAATATTCAGTTTTGGAGCTACAAAACCAAGTATTCAAAATGTCATTTGAGGTATGCAACTTTGAAAGTTATTTTAATATATATATTAATAATATAAACGATAAATTAATAAATTATTTTATTAAATAGGTTAAAGAGTAGTAAAAGACAAACATAATGTAAGAATTAAGTGGGAGAAAGCTTGGGAAATATTGACAAATAATATTTTACTGATTATTAATGAGCCGTTGCTGAATTACAAAAAGATTTTCTTGGGGTGATAAAAATAAAATAAAACTAGCAGAGAGAACTGAACTTTTACTGAAAGTGCCTTTCACTAAAAGCAGTCATTTCTGCCACAGAGGCCTGAGTCACCAAAGAGCGATAAGCAAGAGGGAATCCTGGGGTCCATAGAAGTGACTAGGTAAGGGTAGGAGGGAGTGGAATGGATTGATGAAGGGAAAGGAGGGGAATGGGAGAGAAGGGAGATGGAGGAAAAGAAGGATTAGTACTAAATAAGCTTGTAAAACTAAGAAAAAATAAAAGTAGTCATTTCACACATACACATACATGTGTATTTCACTCATATCTATATATGTGTATATAAATAATGAAAAGTATGAATGAAGATATTGCATATATAATATTTAAAAGTATGAATAAAATGATTAACAGTATCTACTAAAGTTATCATATTTATCTGTTTTGTTTTATTTCACTGAATATTGTAGATCATTTTATTTTTGTTGGCATTAAGAGAGAAAGGCTGGGGGCTGGAGGGGTGGCTCAGGGGTTAAGACTCCACCTTGCAGGCGGAAGGTCCTGAGTTCGGATCCCAGATACCACGTATAGACAGACGCCAGCTGGAAGCGTGGGTGGCCTGCGCTTCTGGTCCTGGTAGGGCGGAGCCTGTGAATCCCGGGGCAGAAGGAGGTGGAGGCGTCCATGGTGGTTCCCGAATTCGTCCCTGGTTCTACAGACACACATACACACACACGTGCGCACACACACATACACACGCACATGCGCACAATTGAATAAATAATAAAAAAAATTTTAAAAAAGTTAAAAAAAAAGATAGAAAGGCTGTTATCACTGTGAATGAAGATAATAGTATATTTCCTTGTGTTATTCCCACAGCTAAACTTGCTCATTTTCCATGCCCCGTGCATTCAAAATAATCTTTTTATATGAAGGAAATATGTTTCAGAGAAATGATAATCTATCATCAAGACTTGGGGAATAAATAATACGAAAAAGTTCTCAGATTTGTATCTCTTCTTAAATGTCTTTTGTCAATTAATGATTTTAGTCCTCATAAGAATTCATTGAAGTTTCCAATCAAACAATCAAAACAAAATGCACTTTGTGCTTAGACAATACAGCAAAAAGTATGTGTGAACAGTCCAAATGACATGTGAAAGTTTATACTACCTGAGATCAAAACAGAGCATTAGTAAATCACCAGTCATTCAGTGCAGCTGTCAGAAACTATAAGATCTGGTGGAAAAAACCAATAATAAGAGACTAATGAAAGAAAGACTCATAAAAGGAGGAAGATAACATATGAAGCTTATTGTATTTAAAAACAGAAAGAGCCCCACCCCCGCTCCACCGGTCGGGACGCGTACGCGAGATCCAGCCGGGCCCTCACCGCGTGCTCTAGGACCCCAGGTCAGCCCACAGGGACCCGGCTCCGACTCCCACCATCCAGCCGGAGCCCCGCGGGGGCCGAGGGACGAGGAGGACCTCCCCCTGCGCCTGGGCCCTGCCCCAGCTGCCCTCGGGTTAAATAGCTCCACGCCAACGCGCCCATCGTCCCCTTTCGCCCCACCCCCGCTCCGCCGGTTGGGACGCGCGGGGTCCACCCGGGCCTCACCGCACGCCCTAGGTGAGTCCCCGTTCGGGCCCCGCCCACCAGTACCCCAGGCCAAATAATTCAGTTTAGTGAAATTGAGAGATCTTAAGAGTTAAAATGACAATGCCAAAGTCAAAGTGCAAATCCATGAGAAGCAACACTCAAGTAAACAAATTTCCCACTGAAGGAATTAATCCCATAATGTTAGACTCCAACAAGAACAAACCCGCGGAAAAAGGCCAAGAAAGCCTGACCCAGGATAACGACTTTCAAAATATGATCATTACCATGTTCAATACTATGAAAGAGGAAATCCGGGAGGAATTACATAATCGAATCAATCGCTTTGAAGAGGAACACAGCTGGAGGAGTTGAGAAAAACAGTGCAAGAAACAAAAAGTGGCATAGAGCAGTTAAAACAAACTCAAGCAGAGTTTAAAACTGAGCTAAAAGACAAGTTATCTTCAACCCAGAACGCCACAGAGAGTCTTATCAACAGAACTAATGAAGCAGAAAACAGAATTTCAGACCTTGAAGATAAAGTGGGAGTACTAACCAGCTCAATGGAAGAGGTTGTTAAAGCCAAAAAGATACTTGAGAGAAATATCCAAGAGATATGGGACACCCTGAAAAAGCCTAACATGCATATTCATGGAATACCAGAGCAAGAATCTCAAAATACCACCCCTGAGGAAATTTTTCAAATGATCATCAAGGAAAACTTTCCTCATCTAAAAAAAGAGAGGCCCATCCATATACAAGAGGCATTCCGCACCCCAAACAGATACGACCAAAATAGAAGCACCCTACGGCAAATAATAGTTAAAACCCTCCACATTCAAGATAAAGAACTGGTGCTGAGAGCTTCAAGGGAGAAAAAACAAGTCACTTTTAAAGGCAAACCTATTAAAATAACAAATGACTTCTCAGTCAAAACAGTAAAAGCAAGAAGAGCTTGGAGAGACATACTTCAAGTATTGAATGAGCAAAAATGTCAACCCAGGCTGATTTACCCTGCAAAACTATCAGTCATGATCGAGGGAGAAAGAAAAATTTTCCAGCACAAAGACAACTTTAAGGGATACATGGCCACCAAACCAGGCCTTCAAAAACTGCTAGAAATGATACTCAAGCATGAAGAAAAAAACAGGCATATCCAGGAGAACAGAAGGCAAATATAACACCATTAAAGGGAAGCAATATACTTATAAAAGCTACTAAACATAATAAATGTCTGGAATTAACAATAGTTTCTCCATTATAACACTAAATGTTAATGGACTTAATTCACCGATCAAGAGACACAGATTACAAACTTGGATTAAAAATCACAATCCATCAATCTGTTGCCTGCAGGAAAGCCATCTCACCACAAAAGATAGGCACGCTCTAAAAATAAAAGGCTGGTCAACAATTCTACAAGCAAATGGAAGCAGAAAACAGGCAGGGATAGCCATTATGCTATCAGACAAAGTGGATTTCAAACCAAAAAAAATTATAAGAGACACGGATGGATACTACATTTTAGTCACAGGCACAATTCACCAGGAAGATTTCACAATACTGAACATATATGCACCCAATACGGGCCCCTCCACATTCATTAAGAAAACCCTACAGCGTCTAAAGCAAGAAATCAATCCCCAAACGATAATTCTTGGGGACTTCAACACCGCCCTCTCTACATGGGATAGATCAACAGGTCAAAAGCTTAACAGAGACACTTTGGAACTTAATCAAACCCTGAAAGAAATGGACCTCACAGATCTCTATCGAACTTTTCACCCACGCACCAAAGAATACACATTTTTCTCAGCAGCACACGGAACTTTCTCCAAAATAGATCACATACTGGGCCACAAAATGAATCTACACATATACAAGAAAGTTGAAATTCTAACCTGTGCCCTATCAGACCACCACGGCCTAAAGCTGGACATCCACAACACATCAAACAAGAGAAAATACACTAACTCCTGGAAACTTAACACTATGATGCTGAATGAGAACTGGATTCAGGAAGAAATTAAAAAGGAAATTCAAGATTTCCTGAAAGTGAACGATAACGAAAATACAACTTACCAAAATCTTTGGGACACAATGAAAGCTGTTCTAAGAGGTAAGTTCATAGCTCTTAATGCCCACGTCAAAAAAATGGAAACATCAGAAATAAACAACTTAACAATGCAGCTTAAAGCTTTAGAGAAACTAGAGCAATCTGATCCCAAAAGCAGTAGAAGAGAAGAGATTAGCAAACTAAGGGGAGAAATATCTGAAATCGAGACTAAGAAAACGATAGAAAAAATCAACCAATCAAAAAGCTGGTTCTTTGAAAAAATCAACAAGATTGATACACCCCTAGCTAAACTAACCAAAAGCAAGAGAGAGAAAACCCAAATTAACAAAATTAGAAATGAACATGGAGTTATCACTACTGATACCCAAGAAATCCAGAGAATTATAACATCATATTTCAAAAACTTATACTCTGTGAAGATTGACAACACAAAAGAGATGGATGAATTTCTAAGTAAACACAACTTACCTAAATTGAATCAGGAAGTTGTGAATTATTTAAATAGTCCTATAACATATAAAGAAATTGAGGAAGTAATCTCGAATCTTCCCACCAAAAAATGTCCTGGACCAGATGGATTCAGCACAGAGTTCTACCAGACATTTAAGGAGTTAATAACACCAATACTCCTTCAACTGTTCCATCAAATAGCAAAGGAAGGTACACTACCAAATTCCTTCTATGAAGCTAATATTGTTTTAATCCCAAAACCTAATAAAGATTCACTTAAAAAAGAAAACTATAGGCCAATCTCCCTGATGAACACAGACGCAAAGATTCTCAACAAAGTCTTAGCAAATCGGATTCAAAAACATATTAAAAAGATCATTCATGGGGACCAAGTAGGCTTCATCCCGGCACACAAGGTTGGTTCAACATACGCAAATCAATAAATGTAATTCATCATGTAAACCAGTCCAAAGTCCAAGACCACATGATCCTCTTGATAGATGCAGAAAAAGCTTTTGACAAGATCCAACAGCCTTTTATGATCAAAACGCTAGAGACAGTAGGAATGGAAGGAACCTTTATCAATATAATAAAAGCTGTATATAACAAGCCCACAGCAAGGATTATGCTCAATGGGGAACAATTGGAAGCATTCCCACTTCGATCAGGAACTAGACAAGGCTGTCCACTCTCACCACTTCTATTCAATATTGTACTTGAAGTCTTAGCTGAAGCCATAAGACAAGAAAGGGACATAAGAGGGATTCAAATCGGCAAGGAAGAAATCAAGCTATCCCTATTTGCAGATGACATGATCTTATACCTGAGGGATCCCAAAAACTCCACCAGGAAGCTCCTGGAACTAATTGAGAAGTTCAGCAGGGTGGCAGGATACAAAATAAATGTGCAAAAATCAGAGGCCTTCCTATATGCCCAGAATGAAAGAAGTGAAAAAGCCTTGAGAGAAACCATGCCATTTACTATAACCCCTAAAAAAATGAAATACCTTGGTATAAACCTAACTAAGGAGGTAAAAGACCTTTACAATGAAAACTTTAAAACCCTAAAGAAAGAAATTGCAGAATACACCAGAAGGTGGAAAGACCTCCCTTGTTCCTGGATTGGCAGAATCAACATTGTAAAAATGACCATCCTACCAAAGGCAATATACAGATTCAATCCTATACCAATCAAAATCCCAAAGCAATTCTTCAAGGAAGTTGACCAAACAATCTCAAAGTTCATATGGAGGCACAAAAGACCCAGGATAGCAAAAACAATCCTGAGTAACAAAAACACAGCTGGAGGTATTACCATACCAAACCTAAGTCTATACTACAAATCCATAGTTATAAAGACAGCCTGGTACTGGCTCCAAAATAGACACACAGATCAATGGATAAGGATTGAAGACCCAGATATAAGCCCACAAAGTTACAGCCATTTGGTCTTTGACAAAGGGGCCCAAAGAATCCAATGAAAAAAGAACAGCATCTTCAACAAATGGTGCTGGCAAAACTGGATCTCCACATGCAGAAGATTAAAGCTGGACCCGTACTTGTCACCATGTACAAGACTTAATTCCAAATGGATCAAGGACCTTGATATCAGGCCAGAGACTTTAAAAACCATAGTTGAAAGGATAGGGAACTCCCTCGAGCTGATTGGGCTAGGCCAACACTTCCTAAACAGACATCCAATGGCACAATCACTGCTACCAACTCTCAACAGTTGGGATCTTGTGAAATTAAAGAGCTTCTGTTCAGATAAAGAGATTGTCACACGAGCTCAAAGGCAACCCACAGAATGGGAGAAAATCTTCACTAACCACATATCTGACAGAGCTCTACTGTCCAGAGTGCACAAACTACTTAGAAAATTAAACTCCAAGGAAAACACTGGCCCAATTAAAAAATGGGCCCTGGAACTTCAAAGAAACTTTACCAGGGATGAAATTAAAATGTCTAACAATTATCTTAAAAAATGCTCCACTTCCTTCGCCATCAGGGAAATGCAAATCAAAACTTCCCTGAGATATCATCTCACCCCGGTCAGGATGGCAAAAATCCACAATACAAACAACGACAAATGCTGGAGAGGATGTGGAGAGAGGGGAACTCTCCTACATTGTTGGTGGGAATGCAGGCTCATACAGCCACTCTGGCGAGCCGTTTGGAGATTCTTAAAGAAATTAAAGATTGAAATGCCGTATGACCCTGCTATCCCACTTTTGGGAATAACCCCCCATGCAGCAGAGGTTCGCCTCGATAGCACAAGCTCGACCATGTTCATAGCAGCACTGTATACAATAGCAAAGTCATGGAATCAACCTAAATGTCCAACAGTTGACGAGTGGATAAGGAAACTGTGGTACATCTATACAATGGAGTACTACTCAGCCATCAAAAATGATGAATTACTGGAATTTGCTGGGAAATGGATGTCATTAGAAAGAATTATATTAAGTGAAGTATCCCAAACCCAGAAAATTAAGCGCCGTATGTACTCCCTAATAGGTGGCTCCTAGTACCAAACTCACCCAGCCCACATTGAGACACTCAAAAGTAAACCTATGAAACACAGTAATTGCAAGGATTATGAACAAAAGAGATGGGTTAGGAGGGCCACACCAGAAACAAGGAGAGAGGAGACCATGTTACAGCAGAGAAAATAGGCCTCCATCAAGGTCTGCAAGTAAGTAATGAGAAACCTGGTTAAGTTCACAGACGTTCTTTCCTGATCTCACCAGAAGGTGAGGGCATATAGTCTGGCAGATGAAGGGTAATCATTTTGCAAATGGGTGATGGACCCCTCCCTCAGTGAGGTTTCCTACTCTTATTACATCTACCCTTGAATGTGCTATTACAACAAGACTCCAGTTTAACAGCTTTTTGTCTCTGGCCAGGGGGTGACATACAGTGCCCAGCAGAATGGAGTGAAGGGAATTGCAGGAGCAGCAAAACTGCAAAAGAAAATCAACGAACCACAATCCAGAACTTCAGAGACTCTATATCAATCACATAGAACTAGGACGGCCTAATCTCTCCCCATCCTGGAGCTCAGGGACATTTGCGGAAGAGGGGGCAGTAAGATTGTAAGAGCAAAAGGATGGGAGGAGCAACGATTTGCAAGATTCTCAACAATAGTTGGGGCCAAAGCAATCATAATGGGACTTTGCATGCCCTGCGCAATGTCCAGCGCACTATTGCCCTCATAAAGTCTAGCATCTGTTAAGGGCACCGAGACCCCTGGAGGCAAGGGATTGACAGCCATAGTAGTGATCTTATGCTTAAGGGGAACAAGAGAAAGGGCTTATGGAAATGCCACTGGGTCCTTATATGTCATCGGAGAGGAGGACCCAATGGAGAGTTAGGCGTACGCAATAAAGGACTCTCTGGGAATTGGGGGGGAGGCACTGGGGGAAGGGGAGGGGCAGGAGGGGGGAGGGAGGGAACTGGTAAAAAATTTTAAAATTTTAAAATGTATAATTAAATTTTTAATAAAAAAAATAAAAACAGAAAGAAATAAAGAAGCTCTCCCATACTAATTCTTGTCTCTCACCAAAAATTTCATGAACCAATTAAGTGAAGGGAAACTTTGTGTGAAAGCCATGACAATTTCATCTTGGGTGATGGGAAACCTCCATTGACGTTAATTAGCATTAGATAGTCACCTAGCCACCTTGAGAGATGATACTAGGTGACAAATTATGCAATCATCTCTTCACTTGAATGATCAGATGTTATCGATTTTTCTAATAAGATTGAAAATGATGGTTTGGAATTTCTGTTTTAGATCCTTTATAGAGCTTCTCTTCCTCACCATGGTCACATGGATTATGGGTCCATTGGACAACAACAGCGATCCATAGCTGGAAGAAAGATCTGGAAGGTATCCCAGGATAAGTTAATACATCCATTGTCTTATTAGAGTTCTCAACTGAGATCACCATTTGATTATCATTCTGTGGCACACAGGATCTTCACTCCATTTCACTCTCCCAGATGGAAGCTACTTTGACATCAGTTTTCAGTTATATTCCTTTGAAATCTCTACTCACTGAAACCACAAGGTTCAGCCCATAATTGAAGACAGAATGATCTACCTACCTATTTTCTGTTTCTCCATCCAAACTAACAATTAAAGATACCATTCAGAGTTTTATTCCTTCACCAATTTCCATGAGAAATATTCTAGACATTGGATTTATTCCCCCCCCCAACCAAATTAGTTTGTGTGTATCAGAAGGCACAGTGTGTTCTGTGAAGAACTAAGAGTGATTTGGGGAATCATCCTGGATTCCTTCTACTCCCTTGTTGCTTAGCGCTGGCATATCCAAGGCTCTGCCCATCCGGGCCAGAAGTGGAGACCGCTTACTTTTCTGCCAGTTCTTTTAATGTGGGATCTGAGATCTGAACTCATGATCTTCTTGCAAGCATTCTTAATCCCTGAACCATCTCTCTAGCCCATATTTCTTTCCTTTAATCAAAAATTTGATCCAGTTCTTAAACTACAAACATATTCCCTCTAATAGGCAAGTGGACTAGTAAAAAGTATATTGTATGTTAAAAATAATATTTTGTTGTTTTAATCACTTTCATCTAGGTGGCCTATTTATGGATACAAATTTACCAGGAATGTTTTTATTGTTCTCTTTTTAATATACATGAGCTAAGAAATATCTGTTCATATTCCATTATTTTAGTATTTTCACATATGTATTATTTCTTCTTTATCCTGCTTGTTTTCAAACATTGTATGTTTATAGAACTTTATAGTGGAAGTTTATAAATCTGCTCCATGAGGTTGAGAGTGGTGAATGAAATCAACCTTAGGCAAATTCTCATTTTTTTCAAATATTATTCACTTTTATCGAGAAATGAATAGTTTAATAATATATATAAGAAATTATATGTAGTGAACTTTTCAATTATTTGATTCATTTTTTTCTGCTTTTATTCAAATATTATTCATTTATTTACCTGTTAATTTGCTGGAGAGAGAGAGAGAAAGACAGAGAGTGAAAGGGGGCATATTTACCAGACCTTGTGAGTTTCCAGGCATGAAACTTAGATTTCTGGATGCCAGATTTAGGAGCAAAAGCCTTATTTACAGATATATCTCACCAGTTCAATTCCTAAGTTTTACTCTTCCTATGAATGCTGTCTTGATTTTCTTAAGCATTTTATAAGTTTCTTTATTTCTTTGATTATTTAAAGCATTTTTACAAAATTGCTATTGGACAGATGTGTTTCGTTAACTAATAAATTATTCATACAGATCCCAGTCCCAATGTAGATTGACCTTGACTGATCAAGAAATAATCATTATAAAGAAGTAATCATTATAGCCAGGAGTCCTCAAAACTTTTTGTTATTTCTGCTATTAGTTTCAAGCTATCCACATTTGACTGACACCTTAATATTATTTATTTGTTTTTATTTTCTCCCACTTTCTTTTATGGATGAATTTTGTATTTTGACAATTACACACATGAGATTACCACATCTGTTTACATCCCTCTCTACTCTTTCTTACCTCTTGGCACTTACCCTTGGTCTCTTGATCTTCCTGCCTCAACTGCCCAAGAACTGGGGTCATTGGGATATACTACCACTAGCAGTTACCTTACCATTTTTATGAAATGTTCTTCATGTCATTCAGGAGTCAGGACAATTGACCTGGTATGGAGAAAATTAAGAGACATACATTTTAAGAATATAGAGCAAATACATATATATTTACATATATATGATGTCTTAAATGCTTATGCTTCTAAATAATCACAAAAGAAAAGCTTAGATTATGTAAAGGGTGTAATTTACTTATCTTTGTTTCCTTTATTTATTCTGTTTTGTTTTTATTAAACATCCTCAACATTGGAAAAGAATGATTTCCTTCATTTAGAAACAACCATGGGCAAAGAGTTTGTCCCCAGGGAGGAAAATGTTCCCTACTTACATAGCATTGTGCACTCTGATAATAGAATAAATCTTATAAAGTGATTGGCTTCTGTTTTAAATAAAGGAAAATTCTGAAACTCAGAAGAGCACCTGTGCTTATTAGTATCTGTGTCTTATCAATAGAAAGGTAAGGATGATAATTTACCTAAATCTAAACAGAAAAAAATAAACAGCTTGCAATAAATATGAAAATTGTACATACTTGGAATTTTAATTTTAATATCAGTTTTAGGATGAAATTATATAAAGAAATTAAAATAAGTTTTGTTTTTTCATTTCTCTTGCATTTCAAATATTGTTACAAATTGTATTCATATTGTTCTTACATTTCAGTGATGATAGGTAAAATAAGAAAAATGTGCTAAAATTGAAAGAATTATATGAAAAAATTCAAGAAGATTCAGCAATAACATCACTCTCATATTTTAAGTTATAAAAGGATACATTATGTTTTGATTTTTAATTTCCTTATTTTTCAATTAAGTAGTTATTTCTCTTTATTACATATTTAAGAGTTCCAAGTATAATATATCCAGACTTTTGTGCCATGAAAAGTAAGCTACATAGAATACATAGAATGATAAATGAACATCACTGACATGCTAATTCATCATGGTCTGTAACCCACTATGACATAGAGGGATCCCTCTTGTTAAGAATAAAAATCTCTGATAATTGGATTAAAATTTAGCTTCTTTTCATTTTTTAGAGATTTTTTCCATTAAAAACACTTGAATTCATGCAAACATATGCTTTCATTCTACCTTGAAATTAGTTCATTAAATTGTTTATAAAAGAGTTAGCAGTATGCACACAATGGTAATAAATCTTTAATATCACAATATCTACAACAAATAAAGTTAGTACTTTAAGTGGGATGAAATTCAAATAAAAAGTACTTGCAAATAGAAGTACCTGCATTTCCATGAAATGTACCTGATTTCCTTCCTGTTTTAGTATTAAATAGCATTTCAAAAGTTTTTGACCAGTCCTAAGCCATAGACTGAATCTTTGAAAATTCTTACTTTTTTCTATCCAGAATGATTAGCCTTACAATTTAAGTAGAGGAGCTAATGATCAGTTCTCTTTTAGTGCCTACCATTCATGGAGACTTTGGTTGGTCTGCAGCACTGGCAAAAAAAAAAAAAAAAAAAAAAAAGCATAAAGAAAGAAAGTACAATTTTTATTGGTTAATGTTAATGCAAGAAAGATGGCTCTTGCCTTAAAAGGAAAAAGTTTATTCTGGCGCCAGATATGAGTGACCATTTCCTGGGAACATAGAGTCAGGCCATCCCATATTCCAAGTGTTTCTCTGGTTTAAACTTTGTTAACTACAGAATAAGGGAAATCATAAATCAGGATTTTTAAAAATATATTGGTAAAAGTATCAGATAGGTAGATTGCAGTGAAGAGGGAAAACCACTGTTACGATATATAGATTCTATCTGATGATATTCTTGGCTTTGTGGTTGTTAGAAAACAAGGCTCTGGTTGAATATTTTGAATAATTTAATAGTAACCAAGACATTAGATCATATACAGAAGTGTGTATTAAATGGTTAAAGGGGCTAAAGATGGCACAAAATAATCTGGTTTTGGATTGGCAGGATTCCAGACCTTTCAATCACTCAGGCACTAATCAATTAACGAGTCTTGAAGGTGAAGCAGCTACTTTTGCAAAATTCGAATCCACATATTAATATAAGATCAATTTCTCTTTCTATTTTATTACATCCTTCCTTCCTGTTTCTCTCTGTCCTAATTTTCTTTCGTTCAATGCTTTTGACCAATCCCTTAGAATCTAGCATGCTTAGACAAGCACTTTACCACTGGACTATAGACACATCTCAAAAGATATGCATCAATATTGTTTTCATTGTTTAATTTTAAATTGAGAATTCCATATGTAAATACAATTGCTGATATATTACCAGTGGAAATATGAGATATTGCTTCTATGTAGACCTAGAGGAAATGAGACTTTGTGTACATCAATTATTTTCATTTTAGTAAGGCTTAAAATTTTTCATTCTATTTAGACATCTAATCCGAGTGAATACAATGAGGAATGTAATCTAATGTGCTTACACTAAGCATAGCATGAGAAAAAGTACATATAGTAATAAAAAGATAGCTCTACTTTAAATTTTAAAAAAATCTACAGGATTGCATTTTTAGGCCAAGTTTATCAAACCAAATCTGTCAAACAATAACTTAATGATCTTTGGTGAAATATTGTTTTAGTGCCTCATTATCTATGTAGTAAATTCTTGACAGAATTAAATATGTGAATAATCCTGCTAAAAATTTCCTATACTTAGTGAAGAAAAATATTGAAAGAAATGTTTACAATATAATTTTATATACTTATTAGCATAGTTTAGATTTGTCACCCTTTATCTAATCCTTTCTTACTTTGGCATTTTGATTACAAAGTTTTCACATCCTAATGCCAAATATTCATTTGGAGAGTTCAATAATTTTATGAAAAGTATTAAGGAGCATGACTTTGGAATTTAATGTGGAATGTTACAAAGTGAAAAAGAAATCTTTGTTAAACATGCATGCAGTCATCACCAAACCTTCAGAAAGTCCAAGTGGAAAAAATCTTTACTCTTTTATGATTTTCATCTAATATCTTTTAAATATTGAAAACCAGACACAAATACCTCTTAAGACAGAACTGTAATTTTGCTTTCCTATAATGATTCTGACCCTTTTGTCTTAATGAGAAAACCTTAATGTGGAAGTCAGTGAACAAAAGTTGAAAAGAATGAGAATATACACCATCTCTACAAGAGTAAAATTCTTATAAATCTTTCCAATGACTACAAGAACACACAAGTTACACAGCAAACTCCATATAATACCAAAGAGTGGCAAATGGATTTATGGGGATGTGTTTGCATGATAAGAAGGAGATTTAAGGGACAGTATAAGTACTGTAGAAAAAGTGTAAATGTGAAAAGCATAGGATGTACTCATTCTGAAACAGTTTTGATGTTTGTACAAGTGTGAAAATATGTATAATACAATTTCAAAAGGTTAAAAAATGAAAGAACAAAATATTATTCTTGGTTAGAAGAAATGATACAGGTCTATAAGTAAATTGAACATGATGACTATGGACAAGAATTTACTAGTATTCCCATGATGGTTGAAAACAAAGGCGTATGATTGCATAGGTAAAATGGCACCAATGATCTCTGAAAGATGAGAGTCAATAAGGATAACTGGTTCAGAAACAGCTGACGATAACCTGTGGTTGATGTTTCACTTATAAAATCCTTGAGTTTAAAATAGCGATATAAGGGCTGATGAGACAGAACTGCAGGTAAAGCTTGTATCCTGAGTTACGTTCACCTGAAGCCCACATGGTAGAAGAGAAAAATGACTTCTTGAAGTTGTTCTCTGAACTCCACCTACACACCATAACATAGATGTTTGCATCTGACTCACCTCTCCTCTTTCTCTTTAAACAGATAGATGAATGAGTAGATACTTTAAAAAAATCAGCATATATTGTCTCTTCAGACACACTGTCCTTCATTGTTGCTTTTCTCACTAAAATTACCTGCTTGGGAAAACATTCCCAAAATTCTTTCCTGACTGCTGCTTGGTGATATGCATGTCACCCAGACCTTCCTTCCTTACTAAGTACAATTCATGGCTTCTAATTTCAGAGACTTAATGTCCAAATGAAAGCTCAATTTGAAAAAGAAATGTTAATGACATCACTATAAATTTGGTGGCCAGTTAATAACTATATTAACAATATATAACTATAATTAGGAATGTAAAATCAGTTATCACTGTGAAACCTTCAATGAACATTTATTCACATGGCCATGATAACATGATAACATATATAAATATCCATAGAAAACAGCAAGGTTGGATGACTAGAAACATATTAACTACAAGAGTGGCATCATTGTTATATTGTACAGTAACTCAGCTTTTACGTTTTCATGCACAAGAATGAAACTTCAAAGGAGCATACATTAAAAAAACACCAAATATGAAATGTAATGAAATCAAACACAATAAAATTTTTTACTTGAAGATGTCTCCCAACAGATGATATGATCCATGAAAATTATGGGGTATATAAAAGACATACTTTCTCTTATTTTTATTCCTTCTAGAGAATTAGGATTTTGGAATTTTGTGACCATCGGTTAATATGTAAAGTAAAGGAAAAACAGCACAGTAATCTGTACTTCTTGTTGAACCACCCCACAGATGAGATACACAGAGCGCACAGCAGCAGACAATGTTTCCACAGTGACTGAGTTTGTCTTCCTAGGATTCTCTGACCTGCCCAACCTCCAAGGATTTCTCCTAGGGATGTTCTCCATAATGTACTTGATTATCTTAATTGGAAACAGCCTCATAATAGTGATAACCAGGTTGGACCCTGTTCTACAGAAGCCCATGTATTATTTCCTGGCAAACTTTTCTTCACTGGAAATCTGCTACGTGTCAGTCACTCTCCCTAGGATTCTCTTCAATATCTCCACACAGGATAGAAACATTTCTCTTCTGGCTTGTGCCACCCAAATGTGCTTCTTCCTAATGCTGGGAGCCACTGAATGTTTCCTCCTGGCCGTGATGTCCTATGACCGCTATGTGGCCATCTGTACCCCTCTGCACTATCCTCTGGTCATGAACCCCACTAAGTGCACACAGCTGGCAGCTGGGTCCTGGCTTGGTGGCATTCCAGTGCAGATAGGGCAAACATGTCAGATATTCTCTCTGCACTTCTGCAAATCTAACCAAATAGACCACTTCTTCTGTGACATACCCCCCATACTCAAGCTGGCTTGTGGGGACACTTCTGTGCATGAGCTGTCTGTCTACATAGTGGCAATGCTCTTTGTTGCCTTCCCTTTTATATTAATACTCGTGTCTTATAGCAAAATTGTTATCACCATCCTGAGGTTGCCATCAGCCCAAGGACAGGCAAAAGCCTTCTCCACATGTTCTTCCCACCTCGTGGTTGTGCTTCTGTTTTTTGTGTCTGCTACTGTTACTTACTTGAGGCCAAAGTCCACTCATTCCCCAGGCACTGACAAATTGCTGTCTCTCTTCTACACTATTGTGACTCCCATGTTTAATCCAATGATATACAGCCTCAGAAACAAAGACGTAATAGCAGCACTGAGAAGATTACTAGTAAAAACATAGGGTCATAGTTCTGTTCAAATGTTTTCATTGCTTCTGCAACCATTACCATGGGATCTATTACATTCTCTACATTGCTTTGAAAAGCTGATCATTTCCACTTAATGAAATTCCTGTATAACTTTTGCATACTAACATGGGATTTATTTTGATATTATCTATTGAAATAAATCTATGTCAAAAGCTACAATATGTCTAAGGAAGAAAATATTACTTTGTAAATAAAGTTGTCATGTATGTCACATATTTCATGTAAATTTTATGATGGGAAGCCTGTCTTTTACAAGAAGAGACATAAATATACATAATTTTACATGACTAATAAATTAGAATTTAAAACCTTATATTCACTCACATTATTTTATTCTGCCTAATATGTCTGTTATGTGTGAAATATTTATATGTGTGTTGAATGTTAATTATATGAATGAATGAAGCTATGAATCCAATGTGCACAAGCCAAGACAGATGCTCTAACCTGCAGATGCTAATTCCGCTTCCAATGACCTGCTGCTACCAGTGCTGCTTCTTTGAGTGGCTATCAAAGAACTCAGTGTCACCAAATTATGACACAGTGCTCTTCATTCAATAATTTTCTACATAGGAGAGACACAATTTTGATTTGTTTAACTTTATTTTTTCATTAAAGTGAAAGCTAGTGAGATGCAGATGTCACCATGACAATTGAGGGCTGAGCCTTCAGACGCCCTTAAGAATCATCCACTTGAGCAAGCCCTTAGCAAGTCCAGGTTGATGTGGAAAGACCCAGGCCACTGCAGTGAATGAGACTGAGAGGATTGTTTCAGTATTTTGGGCACACACTCATGCAGGCTTGCTAGCAAGAGAGAAAGTGTCTCTATTTCAACAATTCCTGTGGACCTGGTTTGGCTCTCAGCTCCCAATCCTGAGATGAATTCTCCTGCCATCCTGATGAACTATTATCAAGAAAAAACAATCATACACAGCAATAAACTTTCTTGTTCCCCTACATTGTTTAGCCACAATGTCTATTGGCTTTATGAAGAAAGACTGTAACCTGAAGTCCTCAATATTCTCAATCTCATCAAATCAGAACCCGTTTTAGAATTGCGATCACCTGTGAGGGACTCAGTGTTTCCATTCATAATCTGGCCCTCTCAACACCATCTCATCTTTAGATGTTGCTGTTGTATTCTCTTGAAAATATTCTGACTGTGTTTTTGACATACTAAAATTTTAATTTTTATTTTTATTTTATTTTAATTTTTTATTCATCTCTTCTACTTTGTTTAATGAAAGAGGAGAATGCTAAGGTCACAGTAGTAATACAGGCCAAACCAAACTATGCATATGAAAGTGATAAGTCAGTTGATTATCATCCATGTGCTCTAAATATCTGTCACACCATTACATTCCAGTTTTTTATGTATTTTTATGTATTTTAGTATTGTTTGTCTCAGAGCATGTGAATAATTAGAACAAAATGCCACATATTCGTTGTTTTTGTTTAATTTCATAGCTTATTTCTAAGACAAGTTATCATGTCCAAAAATTTATAGATAAAGAAAATATTTTCATCTCAGATTCCTTGTTACAGGACATCATGGTAGTAGGGGCACAACATCAGAGTTGAGGAAAGTGGTCACATCATACCTGGGGCAAGAGCAATGGTGAAGCAGCAATGCCACACACATGTTTCCTTGCCCACTCACAGATGCCCAGGACACTCTATTTACTTTCATCCATCTTCAAGGGGGTGATCCTGCCCAGCATGGTCTGAGTCTTCCCACATCAATTAGGAAATCTACATAATTTCTCATAGGTATGACCAGGGACAACCTTGAGGGTAGAGAATCCTTAGGACTTATCCATAGTCCTTCCTGATAGGTGTCAGATTGACAATTAACCCAACCATCATAGCTCCCAAACATTATAAATTTGCTTTTTACTAGACAGTAAAATTTCAAAGCAGGGCACAGAGATTTGGGCATGTTGTCCTAGTACATTTGTTAGTTCACTGGACACCTGATTTTAACTGTTTTTCAATGGTGGAAGAGGCATAGTAGCTTTCTATTTTCATTTTCTATCATCACCAATCACTTCCCTAAAGATAGTATGCTTAAGAATTTATCACCTTCCAAAGGTTTCAACTCCTGATGTCATGTTTTAAGAGTTAAGATTTCAATTTTTAGAGGTATACAAAATAGCTGATCATTTTTCACAATTACAAAAACAAATTTAACCCTAAGAAATATGATGAAAATCCAGTTTAGCCTCACTGATAATCTTCTTTCTAAATAGAAATCATTTTTAATGAGTCACAATGCCCATTTGCCCCCATTGAAAGCAAACGTATGTCTTCAGTTCTAAGTTGCTTTCACACACAGACAAAGAAAACCTGAGATGTCCAAGAGAGTTTAACTTCTGTTTTTAAATTTTTTATTAATTGTGTGTGTGTGCGTATGTATGCGTGTATGTATGTGTGCGTATCTGAGAACCACGGACGAATTCTGGAATCACCATGGACCGCCTCCACCTCCTTCTTGTTTACTCTCCCCCAGGATTAACAGATTCCACCCTACCAGGACCAGAAATGCAGGCCACCCCCCCATCTATACTTGGGGTCTAGGATCTGAACTCAGGACCTTCCGCCTGAAATGCAGAGGTTAAACCCTGAGCCACCTCTCCAGCCCCCAAGAGTTTAACTTCTATACTTGCAAATTTTTTTGTATTTTCTTCGTCCTTCTACTCTGTGTCATATCCACATTTTCTCAGATAAAAGTCTTACAGCTTAAGCCATCAAAAAAACAGACAGAGAGGGAAAAGATAAATATCAAGGTATGCATACTTGCTCTTTATTGCTCAGGAAATTAATACATTATCATAGTACCCACAGCCAGTTATTACACTTTCTTTAGAGGCATCATGGTAGTAGCTTGCATCAATTTTTTAATTGTGTGTGGGTTTTTTAACCAAATCTAATGATGTGTTATGATATTTTGTCCATTTTGTCTCTTCTGTGAATTTTCACTGTCTGATGAATGACAGTGATGAAAACTATGAGCACAAGAAGGAACAGCTTCCAATCTCGGTGGAAATAATGACTAATATAAAGAACAGATGATGACTAATATAAAGAACATTAAGCAATGCTGGGAGGAAACTACAGAGGAGCACTTAATTGGGGTTGGAAGGAAAGAAAGCTGCATGTTGAATAGAATTATTGGTGTTTCTTACACCTGAATACAGATGTATCTCAGCATGAACTCTTAAATCATGTTCAAAGCTACATTACTTTTCAAATATCATGGCTTTAAAATTGCTTTAATTACCCATAGATTTTCTCTTCCTATAACTTGTGTTTTATTAGATTAAACCTATTCTCCTACCTAGGAGAATTGTCTTCTACATAGCTGAAAAAACATAGTTCTTTTGATTATACAACACCACATCCTTATTTCAGGATTATTTTCATATATAATTTTCCAGGTGTTGATTAATATTTTATATGCAATAAATGTGAAATTTCACTGATAACTTATCAGATATCCCATGAAATATGAATCACTTTAACATAGAAGATAACCAAACACATATTAAAATTTAACATATTGAGATAATACACAAATGCAATTTTGAATAAGTGAAGTATTGGCTGATTTGGGAAGCATTCTCATGATAGACATTCTGATATTTAACATAATACAAATAATTTAATACCATATATCTATTTGTAGAATTTTCCTATCATTAATCTGTAGTATGAGTAATTATCTTAATAAATTAATTGTTTTTTTTGGACATTTAATGGTCTTTTAATATTTTCCAAATATCAAGGGAGGGAGGGGGAGTAAGGAAAGAGAAAAGGGGGAGAGGGAGTAAGAGAATCCAGAGATGGGTGGAGGGAGAGAGGGGAATGGGGTATCAACTTTGTATGAGTGGAAGAAATAAATAAAAAATAAATATTTAGAAAGAGAAAATTTGTTCCTGAGAAAGCCCCACAGCATAGCAAACTTTCTACAAGGCACACTTCTTTGTATATCACGCATAACTTTGCAGAAAAGCAACAGCTATGATACATATATGCATATATAATGCAATAATTTATATCCATCTTTTATTCTTCAATCTCTGCAGGGCCTCTTTCACATCCTTGTTCCTCAGACTGTAAATGAGAGGGTTCAGCATGGGAATCACAAGAGTGTAAAACAATGAAGTCATTTTGTCTTGATCTAGAGAGTAGGAAGAACTTGGCCGGAAATACATAAAGAGCACAGTTCCCTGAAAAATGGCAACTGCGGTTAAATGAGAGGCACAGGTAGAGAAAGCTTTGAATCTGCCCTCAGCAGAGTGAATCTTAATGACAGATAGGATGATGTAGCAATAGGAGATGAGAACTCCTGAGATGGTGATCAGCTCAATAAAACCAAAAAAAATGAATAAAGCTAACTCATTGATTTGTATGTCAGAACAGGAAAGCAGATAGAGGGGAGGCAAATCACAGAAGAAATGGTTGATAGCATTGGACCCACAGAAGCACAGGCGGAATGTCAATGTTGTGTGAATCAGAGCATCTGCTGTTGCTATCATGTAGACCCCCGCCGTGAGCATGAAGCACAGCCTGCTGGACATGTTCACTGTGTAGAGCAAGGGGTTACTGATGGCCTGGTACCTGTCAAAGGCCATCACAGCCAGTAGCAGACACTCAGAATCTGCAAAGGTGCAAAATGTCAAGAATTGCAGAGCACAGCCCTCAATGGGAATTGAATTGTTCTTAGCTAAAAGGTCGACCAACATCTTGGGACCAACTGCAGTGGAATAGCAGAGGTTACAGAAAGATAGGTTGCTGAGGAAAAAATACATGGGAGTTTGAAGCTGGGAGTCCACTTGTATTAAGGAGATCATTCCAACATTTGCAAAAAGATTTATGAGATAAATGAACAGGCAGATGATAAACAAAGTCATTTTTGTTTTAGGGTTATTGGTAATTCCAATGAAAACAAATTCATTCATAGCAGAACAATTTTCTGTATCCATTCTTCTTTATTTATGCCTAAATTCCTAGAAAAGGGTAGATTAAAAATAACATATTCATATTTAATTTTTCAGAACATTAAAATTCTGCCAAGTAGAACATTGTTTGTGTTTTAAATTTTCTGTTGAGTCTCTGAGCTAATTCCCAGTCAATGTTTTTCATTAGGTAAGTAAAATAACAATTTAAGAAAGATCATTTTAATGCAAATCAAAACTACCCTGAGATATTATCTCACCCCAGTAGGATGGAAAAAGTCCATAATACAAACAACACGAAATGCTGGAGAGGATGTGGAGAGAAGGGAACTCTCATACACTGCTTGTCGGAATGCAGGCTTATACAACTACTCTAATGATCAGTAGAGCTGTTTTAAAAAAAGTTAAAAATTGAAATGCCATATGACCCTGCTATACCATGTATGGGAATAATCCCTCATAATACAGAAATTATCTGCAGTGACATGAGCACAACCGCCATATTTATTGTGGCACTATTTCCAAAAGCAAAGTCATGGAATCAACCCAAATGTCCAACAGTTGATAAATGGATAACGCAAATGTGATACACTTATACAATGAAACACTACTCAGCCATCAAAAAAGATGAAATTTGTTGGGAATGGATGGAATTAGAAAAAATTATATTGAGTGAAGCATTCCAGACATAGAAAGTTAGACACCATATGTACTCCCTAATAAGTGAATCCTAGTTCCAAACCTACTTAATGAAATATTCAAAGGTACATGTCTATAAATACCCACTGTAATCAAAAAGGATTATAAACAGAAGGGAAGGAGAAGGAGGACCTCAAAAGAAGACAGGGGATAACACTTCAATAGAGAAAATAAGTCACAGTCAATATTGCATGTAAGTAGCCTGACATCTGGTGCAGCTCAAGTAGGCTTCCCTTCTTGGTCACTTGGGACTGAACAGGGTAGATCTCACCAACAGGGAGATAGATGGTAACCATCTGGCAAATGGGACAATGGCCCTCTCCTCCAGCTTTGTCCTAATCTTATTCTTCCATCTACCTTTGAGTCTCTTCTTAAATACAAGAGTTTTGTTTAAACAGTCTTTTATCTTTGGTTAGGAGATGACCTTTTATACCAATTGGGATGCAGTGAAGGGAAATACAGGAAAAACAAAAGTGAAAAAAACATAATTCAAAATACTAAAGACAGTAATCACCTGGAACCAGACCAGACAAATCTCTCCCCATCCTAAAGCTCGGGAACCTTGCAGAAGAGGGGGCAGCAAGATTGTAAGAGCCTAAAAATCGGGAGGACCAATGATATGCGCAGCAGCCAGAATTAGACTTTGCCTGACCTGCACAATGTCTGACATGTCAATGACCCCCCAAAAGACTTTTTAGCATGGATCATAGGGGAGAAGTATCCAGGCAGTAGAATCCTTAGAGGCAAGGGAGTAAACATAACGGAATTCCCATACCACTGGGGAACCCAAGAAGGGGCTCTGGACTATGCCACTGAGTCCTGAACCCTCACTAGGGTGGAGGACACAGAGGGAGGTTTGTCCTTCACTTAAAATGATGCTCCGGGGAATGGGGGGGATAGGGAGACATGGGAGAGGTGGAGGGAGAGAGAAGTGTGAAAGAAAGAAGAGGACTATGAAGAGGGCAATGGGGATGACTGGGGAGGGTAGAGAGGAGGGAGAGGGCAGGGTACCTATTGAGCTTGTATGATTAGGGTAAAAATAAAATGTGGCAGACAAATTTAAAAAAAAGAATGATCGTTGTACAAGAAATGGAATTTGGATTTAAGCTAAAATTCACTCCATGAGCTTTTCTACTGCTTCTTAAATTACCCTGGACTTTGTGATTTTTTTTCATCAGGATATATGGCTTCCATTTTGATATTTGTTCACACTACCATAGAATAAAATCAATATTGGATAGACAGATATAAGTTTACACATTTGCCCTACTGAAAAATATTCACACTGACACAAAGAATCATCATCATTATAGTGATGTACCAAAATCAAATGATACTCAATGACATTGCCTTAGTACATGAAAGACTGGCACATCACTGATTCACCATGATTAAAATAATTTTTCAATTGATTTTCACCTACATCCTCTTGAATGATTGGATAAGCATGAGCTAAGTCATAGTTTCATTCCACTTTCTAAAAATAATTACCATTTTCCATGATGCTCATTTACCTATCTGGAGCCAAAGGATAAGACTCTGGATCAAAGATAAAAAATACAAAATAGTTACTTGTATATATCTGCATTCAGTGCATTAGAAATGGACTTTTCATAATGAAAGTGAAAGAATTACAAATAATAATAAATTTTGAGATAAAAGGTCATCACTCTCTTTGGGCACATATAGCTGTGGATATGTTTATGTGCCTTCATGCAAACATGACATTGAGATATGAAAATTTAAATGTGTGCAGGTGAGAAGTCAACATTATCATGAATCATTTATATAGTAATGAAATGTCATGTCTTTATTTGATATTTAGAACTTCAGAGTTTGTTTTTCAAGTAGGAGAAATATAAACCCAGAACCCCTTAAATTCAAGTAATTGTTTGCACAGTCTATGGAAATAAATGAATAATGAAATATTAATTTGCTACATAGTATAATATGTGTATAATAGTTATTCATAATATCCACTGTAAAATAAACTGTATATGTTACAAATTTATGGTAACACTAAATGAATAATATATATTTGTGTAAATCAGTAAGTTCATTTAGTTCTGAGAGGAATGACACAGTTTTATCCTAAGAAGCCAGAATTCCTTGCACTGGTTTTGCAACAAAATTTACTTAGTTTTTTTTTTTCTGTTTTCTAACACATATCTCTAGCTATGGAAATTGAGGAACTTACCTGAGACAGACACTTTTTTGGCAGCTGTATACTGGGAAGAATTATTTTATCTAGTAGCATTGGGGACCTAAATCTCTGAGTCTATTTCCCTTAGGTTTTAAAGCTATTCAAACAAGGGATTAATTATACTCATGTTTCTATGTTTTCCCATGTGATTACACGAACATCTTTAGCAAAAAGTACTCTAACCAAATGGATGTTGCAGAATATAATAGCAATGTCATTTTTCCATACAGACTATTAAGAATACCTTCATCTTATATGATACAAAATAGAATATATTCTTAGATTCACCTGAAGCAGAAGTGAAAGTCTTATCTCTTTTAGGAACACTCATTTTTCCTTCTTAAAATCCATCATTACTTCCCCTTTTTCAGTGAACTTCTTTCCCAGCTTAGTGGGTTATTCCCATAATTTGAACCTATATTATTGAGATATAATTACTATTTCACCAAATTCGCACTTTAAGAGATTAAACATAGTTCTCATTTTTTACTAAATTTATTATTCCTGTAGCCCTTACCATTTTCCCTGACTGAACCATTTTTATAACCTCAGTAAGAAAAATAACTCTACTTTACCTACTCTACTTCCTCCCTCCTGTCCTCTCTTGTCCTTTCCAGACTTTAGTTTCTGCATCTAGATATTGGCCTCTTCTGGACATCACTTATTCCAAGCAGTAAGTAACATATCAAACCCATGGTCTTTCTTTTTATCCTAATCTACTCAAAATGTAATTTTATTTTTGCATGCTTAACAGTTGGTTTTATCTCATGAATTTAACACATGCATCCACTGTCTGACATCTGAACTGTCTTTCTATTTTAGCAGAAAATGCCATGAATATCCACTTAGATAGAAATGATAAGATAAATGAATTAGGCATACACAATAAAGGACTCTCTGGGAATTGGGGGGGGAGGCACTGGGAGATGGGGAGGGAGGGGGGGAGCAGGGGGTTCGGGGAGAGGAGGAGGGGGAGGGAACTGGTCTACCTATTAAGTTTGTATGAGCGGAAATAATAATAAAAAATGTTTAAAAATGAATGTATTCAAGGTCTTCATGTTCCATCCCCAACATTGCCTTAATTTGTCTTCTGGCATTGTGACAAAATATATGATCAAAGCAACTTATAGAGATAGAGTCTATATTGAGTTATAACTCCAGAGAAGTCGAGTTCATCATGTTGGGAAAGGAATGGTGACAGAAGCGTGATGACATATTTTTGGGTGTTGCTGCTGGTCAGAAAGCAAAATGACAGCAGAATTAAAGCTGGCCTACAAATTGGCAAGGATCACCCAGAGTGACATAGTTCTATTAAAGTTTCCACAACTTTCCTAAACAGTGCCAAATGCTGGAGACTAAAGTTTCTTTTAGTCATTTGATCCTGAGGTAGATATTTCATATTAAAATGTCAATTTCTATCTGCACATTAGAGATTTTGTGACTTTCACATTCTTTATACTCAATTTGCTAGCTTTTCAGTAATCTTTTATTAACTCACTTATAAGATATTCTATTATATTTAAATCTTTGGGATTAAAATTCCTAAATTTTTCTTATTTCCTATAATGAAGCAATACTAGCAAGATATTTCAGTTGGCAAAATAATTTTTGCAGAAACATGGAAACTTGAGTAATTTTTCTTGCCTTTTTTTATTTTGCATTCTTTAGCCATTCCACGTGTGTGCTATGAATTTTTATCACTTTCATCTTACTTTTTTCCCTTCATTTCTGCTCATTCTCCAAATGAAACAATTTTTCCTTAGAAATTTCTCTCCTGCTACCTTGTTTTTCTTCTTGTGTGTTGTTTGTGTATATGTGTATGTGTGTGTGTATGTGTTTGTATGTGTGTATGCATGTGTATGTGTGTGTTTGTGTGTGTGCAACCCACTGAGTTCAGTAGAGGTTACTTGTGCCAGCATGTGCTAGGTATTTACTGCACTCTAGGTTGTATATCAATGGAAACACCACTGAATCAAATGGGTCTTCTCACCAGCATTAGCCAACACTCTTCCTTCACTGTTGTTCTCATGAGATATGTCCCAATCCCTGTTGAAATGTTGAGAGCCTCAATCATGTGGATCTCATTCATGTAAAAATAGCTGCAGTGAGTTCTGGGATATAATGGCCCAATCATATCCAGAGGACAATGTTTGGCAGTTGTCTTACTCAACTATGCAATGTCATCATAATGAAGAAAAACAGAAGCAGAGATATGAAAATTCTTTTAGTTTTCTGCTATCAGTAATATGTGATCCGAATGATGTATACTTATCTTGCATAGGAAACATTTTATTTAAAATAGCCTGCCAATTATTTATTAAATGAAAAAACTAATTAATAAGGGATTGAATAGTTTGATCGGTTCATGAAGTGTCTGTTGAACAAACACTAAAACCTGAATTTAGATTGCCAAAACTTATTTTAAGGCAGGTTACAGCTGTGGATGTCTTTAATCCTATTGTTAGACAGAGCAGAGATAAGGGATCTCTGGAATACTTTGACCAAGCAGTCTAGCCTAGTGTGAATTCACAGAAACAAAAATCACAAAACAAAAATTTTCCCCTATGGAAAAAAAATCACTATTTATTTCTCAGCTTTACAAAAGCTACTTTCACATACTTGTTTCACATAGGTTGTAAATCAGAGGGTTGAACATGGAAATCATGAGGATGTAAAACAATGAGGTCATTTTGTCTTCATCTATAGAATAGAAAGAATTTGGCTGAAAATACATGAAGACCAGAGTTTCTTGAAAAATTACTCTCAGCAGAGTGGAACTTCATGACAGATAGGATGATGTAGCAATAGATGAGAACTCCTGAGATGGTATTCAGTTTGATGAAACCAAAAATGGTGAATATCACTAATTTCTGTATCTGAGCAAGACATTAGCAGGAGAGGAGGGACATCACAGAAGAAATGATGGATCTCATTAGACCCACAGAAACACAGCCAGAATGCCAATATCATATATACCAAAGCATCTGCTGTTCCCACCAGGTAAACCCCACACATGAACACACCCTGCAGGAAATATTCACTGTGTAGAGCAAGGGGTTGCTGATGACCTGGTACCTGTCAAAAGCCAGCACTGCCAGCAGCATGTACTTGGAATCTACAAAAGCACAGAGGATGAAGAACTGCAAAGCACAGCCAAAGAAAGGAATTGACTTGTTCTGGAAAAACATGTCACCCAGCATCTTGGGTCCAACAGCCGTGAAGTAGCAGAGGTCACAGAAAGAGAGATTGCTGAGGAAAAAATACATGGGTGTGTGATTGCAATGATCATCCCAAGGTTTGCCAGAAGTGCGATGAGATAAACAAGCAGAAATATGGTGAAAATGGCCATTTCATCTCCCTATCATTGGTAATTCCCACGAAAATGAATTCTTTCACAGTAGAACAGTTTTATGACTACATTATTCTACTCCTAGACACTGAAATCATCCACAAAAATGACAAATCGGTTTGCAAAACAGATAATGCAGTTTCTAAATTTAATTCTTATTCTTAGAATTAAATACATTCATATTTTCTCTTCAAAATGCATTATGTTTATCAGAAAAAAATATTTCTCATTTTCATTTGGAAAACCTTAACTTTTTGTAGTTCTTCTTGAGGATTATCTTTTTTTTATGTCTTCTTCATCCTTCATTTTAGTTCTTCTTGAGGACTATCTCTTTTTATTTTATTTTACTTTATTTTTCTACTTTTACAAGCACATTGAATACTTATCCCTGCTTCCATTCATTCCCCTCTCTCCAATGGATTTATCAATCCTTCCCACTCTCTCCCACCTTCCTGCCCATCTGCTTTTATGGAACTCAAGGTTGCCTATAGTTTATCTTCTCTTGTAAGGGTTCAGGCCTCTATGGTATATCAAGTTACCCCTCTTTAGGCCACCCCACTGACAGGGACATTTCCCTTCACTCCTCAACCTTGTCTCTTATTCATTCTTCATTTTACCTGTTCTTTAACTTTCTTACATCTAGAGTACTGTTTTAGGCAGTACAATTATGCAAATATAATATATAATATGGAAGAACCAAGATTTAGTGAATTTTATTTAGTAAAACATTGAACTATGAAATTCACATTAAAATTATTCCCCCAAATCAATATTGATAAAGAAAATTATGAGTATTCTTAACCTATGAACACATCACCCAGTATTTAAAAGGACACTTACTGTCTTCTGACATTTGTGTTCTCTTATGTTTTTAGGCATTTAGTAAGACAGAAAATAATCACCATTATGTATACTATATGCTTCCACATATGTGTTGCTTATTTCCAGGCTAACCAGGGAACATATCTCCTAATGTGGGCAACACTAATAAGTAAGTGTTACCATAATAGTATCACATGCACAGAACAGAAGATTTCACAATCTATATATTATATAATATATAATTTTTATATTGATGTTATATTTATGAAACAAAAGCAGCATGAGGGTAAATAAAGACCTACAAGATAGGAAGACCATTTTCATAAAGTGTATACATAGCTAGTTATGGTTTTTAGATGATTTCTGTGCTTGTGTGTCTTAATTGACATGTGAGAACCATTGGACATGAATACCTTGGAGAGATTTGACCTTTACTAGATAGATAGCCTTGGACTTGAATTTTACACATTGATAAGTATGGTAATGCTTCACCTACCCTTTAATGAATGCAAAAATATAAAATGCTGTCCTTCAATTCACACAATGCTAAAGTAAATAAAAACTTGCTCCTGAAACAAGGTTAGGTGAAAATTACAATATCCTTTTGTGACTTCTAATAATTCCTGTAAGAATATACCAAATTTGAGTACAAAATACTGTTTTATTTGAAATATTTCAAACATTGAATAAGGAAGTTTCCTTTATTTAAAACTGCCAATACATTCCCAAAATGGTAAGTTAGTTTTTTTAAATTATGTTTGTTAGTTTGGAAATCAAATAAATTTCCAGTGATGAATAGGTCTTCAAGATCTGAATATACTCTCACAGCATTTTACTATACCAGATTATGTTAAGGATTTAAGTCCTTGAAGTCCCTCCCTAAGGCTTTGGGGCTATGAACACATGAGATTAATTATACTCATGATTATGTATTTCCCCTATGATTACATGAACCCATGTAGCAAAAGAGGAAGTGCATTATCTTACTACTTGTTGACAATTATTATTATTGTCACAGAGGATGTTTAAAAAGGATATTACTACAGAAATTTAGATTCCATAGTTGTAATAGAAACAGATTTGTCCTTGAGTTTTGAGAGAACTTTCATATTTGCATCCAAGTGCAATTTTTAAGAAGTATGATTAATCTTTTAATCATGAGTAATGTGTTTCACTGGCAGATGAAAAAGAAATATCAAGGATATAGTAGCAGACATACAACTCACTATCTATAAAGTAATTCCTATCAGTTTACAGATTAACTGCCTATGAGTCCTAAATGGTGTATTAAAAGCTGTAATGTATGGTTATGGGAATGGAATACAAATCTCTTCTACTTCAATAATATCTTAATATCACATAAACTTTCTTTAATTTTGTATTATCTAGGTATTTATATCATTGTTAATTTATTGCTCATTTCATTTTCTTACCACATGCTATGCAGGAATTTGGAATAGAAATGATGTAATGTATAGTCTTTGAGCAAAAGCATATTTATAATTTCTAGGTTCATATATGAATTAAGAAGCAACTTTCAGTTCAAAAAAACAGTAAGGAAATATTTTATTAGCGACCACAGTCTATAGAGGAGTCAACTAAAACTCAATAGAGGAAGTAATATAAGCATTGAAGTTTCCCAAGTGAAGCCTTCAGAAGAACACTGCCACAATATATTTAACATGCTCTTGATTGTCTAATGTCATGGAGGAGGTGATTATCCAAACATGAGTTTCTCCTACAAAACTATTTCTTAGAAACTTCTACTCCTCCATCATCATCTGCTATGATCTAAAGTAGAATACCTACATCCCAAGAATTGAACTTAAAGATTAGACTCTCAGTTCTGCAGTATATAGATTAGTCTTCAGTCTCATAACTGTGATGAAACAATATTCACTTTTCAACAAATAATGATTTGCTATGAACAAAAGTCCTTAGTATAATATGCTTTCAACTCTTCACTCAAAGTCAGTTTTAATATGACATAATGTTTATTTATTTCCTTTCAAGATACTAAGGACTTTTGTTCATAGCAAATCAGAGAATCCTTTAATGTGCATGCATTTTCTTGAAAGGAAATAAATAAACATTATGTCATATTAAAACTGACTTTGATTCTCTGGGGATTGGGGGAGAGGAGGCACTGGGAGGTGGTGAGGGGAGGGGGAGCAGGGAGGTCGGGGGGAGGAGGAAGGAGGGAGGGAACCAGTGTACCTATTAAGTTTGTATGAGCGGAGATGATAAAAAAATGTTTAAAAAAAAAGAATATCTATTTGTAGGAACCAAGAAAGCACTGAATAATAGCATCTTTCATCTATAGTTGGATGTTGAAACTAATCATTCTTTCCAGAAAATTAAAGGGTACAATGCACAGGATTTCAAGTAACATGTAAAAAAAAAACAGAACAAAATTTACAAATGTACATACCAGAAAGTTAATTAAAATCCTCTTTTACTTAACAGTTTTCCCAGAGCCCCTTTAACATCCTTGTTCCTCAGATTATAAATCAGAGGGTTCAACATAGGAATTACAAGAGTATAAAACACTGATGTCATTTTGTCTTGATCTAAAGAGTAAGAAGATGCTGGTCAGAAATACATGAAGAGCAGAGTTCCTTGAAAAATTGCAACTGCACTTGAATGGGAGACACAAGTAGAGAAAGCTTCGAATCTGCCCTTAGAAGAGCGGATCTTCAAGATGGATAGGATAATGTAACAATAGGAGATGAGAACTCCTGAGATGGTGCTCAGTTTGATGAAGCCAAAAATGGTGAATATCGCTAGCTCATTGACCTCTGTATCTGAGCAAGATATTAACAGGAGAGGAGGGATATCACAGAAGAAATGGTTGATCTCATTAGACACACAGAAACACAGCTGGAATGCCAATGTTGTATGTACCAAATCATCTGCTGTTCCTACCAAGTAAACCCCAGCCATGAGCCAGAACACACCGTGCTGGACATGTTCACTGTATAGAGCAAGGGTTTGTTGATGGCCTGGTACCTGTCAAAAGCCATCGCTGCCAACAAAAGACACTCAGAGTCTGCAAAGGTACAGAATGTGAGGAACTGAAGATCACAACTTACAATAGGAATTGCTTTGTTCTAAGCTAAGACATCCACTAGCATCTTAGGTCCGATCGCTGTGGAGTAACAGAGATCACAGAAGGAGAGATTGCTGAGGAAAAAGTACATGGGGGTGTGAAGCTGGGAATCCATTCTGATTACAATGATCATTCCAAGGTTTGCCAGGATAGTGATGAGATAAACAAATAGAAATATGGTAAATATTATCAGTTTCATCTCAGAGTTATTGGTTATTCCCAAGAAAATGAATTATTTCCCAAAGGAGCAATTTCCCTCCTCCATTCTTGACGTATAAACGTATAAAAGAAAAATGATATAGAGTCACATATATAAATTAGTTACAACTGTGTTTTATTCTACCTTTTCTGTATTCTATCTTCTTTGTATCATGAAACATAATTTCAGCATTTATAAGTCTTAGTATAAAATAAAACAATATGAAAAATCTACAAGATACAGTAACAGTAAATGGAAAGGTTCTGAATTGTAAAATTTTCTATTGCTTGCATTTACATAGACATTAAAATTTTCCTTAAACATTTGTGATTAGATTGAAAACACTATAATTATGAAAATCAATAAGCATATCTCTGACCGAAAGAGAGGCTATTTCTTCTGTTTTTTGGCATATAGCTAAGAACTAGTTTCCTATCTGATCAGATACAATAATTACCTTTTCTTCTGGATGTGTGCTATAATTTTTTCAGGATAATTGCTGCTAAATTGAAGCTGAAGTCAATTCCAATTCTGAATTCCAAGCATGTGTCTCTTTACCACTTAAAAATAAATGTTGAATACAGAAGTACAAACACCAAAATTTAACAATGCACATAAGTTGTTCTAAATATTGCTTCATAGTAACACAAAGAAACATGAAGGTACAAAATGACTAGCAAGCTGCTCCACAATTAAAAGTTAGGAGATCTAAGTTTCATCCCAGGATCAGAATATATAACAAGGGAAGAACCATGTCAAAAATAGTCCTCTGACCCCACACACACCTAATGGCCTGCGTGTGCTCCCTAATTATAAACACACACATTAAAATTCAAAACTTAAAAATGATATTCATTTCATTTGAGTGTATAGGTTTATGCATTTTCATTAATTTCCTTCTATGTGTGTAATTAGAAATTAGTATATCAGTTTCAATAAATACAAAGAAATAGCCTGTCATGAATTTATATATTTAACTATGCATTTTTGAATGTAAGAAGACTAGCATCTGAACAAAGATTAAAAGAAAATAATCAGAATTTCATATTGTAGTTAGTAATAAGCTTATCTAGTCCTCCATTTGTAAGTATAAAAATTTCATTTTTGTTAGATTTCACCCATACTAAACAAGTATGCTGTGTAAGTTGATTCATTTATACCTCTGTCAGATCTTTTGGGTAAAGGCAAGTTCTGTTTTCAAAGTTGCATTTTAAGGTTTTGAAACTTGGGGTGCAGCTTACCTGAGTTGAGCAAGTTTGTGGGAGTTGGGCCTGAGTGGTTAGCTTGCTATTATGCCACGTTCCTTACACGTTCATGTTATGCAGATGTGATTAATTACATTTATAGTTCACTGTTTCTCTTATTAGTCCATGAATAGCTTTGACAAAGGCGGAAGCGCGGGCGGCCTGCGTTTCCAGTCCTGGTAGGGCGGAGCCTGTGAATCCCAGGGCAGAGTAAACAAGGAGGAGGTAGAGGCGGTCCATGGTGGTTCCTGAATTTGTCCGTGGTTCTACACACACATACATACACATACACACGCGCACACACGCCCGATTGAACAAAAATGAAATTTAAAAAAAGGAAAAAAAAGAATTCTTATAAGAGTTTTAATTATGGAATAAAGGAAATCATACATCAGGATGTTTTTCAGATACATGGGTGGAAATAGTAGATAGGTAGGTTGCAGAGAAGAGGACTCTTTGGGATGTTCTCCATAATGTACTTGATTATCTTAATTGGAAACAGCCTCATAATAGTGATAACCAGGTTGGACCCTGTTCTACAGAACCCCATGTATTATTTCCTGGCAAACTTTTCTTCACTGGAAATCTGCTGTGTCAGTCACTCTCCTTAGGATTCTATTCAACATTTGCACACAGGACAGAAGCATTTTCTTCTGGCTTGTGCTACTCAAATGTGCTTCTTCCTAATGCTGCGAGACACTGAATGTTTCCTCCTGGCCATGATGTCTTATGACTGCTATGTGGCCATCTGTACCCCTCTGCATCTTGAAAACCAGTCACAAAAACCTCTTAAAACAGGACTGTAGGTTTGCTTTCCCTTAACGATTATAACTCTTTGGCCTTAATAAGAAAGTGTACTTGAATATCTTAACTGGAAACAGCCTCATCATTGTGATAACCAGGTTGGACCCCGTTGTGAAGAAGCCCATGTGTTATTTCCTGGCAAACTTTTTTTTGCTGGAAATGTGCTATATGTCAGTCACTCTCCTTAGGATTCTCTTCAACATTTGCACACAGGACAGAAGCTTTTCTCTTCTGGCTTGTGCTACTCAAATGTGCTTCTTCCTAATGTTGGGAGCCACTGAATGTTATGTTTCCTCCTGGCCATGATGTCCTATGACTGGTATGTGGCCATCTACACTATCCTCTGGTCATGAACCCCACTAAATGCACACAGCTGGCAGCGAGATTCTGGCTCAGTAGCATTCCAGTGCAGATAGGGCAAACATGTCAGATATTCTCTCTGCACTTCTGCAAATCTAACCAAGTAGACCACTTCTTCTGTGACATATCCCCCATCCTCAAGCTGGCTAATGGGGACACTTCTGTGCATGAGCTGTCTGTCTACATAGTGGTGATGCTCTTTGTTGCCTTCCCTTTTACATTAATCGTTGTGTCTTATAGCAAAATTGTTATCACCATCCTAAGGTTGCCATCAGCCCAAGGACGGGCAAAAGCCTTCTCCACATGTTCTTCCCACCTCTTGGTTGTGTTTCTGTTTTTTGTGTCTGCTACTGTTACTTACTTGAGGCCAAAGCCCACTCATTCCCCAGTCATTGACAGATTGCTGTCTCTGTTCTACACTATTGTGACTCCCATGTTCAATCCAATGATTACAGCCTTGGGAACAAAGACCTGATAGCAGCTCTGAGAAGATTACTAGTAAAAGCATAGAGTCATGGTTATGTCCAAATGTTTTCATTGCTTCCGCAACCATTATCATGGAATCTATTACATTCTCTGCATTGATTTGAAAAGCTGATCATTTCCATTTTATGAAATTCCTGTACTACCCTTGCATATAAACATGGAATTTACTTTGATATTACCTAATGAAATAATTCTATGTCCAATGCTACAATATGTCTAAGAAAGAAAATATTTCTTGTAAATAAAGTTGGCATGCATGTCACATAACTCATGTAAATTTTATGAAAGGAAGTCTGTTTGTAACATGCAGTGACATAAATATACATATTTTTACCTGATTAATAAATTAAAACTGAAACCTTACATTCACTGATATTATTTTATTTGCCTAACCTCTTCTATGTGAATTATATATGTATATGTATAGTTGGTAATTACATGAATGAATGAAGTTATGAATATTGATTAAGTAATATAAGTATTCTGGCATTTTATTGATACACTAAAAAGTAAAGTAATAAAATGAAAAGAAAATTTTAACCTAGTAGGAATATGTGAATCTACTCCAGTGATAATACCTAAAAAACAAAATATTATGTGAGGTCATCTTTCTGAATCATTTCTTTTCTTTGTTTGTTATGTGATTTTCAATCCTTTTACTTTTAGTTTGTGTATCTTTGTCAATAGGTGGTTTTTTCCATGTACTTATTTACAAGCAAATTTGATTTATGTTTTTGCCTTGATCCCTTCATCACCCACTTCCCTCCTTTCCCACCTTCCCATTCCACGTACCCTTCTCCCACTCTCCCTTCACTTCATGGATCTTTCCTGTTCCAGCCCCTCCGTCCTCCTGACCCTTTCCTTGTGTGTATCACAGGACTCACTTTGGAGTACCTGTTCTGGTATGGGGGTCAGATTTTATTGAACTTTTTGTGGCTCTTCAGTAAATAAAATCATAAATGGTGGTTGTGGTGTGGTTTCTTCTTTCCTTGTCCAGAATCTGATCCTGAGAAACTCCTTGAGAGTAGTTGTTTCCTAGTCAGTCCTTGGGGAAGTGTTGATAAGTCAGCAGTTGTGTAGATCTGGTGGTAGAAGTCCTCACCACAGAGAATTGCTGGGTAGATCAGCCCTATCTTGGCTAGAGTGTGTTGATCAGGAGTAATTCATATCACATTCACTGGGTACTCTGGCCTGATATGGATTTCCACCTTACATGTCTTCCATTGTTATAGGGAACAACTTACAAACCTGTCCAAATAATGGAAGAGTAGGAATAAATATATAGAAAAAGATATCCTAGTGTTAACTATAAAAGATTGATAATATAACACCATCTAAATATTCCTCTTTTGAAAACTTAGGTAAGAAAAACCTCTTAGAGGTCAACTAAGTTATTCTGGATCACTTCTTATCAGTACAAATTATCTTGATAACATACTAAAAAGATTTCTTCTGTATCAACGTATACTCTAAATACAAATATAAAGCCAAGTTGCCCATCTATGATTTTCTCAGCCAAACATGTCTATGTTTCCATATTGGATTACAAGTGATATTCACGTACTATCTCAGCATCCAATGTGCACAAGCCAAGACAGATGCTCTGAACTAAGGATGCTAATTCTGTTCCCCGTGAGCTATTGTTGCCAGTGCTGTTACTTTGTGTTATGTCAAAGAACCCAGTGGTTTTTGAGGAGGAAAGCATTGCACATGGGAAAAGATGGAGTCTTTCATTTGCAGACTACTGATTCAGGGTCACCCAGTGTTACCAAATCATGTAACACTGATCTTCATTCAATCTCTACATGGGAGAGAGACTGGTTTTGATTTGTTTAACTTTTTGTCACAGTGTTGTGCTAGTGAGATGCAGATGTCACCTTGTCAATTGAGGGCTGAGCCTTCAGACACTCTTTTTTTTATAATACATTTTTATTATTATTTCAGCTCATACAAACTTAATAGATACACCAGTTCCCTCCCTCCCTCCTCCCCCCCAACCCCCTGCTCCCCCTCCCCTCACCCCTCCCTCCCCATCCCCCCGTGCCTCCCGAGCCAATTTCCAGAGTCCTTTCTTGTGCATGCCTGACTCTCCTGTGGGCCCTCCTCTCCGTACAAAGACCCAGTGGCATTTGCCTGAACCCTTTCCCGTGTTCCCCTTAAGCACAGGAACACTGCTGTGGCTGCCAATCCCTTGCCTCCAAGGATCTTCGTGCCTTTAGCAGATGCTAGACTTTGTGAAGTCAATAGTGTGTTGGACATTGCGCCGGGCATGCAATGTCCAATTATGATTGCTTCGGCCCTAACTAGTGTGGAGTATCTTGTAAATCATTGCTCCTCCCATCCTTTTGCTCTTACACTCTTACTGCCCCCTCTTCCGCAAATGTCTCTGAGCTTCAGGACGGGGAGAGATTAGTCTGGCCTAGTTCTAAGTGGTTGATATAGAGTCTCTGAAGTTCTGGATAGTGGTTTGTTGATTTTTGCAGTTTTGTTGCTCCTGCAATGCCCTTCACTCCATCGTGATGGGCACTGTATGTCACCCCCTAATCAGAGACAGAAAGCTGTTAAACTGGAGTCTTATTATAAGAGCACATTCAAGGGTAGATGTAATACTTATACCCAAAAGTGGAATCGCAGGGCCATATGGTATTTGGCAATGGGAGGGGTCAATCACCCATTTGCAGAATGGTTACTTTTTAATCTGCGGGACTATATGCCCTCCCCTTCTGGTGAGTTCATACCCGCTTAGTTGTAAATGATCAGGAACGAAGTGACCATGTTACAGTAGAGAAAACAGGCCTCCATCAAGGACTGCAAGAAAGTAATGTGACACCTGGTTAAGTTCACAGACATTCGTTTCAGACACTCTTAAGAATAATTCCCGCCCTTCCCCACCCCGCTCCTCTGGCGGGATGCGGGTGCTTAGAGTCCAGCAGGGCCTCATCCCGCGACCTAGGTAAGCTCCGCCTGGGCCCGCCCACCAGAACCCCAGGTCAGCCCAAGGGACCCAGCTCCTACCCCACCATCCACCCGGAGCCGCCCGCAGGGCCAAGGGACAAGGAGGACCTCCCCCTGCGCCAGGGCCCCGCCCCAGCTCCCCTTGGGTTAAATAGCTCCACCCCAACGCACCCATCCTCCCTTCCCCACCCCGCTCCTCCGGATGGGATGTGCGAGTGATCCAGCCGGGCCTCATTTGTGACCTAGGTAAGCTCCGTCCCTGCCCACCCCCAGAACCCCAGGCCAAATAATTCAGTTTAGAGTTAAAACAATACCAAAGTCAAAGTGCAAATCCATGAGAAGCAACACTCAAGTAAACAAATTTCCCACTGAAGGAATTAATCCCATAATGTTAGACCCAACCAGAACAAACCCATGGAAAATGGCCAAGAAAGCCTGACCCAGAATAATGACTTTCAAAATGTGATCATTACCATGTTCAATACTATGAAAGAGGAAATCTGGGAGGAATTACATAATTGAATCAAACCTTTGAAGAGGAACACAACAGACACTTGGACGAGTTGAGAAAAACAGTGCAAGAAAAAAAACTGGCATAGAGCAGTTAAAACAGACTCAAGCAGAGTTTAAAACTGAGCTAAAAGACAAGTTATCTTCAACCCAGAACGCAACAGAGAGTCTTATCAGCAGAACTAAGGAAGCAGAAAACAGAATTTCAGACAGACCTTGAAGATAAAGTGGGAGTACTAACCAGCTCAATGGAAGAGGTTGTTAAAGCCAAAAAGATACTTGAGAGAAATATCCAGGAGATATGGGACACTCTGAGAAGCCTAACATGCATATTCATGGAATACCAGAGCAAGAATCTCAAAATACCACCCCTGAGGAAATTTTTCAAACAATCATCAAGGAAAACTTCCCTCATCTAAAAAAAGAGAGGCCCATCCATATACAAGAGGCATTCCACACCCCAAACAGATACGACCAAAACAGAAGCACGCCACGGCAAATAATAGTTAAAACACTCCACATTCATGATAAAGAACTGGTGCTGAGAGCTTCAAGGGAGAAAAAAGTCACTTTTAAAGGTAAACCTATTAAAATAACAAATGACTTCTCAGTGGAAACAGTAAAAGCAAGAAGAGCTTGGAGAGACATACTTCAAGTATTGAATGAGCAAAAATGTCAACCCAGGCTGATTTACCCGGCAAAACTATCCGTCCTGATAGAGGGAGAAAGAAAAATCTTCCAGCACAAAGACAACTTGAAGGGATACATGTCCACCAAACAAGGCCTTCAAAAAATGCTAGAAATGATACTCAAGCGTGAAGAAAAAAACAGGCATATCCAGGAGAACAGAAGGCAAGTATAACACCATTAAAAGCGAACCAATATACTTATGAAAGCTACTAAACATAATAAATGTCTGGAATTAACAATAGTTTCTCCTTTATAACACTAAATGTTAATGGAATTAATTCACCGATCAAGAGACACAGATTACAAACTTGGATTAAAAATCACAATCCATCAATCTGCTGCCTGAAGGAAACCCATCTCACCACAAAAGATAGGCATGCTCTAAAAATAAAAGGCAGGTCAACAATTCTACAACCAAATGGAATCAGAAAACAGGCAGCCATTATGCTATCAGACAAAGTGGACTTCAAACCAAAGAAAATTATAAGAGACCCGGATGCATACTACATTTTAGTCACAGGTACAATTCATCAGGAAGACTTCACAATACTGAACATATATGCACCCAATACGGGCCCCTCCACATTCATTAAGAAAACCCTACAGCATTTAAAGCAAGAAATCAACTCCCAAACAATAATTCTTGGGGACTTCAACACAACCCTCTCAACATGGGATAGATCAACAGGTCAAAAGCTTAACAGAGACACTTTGGAACTTAATCAAACCCTGAAAGAAATGGACCTTACAGATCTCTATCGAACTTTTCACCCACTCACCAAAGAATACACATTTTTCTCAGCAGCACATGGAATGTTCTCCAAAATAGATCACATATTGGGCCACAAAACGAATCTACACATATACAAAAAAGTTGAAATTCTAACCTGTGCCCTATCAGACCACCACGGCCTAAAGCTGGACATCCACAACACATCAAAAAAGAGAAAAAACACTAACTCCTGGAAACTTAACAATTTGATGCTGAATGAGAACTGGATTCAGGAAGAAATTAAAAAGGAAATTCAAGATTTCCTGAAAGTGAACGATAATGAAAATACAATTTACCAAAATCTCTGGGACACAATGAAAGCTGTTCTAAGAGGTAAGTTCCTAGCTCTTAATGCTTACATCAAAAAAATGGAAACATCAGAAATAAACAACTTAACAATGAAGCTTAAAGCTTTAGAGAAACTAGAGTAATCTGATCCCAAAAGTAGTAGAGGAGAGGAGAATAGCAAAATAAGGGGAGAAATATCTGAAATCGAGATTAAGAAAATGATAGAAAAAATCAACCAAAAAGCTTGTTCTTTGAAAAAATCAATAAGATTGGTACACCCCTATTTAAATTCACCAAAAGAAAGAGAGAGAAAACCCAAATTAACAAAATTAGAAATGAACACAGAGTTATCACTACTCATACCAAAGAAATCCAGAGAATTATAACATCATATTTCAAAAACTTATACTCTGTGAAGTTTGACAACACAAAAGAGATGGATGAATTTGTAAGTAAACAAAACTTAACTAAATTGAATAAGGAAGTTGTGAATTATTTAAATAGTCCTATAACATATAAGGAAATTGAGGAAGTAATCTTGAATTTTCCCACCAAAAAATGTCGTGGACCAGATGGATGCAGCACAGAGTTTTACCAGACATTTAAGGAGTTAATAATACCAATACTCCTTAAACTGTTCCATCAAATAGCAAAGGAAAAAACACTACCAAATTCCTTCTATGAAGCTAATATCGTTTTAATCCCAAAACCTAATAAAGATTCACTTATAAAAGAAAACTATAGGCCAATCTCTCTGATAAACACAGACGCAAAGATTCTCAACAAAGTCTTAGCAAATCGGACTCAAAACATATTAAAAAGATTATTCACGGGGACCAAGTAGGCTTCATCCCCGGCACACAAGGTTGGTTCAACATACGCAATCAATAAATGTAATTCATCATGTAAACTAGTTCAAAGTCCAAGACCACATGATAATCTCGATAGATACAGAAAAAGCTTTTGACAAGATCCAACAGCCTTTTATGATCGAAACGCTAGAGACAGTAGGAATGGAAGGAACCTTCATCAATATAATAAAAGCTATATACAACAAGCCCACAGCAAGGATTATGCTCAATGGGGAACAATTGGAAGCATTCCCACTTCGATCAGGAACTACACAAGGCTGTCCACTCTCACCACTTCTATTGAATTTTGTACTTGAAGTCTTAGCTGAAGCCCTAAGACAAGAAAGGGACATAAGAGGGATTCAAATCGGAAAGGAAGAAGTCAAGCTATCCCTATTTGCAGATGACATGATCTTATACCTGAGTGATCCCAAAAACTCCACCAGGAAGCTCCTGGAACTCATTGAGAAGTTCAGCAGGGTGGCAGGATACAAAATAAATGTCCAAAAATCAGAGGCCTTCCTATATGCCCAGAATGAAAGAAGTGAAAAAGCTTTGAGAGAAACAATCCCATTTACTGTAGCCCCTAAAAAAATGAAATACCTTGGTATAAACCTAACCAAGAGGTAAAAGACCTTTACAATGAAAACCTTAAAGCCCTAAAGAAAGAAATTGCAGAAGACACGAGAAGATGGAAAGACCTCCCATGTTCCTGGATTGGCAGAATCAACATCATAAAAATGACCATTACCAAAGGCAATATACAAATTCAATGCTATACCAATTAAAATCCCAAAGTAATTCTTTAGAGTAGACCAAACAATCTCAAAAATCATATGGAGGCACAAAAGACCCAGGAGAGCAAAGACAATCCTGAGTAACAAAAACACTGCTGGAGGTATTACCATACTGAACCTTAGTCTATATTACAAATCCATAGTTATAAAAACAGCCTGGTACTGGCTCCAAAATAAACACACAGATCAATGGATAAGGATTGAAGATCCAGGTATAAGCCAACAAAATTACAGCCATTTGATCTTTGACAAAGGGGCCCAAAGAATCCAATGGAAAAAGAACAACATCTTCAACAAATGGTGCTGGCAAAACTGGATCTCCACATGCAGAGGATTAAAGCTGGACCCATACTTGTCATCATGTACAAGACTTAATTCCAAATGGATCAAGAACCTTGATATCAGGCCAGAGACTATAAACACCATAGTTGAAAGAATAGGGAATTCCCTCGAGCTGATTGGGCTAGGCCAACATTTCCTAAACAGACATCGAATGGCACAGTCACTGCTACCAACTCTCAACAGTTGGGATCTTGTGAAATTAAAGAGCTTCTGTTCAGATAAAGAGATTGTAACACGAGCTCAAAGGTAACCCACAGAATGGGAGAAAATCTTCACTATCCACATGTCTGATAGAGCTCTACTGTCCAGAGTGCACAAAGAACTTAGAAAACTAAACATCAAGGAAACAAATGGCCCAATTAAAAAACGGGCCTTGGAGCTTAAAAGAAATTTTACCAGGGATGAAATTAAAATGTCTAACAAATATCTTAAAAAATGCTCCACTTCCTTAGCCATCAGGGAAATGCAAATCAAAACTTCTCTGAGATATCATCTCACCCCAGTCAGGATGGCAAAAATCCACAATTCAAACAACACCAAATGCTGGAGAGGATGTGGAGAGAGGGGAACTCTCCTACATTGCTGTTGGGAATGCAGGCTCCTACAGCCACTCTGGCGAGCCGTCTGGAGATTCTTAAAGAAATTAAAGATTGAAATGCCATATGACCCTATGATTCCACTTTTAGGTATAACCCCCCATACAGCAGAGGTTCAACTTGATAACACAAGCACGACCATGTTCATAGTAGCACTGTTTACAATAGCAAAGACATGGAATCAACCCAAATGTCCAACAGTTGACGAGTGGATAAGGAAAAGTGGTACATCTATGCAATGGAGTACTACTCAGCCATCAAAAATGATGAATTACTGGAATTTGCCGGGAAATGGATGTCATTAGAAACAAATATATTAAGTTAAGTATCCCAGACCCAGAAAATTAAGCGCCATATATACTCCCTAATAGGTGGCTCCTAATACCAAACCTACCCAGCCCATCTTGAGACACTCATAGGTAAATCTATGTATTACCTACAGTAATTGCAAGGATTATGAATAGGAGGAATGGGGTTGGAAGGCCACACCAGAAACAAGGAGAGAAGTGACCAGGTTACAGTAGAGAAAATAGGCCTCCATCAAGGACTGCAAGAAAGTAATGTGACACCTAGTTAAGTTCACAGACATTCGTTCCTGATCATTTACGACTAAGGGGATATGAACTCACCGGAAGGGGAGGGCATATAGTCCGGCAGATTAAAAAGTAACCATTTTGCAAATGGGTGATTGACCCCTCCCATTGCCAAATTCCATATGACTCTGGGATTCCACTTTTGGGTATAAGTATTACATCTACCCTTGAATGTGCTCTTATAATAAGACTCCAGTTTAACAGCTTTCTGTCTCTGGCCAGGGGTGACATACAGTGCCCATCATGATGGAGTGAAGGGCATTGCAGGAGCAACAAAACTGCAAAAGAAAATCAACAAACCACTATCCAGAACTTCAGAGACTCTATATCAACCACCTAGAACTAGGCCAGACTAATCTCTCCCCATCCTGAAGCTCAGGGACATTTGCAGAAGAGGGGGCGGTAAGAGTGTAAGAGCAAAAGGATGGGAGGAGCAATGATTTACAAGATACTCCACACAAGTTAGGGCCGAAGCAATCATAATTGGACATTGCATGCCCGTCGCAATGTCCAACACACTATTGACCTCACAAAGTCTAACATCTGCTAAAGGCACCAAGATCCTTGGAGGCAAGTGATTGGCAGCCACAGCAGTGTTCCTATACCTAAGAGGACCACGGGAAAGGGTTCAGGGAAAGGCCACTGGGTCCTTGTAAGTCATCGGAGAGGAGGGCGCAGTGGAGAGTCAGGCATGCACAAGAAAGGACTCTGGGAATTGGGGCGAGAGGTACGGGGGGATGGTGCGGGAGGGGTGTGGGGAGGGGGAAGAGGGGGTTCTGGGAGAGGAGGAGGGAGGGAGGGAACTTGTGTACCTATTAAGTTTGTATGAGCTGAAATAATAATAAAAAATGTAATAAAAAAAAGAATAATTCCCTTGAGCAAGCTCTTAGCAAGCCTGTGGAAGATTGTCTGATTGATGGGGGAAGAGCCAGCCCATTGCAGGTGAATGAGACTGAGAGGACTAGTTAGGTGTTTTGGGCACACACTCATGCAGGCTTGCTAGCAAAAGAGTAAGTGTCTCTATTTCAACAATTCCTATGTCTACGGTTTGGCCCTCAGCTCCTAATGCTGAGATGAATTCTCCTGACATCCTGATGGACTATTATCAAGAAAAAAAGTATACACAGGAATAAAGCTCCTTGTTCCCCTCCAATGTTTAGCCACATTGTCTATCACCTTTATGAAGAGAAAATGCAACCTGAAGTGCTCCTCAATCTGAGTCTCATCAAATCTGGACCCGTGTTAGAATTGTAACCACCTGTGAGGGACTCGGTTTTCCCAGTCATGATCTCGCCCTCTCAACACCATCCCTTTCGGTGGAACCTCAACTTTAGATGTTGCTGTTGCAGCCCCTTAAAAACATGGTGACACTGTCTTTCACATGGTAAGATTTTAACTTTTCTTTTCCCTTCATTGTCTTCCAGGTCCTTTAATGATAGAGGCGAATACACAAGTAATGCAGGCTGAACCAAAATATGCATATGAAAGTGATAACACAATTGATGATTATCCATATGCTCTAAATATCTGTCACATCATTACAATCCTATGAATTTATGATTTCTATATATTTTAGTATAATCCTAACAATGTTCTCTCCTGTTACTGCTTGTCTCAGAGTATGTGAATAATAAGAACAAAATGATTTTTGTTTTAATTTGATCACTCACTTCTAAAATAAGTAATAAGGTCCAAACCATTTAGGGGTTTAAAAAAATGTTTTTAACTCAGATTTCAGGTTATAGGCTGTTATGGTAGCAGATAGACAACATCAGCATTGAGGGAAGTGGTCACATCACACCCAGGGCTAGAGCAGAGGTCAAGGAGCAATGCCACACTCTTGTTTGCTCACCCACTCACAGATGCCCAGCACACTGTCTTTACTTTCATCCGTCTTCATGGGGACTGATCCTGCCCAGCATAGTGTCAGTCTTCCCACATCAATTAAGTAATCTACATAATCTCTCATAGGTAAAACCAGGAACAACCTTGAATGTAGAGAATCCTTAGAGCTTACCCATAGTCCTTCCTGATGGGTCAGATTGACAATTAACCCAACCATCACAGCTCCCAAACATTATAAATTTGCTTTTTATTAGACAGTAAAATTTCAAAGCAGGGCACAGAGATTTGGGTATGTAGTCCTAATAATATTTGGTAGGTCACTGAACATCTGATTTTAACCATTGTTTGATGGTGGAAGAGGCATAGTAGCTTTCTATTTTTATTTTCTATCATCACCAACCACTTCCTTAAAGTTAATATGAATAAAAAATTCTAGCATGGACTAAAGGCACTAGGATCCTTAGAAGCTAGGGATTAACAGCCACAATAGTGTTCCTATACTTAAGAGGAACACAAGAAAGAGTTCTAGGAAATGCCACTGAGTCCTTGCACCTCATAAAAGAGGAGGACCCAGAGGAAAGTTTGACATACACATTAAGAGATACTCTAGGGATGGGGGGAAGCACTGGGAGATAGGGAGGGAGGGGGGAGGAGAGGGAGAAGGGAAGGAAGCAAGGGGAGCCTGGGGAGGGGTGGAGGGAGGGAGGGGACTGGTGTAACTATTAAGTTTGTATGAACAGAAATAAATAAAAAAAATAAACTAGACTTGAAAAAAAAAGAAATAGGGGAGCAGAAGACAGGAAGAAGAAGGGGCTAGAAGAGAGAGGAGGAGTGGTAGAGCAAGGTAATGGAAGGAGACTACAATCTGACTACATGTTACACTTGAATGAAAATATCATTATGGAGCACATTACTTCATACAATGAACATATAATAATAATTTTTCAAATGTTAAAAAATAAAAAATTATCACCTTCTGATGTCATGTTTTAAGAGTTAAGATTTCAATTTTTAGAGGTATACAAAGTAGCTGATTATTTTTCACAACTGCAAAAACAAATTTAACCCTAAGAAATATGCTCATAGGCTGAAAATCCAGCTCAGCCTACTAATTTATAGCCTACTGTATAAAAAGAAATCATATTTTTCACAATTCACACTGCCCATTTTTTCCTGTTGAAAGCAAAAGTATGTCTTCTACTCTGAGTTGTTTGCACACAAAGATATTCACAGTGACAAAGAAAACCTAAGATGTCCAAGAGAGTTTAGCTCTGTACGTGCAATTTTTTTAGAATTTTCTTTGTCCTTCAACTCTGTGTCATATCCATGTTTTATTAGGTAAGTGTTTTACAGCTTAAGCCACCAGGCACAGAGCAAACAGATAAATATCAAAGATATGCATACTTGTACTTTACTGCTCAGGAAATTAATAAATTATCACAGAACCCATAGCCAGTTATCATACTTTCTCTAGAGGCATCATGGTAGTAGCTTGAATCAATTCTTGATTTTATGTGCATTTTAAGCAAATATAATGATCTGTTATGATAGTTTTTGCATTTTGTCTCTTTTGTGAATTTTCACTGTCTGGTGAATTACAGTGATGAAAAATATGAACACAGAAAGAAGAGGCTTCCAATCTCAGTGGAGATGATGACTAATATAAAGAACAGAGAGACATTAAGCAATGCTGGAAGGAAACTACAGAGGAGCACTTAGCTGGGGTTGGAAGGAAAGAAAGTATCATTTTGAGTGGAATTATTGATGGTTATTACACCTGAATACCGATGTATTTCTGCATGAACCATGAAATCATGTTTTATATCCTAAACTCTGAGCTACTTTGCTTTTCTAACATCATGGCTTTGAGCATATTGAGACTTCTCTAATTGCACCGCCTTTTTTTCCTCCTACCATTTGCATCTTATTAGACTAAACATATTCTCCTACTAAGGAGAATTTTCTCCTACGTAGTGGACCAGACATGGTTCTCTGGATAATACCCCACACCATCATCATTTCAAGATTACTTTAAGATACTATATAATATTCCAGGTATTGTTTAATACCAAAAAATGTTAAATTTCACTAATAAGTTATCAGATCACACATGAAATATGAGTCACTTTAACATAAAAAAGATAATTAAGCACAAATTAAAATTTAACACATTTGAGATTATACCCAAATGCAGTTATGAATAAGTGAAGTATTGGCTCATGTAAAACATTTGGGAAGGACATTCCAATATTTAACATAAGATAAACATTTTAGTATAGTACATCTATATGTAGAATTTGCTTATGATTAAACTTTGATATAAGTACTCAATAAATTAATTCATAACACACTTTTTTCTACATTATGCATATTCACTTTACAGAAAAGCAACAGCCACAATACATGTATGCATATATAATGCAATAATTTAAATCCATCTTTTATTCTTCAGTCTCTGTAGGGCCTCTTTCACATCCTTGTTTCTCAGACTGTAAATGAGAGGGTTCAGCATGGGAATCACAAGAGTGTAAAACAATGAAGTCATTTTGTCTTGATCTAGAGAGTAGGAAGAACTTGGCCGGAAATACATGAAGAGTACAGTTCCTTGAAAAATTGCAACTGCAGTTAAATGGGAGGCACAGGTAGAAAAAGCTTTGAACCTGCCTTCAGCAGAGCGGATCTTCAAGACAGATAGTATAATGTAACAATATGAGATAAGAACTCCTGTAATGGTGCTCAGCTCAATGAAGCCAAAAACAACGAATAATGCCAACTCATTGATTTGTATGTCAGAACAGGAAAGCAGATAAAGTGGAGGCAAATCACAGAAGAAATGATTGATCTCATTGGACCCACAGAAGCACAGGCGGAATGCCAATGATGTGTGAATCAGACCATCTGCTGTTGCTACCATATAGACCCCCACCATGAGCAAGAAACACAGTCTGCTAGACATGTTTACTGTGTAGAGCAAGGGGTCGCTGATGGCCTGGTATCTGTCAAAAGCCATCACGGCCAGTAGCAGACACTCAGAATCTGCAAAGATGCAGAATGTCAAAAACTGCAGAGCACAGCCCAAAAAAGGTATTGTTTTGGTCTTGGCAAATAGATCGACCAGCATCTTGGGACCAACTGCAGTGGAATAACAGAGGTCACAGAAAGACAGGTTGCTGAGGAAAAAATACATGGGTGTATGAAGTTGGGAGTCCACTGTTATTAAAGTGATCATTCCAACATTTGCCAAAAGATTTATGAGATAGATAAATAGACAAATGACGAACAAAGTCACTTTTGTCTTAGAGTCATTGGTTATTCCCCTGAAAATAAATTCATTCGCAGCAGAACAATTTCCTGTATCCATTCTTCTTTGTTTATGCCTAAATTACTAGAAAAGAATAAATTAAAAACAAACAACAGATCATTGTTTAATTGTTCTGAAATATTAAAATTCTATATAGAACATTGTGTCTATAATTTTCTGTTGAATATCTGAGCTAATTCCCAGTCTATGTTTTTCATTAGGTAAGTATGATATCAATTTAAGAATGATAATTTTAAAGATGATGACATTCTGATTTAAAGTTAGAATCCATTCCTTGGCATATGAGCTTTCCCACTGCTTCTTTAATTACCCTGGAGTTTGTGACTTTTTCATCAGGAAATAAAGCTTCACTGTATTTCCATTTTGGTATTTGTTCATACTACTACAGAATGAAATCAATCTTGGATAGTCAGATATAAGACTAAGTATTTGCCCTTCTCAAAATATCCACACTGACACAAAGGATCATCATAATTATGATGATGTTCCAAAACCAAATTACAGTGAAGGGTATTGCCTTAATACATGAAAGGCTAGCACATCACTGACTTTCAATGATTAAAATTAATTTTTCTGTTGATTTTACCTACAATCTCTTGAATGATTGGAGAAGCATGAACTAAGTCATAGTTTCATTCCACCAGTCCAAAAATAATTACCCAACATACTCATTTGTGTCATCTGGAGCCAAAGCATAAGGCTCCTGATCAAAGAGAAAAGATGCAAAATAGTTGCTTATGTACATATCTGCAATACAGTTGATTTGAAATAGACTTTTTTATAATGAAAGTGTAAGAATTACGAGAATGGTAAATTTTGAGATAAATGGTCATCACTCTTTGTGCATATGTATCTATGGATATGTTTATGTGCCTTCATGCGAACATGACATTGAGATATGAGAATATAAATGTGTGCAGGTTACATATTTATGAGAATTTCAATGATCTTATTTATTTATATAGTAGTTAATTGTCATGTAGTTATTTGTTATTTAGAACTGCAGTCATTATTTTTAGTAGGAGAAAGCTAAACACTAGAATCCTTTAAATTCAAGTAAGTGCTTGAACAATCTGTGGAAAACAATTGAATAATGAAATATTAATTTGCTATATTCTATAGCATGAGTGTAATGGATATTCATAATATTTATTGTATAATGAACCGTATATATTACAAACCTATGTTAATAGTAAATGAATAACAGATATTTGTGGAGACCAGTAAATTCATTTAGTTCTGAGAGGAATGGCACAGTTTTATCCTGTGATGTCAGAATTCCTTGCACTTGTTATGCTACAAAATTTCCTTAATTTTTTTTCTATTTTCTATAACATATCTCTAACTATGGAAATTAAGGAACTTACCTGAGAGAGGCACCTTTTGGCAGCTGTATACTGGGCAGAATTGTTTTATCTGGTAGCATTGGGGACCTAAATCTCTGATTCTACTTCCCTTAGGTTTTAGAGCTATTGAAACATGAGATTAATTAAACTCATGGTTCTATGTTTTCCCATGTGAATACATGAACATCCTCAGCAAAAGTATTCTAACCAAATGGATATTGCAGAATATAATTTCAATGTAGTTTTACATATAGAGTATTCATAATGACTTCCTTTCTCTTTTATGATACAAAATAGAATGTATTCACAGATCCACCTGAAGCAGAAGTGAAACTCAAATGATCTTTAGGAACACTTATTTCTTCTTCCTAAAATCCATCAGTACTTCCCCTTTATCAATGAACTTCTTTTGCAGCTTAATGGGTTATTACCACAATTTGAAACTATATTATTGAGATGTAACTGCTACATCACCAAATTCACACTTTAAAAGATTAAAAATAACTCTCATTTTTAATAAATCTATTATTCCTGAAGCCTTTACTATTCTCCCCTTATGATTTATTCTGTCATTTCAGTAAGAAAAACAACTAATGTTTGTTAATCTATTCCCTCCCTCCTATCCTATCTTGTCCTTCTCAGACTTTACTTTATGAATCTTCATATTGGTCTGTTCTGGACATGACTAATTTCAAACAGTGGATAGCCTATCAAATCAACTTTTTTTCTTTTATCCTTGTCTTCTCAACGTGTAATTTTCTGTTTGCATCTCATGAATTTAATATGTCTATCTACTGTCTGACATCTTACCTGTCTTTTCATTTTAGCACATAATAATGCCACAAACATCCACTTACATAGAAATGATAAGATTAATGAACCTCTTCAACGTCTTCATGTTCCATCCTCCAACAGTGCTTATTTGTCTTCTGACATTGTGATAAAATATATGACCAAAGCAACTTATGGAGATAGAGTCTATTTCGAGTTACAGTTCTAGAGAAGTCGAGTTTATCATGTTTGGAAAGGCATTGTGACAGATTGTTGGGTGGTGCTGTTGGTCAGAAAACAGAATGATAACAGGAATTCAAGTTGGTTTGTAAATCAACAAGATTCAACCACGACAGTTCTATTAAAGTTTTCACAAACTTCCTAAACAGTGTTAAATGCTGGACACTATAAGTTATGTTAGTCATTTGATCCTGATGTAGATATTTCACCTTAAAACATCATTTTCCATCAGCACATCAGGGATTTTGTTACTGTCACACTCTGTACATTCAATGTGCTTGCTTTTCAGTAATATTTTATTAATTTACTTATATGATATTCTTTCTATTTAAATTTTGGGATTAAAGTAACTAATTTTTTCTTATTGCCTATAATAAAACAATTCTGGCAAAATATCTTGGTTGGCAAAATAATTTTTGCAGAAATTTGGAAACCTAAGTTCTTTTTCTTGCATTTTTTTTATTTTGTATTCTTTAGACATTCCATATGTGTGTATTATGAATTTTTGTCACTTTTATTCCTTCTTTTTTTGTCTTCATTCCTGCTTATTCTCCAATTGAAACCATTCTTCCTGACAAGTTTGTCTTCTGCCGCCTTGCTTCCTCCATGTATGCTGTTTGTGTATGTGTGTGCGTGTGTATGTAACCCACCGAGTTCAGTAGATGTTGCTTGTATCAGCATGTGCTGGACATTTGCTACACTCTAGGTTGTATAGCAGTAGCAACAACACTGAATCAAATGGGTCTCCTTTTTCATCAGCACTAGTCACCACTCTTCCCTCACTGTGGTTCTCATGAGTGGTGGTTCCAATCCCTGTTGAAATGTTGACATTCTCAATCTTATATATCTTGTTCAGGTAAACACAGCTGCAGTGAGTTCTTGTATGTAATAGCCCAATCATGACCAGAGGACATATGGCCTTATTGAGCTATGCAATGTCATCATTATGTAGAAAAAAAAGGGAGCAGAAATATGAAAAGATGTCAAGTTTTCTACTATTGGTAATATAAGGGATTTGAGTGGTGTATACATGTTTTGCATAAAAATGTTTTCCTAAAAATAGTCTGCCAATTATTTCATATGTGAAAAAATAATAGGGCTGAGCAGTTTGTTCAATTCATAAACTGTTGGACAAACACAAAAACCTGAATCATGTTAAGGCAGGTTATGGCTGTGGGCATCTTTGATCCTATTGTTAGATGGAGCAGAGATAAGAAGATCCCTGGAACACTTTGACAAGGCAGCATAACCAATCCATGGACGTTTCTGTATCAACAGAGTGTATGATACCTAATATTAACTGCTGTTCTTTTAATACATACATGTATTCCTAACAGTACACATTGACACACATGCATAGAACATGTACACATGTATATACTAATCAAACAAAAGTAGTTTCTATGCAGATATCTATAGTATTAACTGCAAAATTAAGAAATGGTAGAAAACTCAATTGTTTACTCATCAAATCTATCATAGCAATGTAATTCTTCATGTTCCTCCTTCTTTAATTTTTTTCCTCCTTCTTTAATTTGCCATTCTGTTTTATATTTGTTGTTGTTCCTGTTTTGTCACAATTACTAAAAAAAGGGTTTCTTTCATTTTGCACCCCAGGCTGTTCTAGAACTCACCATGTAGATCATTTTGAACTAAAAACCATGGTTATCCAACTGCCTTAGCCTTCTTATTGCTGGGCTTAAAGATGCACACCAACATTCCTTGCTTTTTAATAAATTATCAAAATTAAGGCACATGTATACTTGCTTCCACAATGTCCTTATTGAATTATATTCCAACTTTCTTCTTTCTGTACAGTGTTCAGGGTTTGCTTAACTCACTACCTTTGTCAGACTCGTGTATCATTCACATGACTGTTTATTTGCATTAAATACTAAGGATAAAATAGCTAACAATGTAAAATTTGGGAATTCCACATGAACTATTGATAATTTGCACATATTAAAGATGGCTGTCTATTTTAAAACACATTTATCTTTATTTGAAACTGTTTTCATTTAGTTTCTTTGACATAGAAAATGTACAAATGCTTCTATGTCTTTCTTTTCCAACCTTTATGGAAACAGTCTCTAAGAATATTTTCAAACATTCTGGAGAGCAATGTGACCATCTAAAGTCTCCATGATCAACTTCCTTACCACAGAAAAGTTATCTTGATAATTTACAGATGTAGTATATCTAGCTATAAACAACTGATTTTAAATTAGATTTTGAAATACAGTTTATGCTTTCTAGGTTTAGGGAAGCAAAATCTTAAATGTAAACATAAACAGGTCAGATGTGAGTGACAGCAGACCACTTTTCTCTTCATGGACAGCATACCCTTCATTGTTTCCATGTGGTAGAAGTGAAGGTTCTAGTACACTCTGAATTACAAGGGAAATGATTCAATTCAATATGTGGTGTTATAAATACATTACTTCCCAAAGCCTATTCAATCTGGTAAAAATATTTTTGGTTGTTGATTTTGGAGATTAATGGAGAAACAAATCACAGGATAACAGTTTAAGTGAGCAACTGTGGGATAAATAAGTTTTCAAATAAATGATGACTCCTTCACAGGTAAGTATTATTTCAAGACTCATCATGATAAAACACTTGGCTCCTTGAAGCAGGGGTATCTTCTGAGCTGTATTATATTTTGAAATATTTTACATTGGAAGCCGTGTAACTGAAGGTTACTTGGAAAAGAAGAAGGGTCTTTGTTCTTGAATTTTCAAATGTCAGTCCTCATTTTTTCATGAAGTTCATTTAATCCTTTAACCTTTAGACATGTAATTATGTAGGATATAAAAAATAAATATTAAAAATATGTGAAGGGTATTTTACTTATATCTCAGGAACCTAATATCCATTTCATTGAAAATTTATAACTTTTGTATCCATAATCATTTTATATAACTTTTCAAATGATATGAATGTGATATGTATATTTATATATAAATGTAATATGCCATATTCTTAGTTAATACTGTATTAATATTTGCACATTTCTATGTTTGTGTTGATAATGAATCTGATTATTTATTGTCCACTTTGCTTCCAACATATGATCAAGGTGCTTTGGACAGCAGAGAAGATATAGATCAAATATAAATGTTGTTTCAAAAACAATTGCTTATAAACTCCAGAAAACTTAACACATGCTACAGCAGTGAAAATAGGCCACCATCAAGGACTGCAAGTAAGTAATGAGACATCTGGTTAAGTTTACAGACTTTCCTTCCTGATCATTTGCAACTGATGGGGAATGATCTCACCAGAAGGGGAGGGCATATAGTCTGGCAGATAATAAGTACCCATTTTGCAAATGGGTGATTGACCCCTCCCTCACTGCAGTTTCCTACTTCTATTACATCTGCCTTTGAAGATACTCTTATAACAAGACTCTCGTTTAACAGCTTTTTATCTCTGGCCAGGGGGTGACATCCAATACCCATCAGGATGGAGTGAAGGGCATTGCAGGAGCAGCAAAACTGAAAAAAAAATCAACAAACCATAATCCAGAACTTCAGAGACTCTACATCAACCACCTGGAACTAGGCCAGCCTAAACTCTCCCCATTCTGAAGCTCAGGGAAATTTGCGGAAGAGGGGGCAGTAAGATTGTAAGAGCACAAGGCTGGGAGGAACAATGATATGCAAGATACTCCACACAAGTTAATGCCGAAGCAATCATAACTGGACTTTTACATGCCTTGTGCAATGTCCAACACACTATTGACCCCACAAAGTCTAGCATGGACTAAAGGCACTAGGATCCATGGAGGCAAGGGATTGACAGCACAGTAGTGTTCCTATGCTTAAGTGGGACACAGGAAAGGGTTCTGGGAAATGCCACTGGGTCCTTGCACCTCATCGGAGAGTAGGACCCAGAGGAGAGTTGGGCATGCACATTTAAGGATGCTCCTAGGATGAGAGGGAGAGGCACTAGGGAATAGGAAGGGAGGGGGAGGGGAGAGGGGCACAGGGCAGTGGGGGGTCAGAAGAAGGGAGGGGACTAGTGTACCTGTTAAGTCTGTATGAGTGGAAAAAAAACTTAACACAGACAAAGACTGGAAAGAGTGAAATTAAAATTCACTGGAAAAAGAGTTTAAAGTTGATAATTGCAGCACGAAGACATATATTGCCATGGCTTGTCATTTTGTTCACAATACTCTAACCATCCTATTAGATAAAATACAGAATATCTATCCTTCATTAACTCTTTGTTCTAAACTGGATTACATAAACTATTTTGGAATTTATATGACATTATTATTAAAATTGGATTGCTAAAGATTATAAGAAATATTAGAAAATTTAATAATTATATTTCAATTAAAATATAGTATTTACTATCTTATAGGCTGCTGGAAATAATATGGAGAAAGGATATTTATTTCTCAAATGACAGTGTATGATTATGTAGTATATTTCATCACAAGAGATACTAAATGAAAGAGCTAACACATGCAACGATGGCACTATTAAATATTAGGAAAAGCTTTCAAGGAAGAGGATACCATACATGGTGTGAAAAATTAAAATAAGTGACAGCCAATTTATTTAAATTAGATGCACAGACACGATTTTAATTTATTAAAGTTTGGATGCAAAGTATTACTTATCTATCATGCATGTGAATTAACAAAAATAATGTGCATGCATACAATACCCCTATGGAAAAAAAATCACCATCTATTTCTCACTTTTCCAAGAGCCGCTTTTACATCCTTATTCCTCAGGCTGTAAATCAGAGGGTTGAGCATGGGAATCACAAGGATGTAAAACAACGAGGTCATTTTGTCTTCATCTAGAGAATAGGAAGAACTTGGTCGGAAATACATGAAGAGGAGAGTTCCTTGAAAAATTGCAACTGCGGTTAAGTGGGAGGCACAGGTGGAGAATGCTTTGAACCTGCCCTCAGCAGAGCGGATCTTCAAGACCGATAGGATGATGTAGCAATAGGAGATGAGAACTCCTGAGATGGTACTTAGTTCGATGAAGCCAAAAATGGTGAATATCGCTAGCTCATTGACCTCTGTATCTGAGCAAGATATTAGCAAGAGAGGAGGGACATCACAGAAGAAATGATTGATCTCATTGGATCCACAGAAACACAGCCGGAATGCCAATGTCGTATGTACCAAAGCATCTGCTGTTCCCACCAGGTAAACCCCACCCATGAGCCCAGAACACACCCTGCTGGACATGCTCACTGTGTAGAGCAAGGGGTTGCTGATGGCCTGGTACCTGTCAAAAGCCATCACTGCCAGCAGCATGCACTCAGAATCTACAAAAGCACAGAGGATGAAGAACTGCAGAGCACAGCCAAAGAAAGGAATTGACTTGTTCTGGACAAACATGTCAGCCAACATCTTGGGTCCAACAGCCGTGGAGTAGCAGAGGTCACAGAAAGATAGATTGCTGAGGAAAAAATACATGGGTGTGTGAAGTTGGGGGTCCATTCTAATTGTAATGATCATCCCAAGGTTTGCCAGAAGCGTGATGAGATAAACAAGCACAAATATGGTGAAAATGACAACTTTCATCTCCCTATCACTGGTAATTCCCACAAAAATGAATTCTTTCACAGTAGAACAGTTTTGTGACTCCATTATTCTTCTCATAGACACTGAAAGCATATAAAAATGACAAATCTATAAGTTTGCACAATAGATAGTGTTGTCTCTAAATTTAATTATTATGAGAACTAAATCCATTCCTATTTTACTCTTCAAAACACATTGTGTTTATCAAAAAAAGTATTTCTCATTTTCATTTGGAAAACCTTAACTTCTCGTAGTTCTTGCGGACTGTCTATTTTATACCTTCATCTTCTTTCTTCTTGAGAGCTATCTCTTGTTTTATTTTTTTCTGCTTTTACAAGCATATTCTGTACTTATTTCTGTTTCCCTTCTTCCCCTTCCCTTCCATCCCTTCATCAGTCCCTCCCAGCCTTCTGACCATCTGCTTCTATGGACCTCAGGGTTCCCTATGGCTTGTGTATTCTTGTGGGTATTCAGGCCTCTCTAGCACATCAAGTTTCCTCTCTTTGGCCATGCTATTGACAAGGACATTTCCCTTCACTCATCAAGCTTGTCTCTTTTAATACTTTTTTCACTTTCCCTGTCCTTTCTTACATCTAGAGTACATTTCAAGGCAGTACAATTATGAAAATGTAAAACATAATATGGAATAACCAAGATTTACTGAGTTTTATTTAGTAAATCATTGAGTTATGAAATTCACATGTTCACAATCACACATTAAAAAAATTATTCCTCAAAATCAATTTTGATAGAGAAAATTACGAGTGTTTTTAAGCTATAAACATATCACTGAGTACTAAAGAGGACACTTACTATCTTCTGACATTTATGTTCAATTATGTTTTTGGTATTTGGTAAGACAGAAAATAATCATCATTATATAAAATATGTGAAAATATATTATGTACTCACACAATATGTGCTGCTTATTTCCAGAAGTGATCTGGACCAAAGAGAACAAATCTCCTGATAAGGGCAAGACTAATAATTTAGTGCTACCATAGTAGTATCAGATGTACAGATTAGATTGCATAATTTATATAAGTATTATACATTATATATAATTTTTATATTGATTTTATATTTATGAAACAAAAGCAGCATGAAGGTAAATAAAGACCTACAAGATATGAAGACCATTTTCTTAAGGTGTATACATAACTAGTTATGGTTTTTAAATGATTTCTGTGCTTGTGTATCTTAATTGATATGTGAGAATCACTGGACATGAATACCTTGGAGAGATTTGACCTAAAAACCCTTTACTGTAGAGATACACTTGGACTTTGCATTTTAGACATTGTTAAAAAAGGTAATGCTTCAACTACCCTTCAATGAATGCAAAATTTAAAATGATGTCCTTCAATTTATATAATGCTAAAGTAAACAAAAACTTGCTCCTGAAACAAGATTAAGCTAAAGTTACAATATCCTTATGTGACTGCTAATAAGTCCTGAAAGAATTTTCCAAATAAGTAGTTTTTCAATATATTTTAAATATTGAAGGAAGTGTCCTATATTTGTTTATTTAAAATTTTCCAATTTATTCTCAAAATGGTAAGTTAAATTTTTTTGTTATAGTTGTAATTTTGGAAACTAAATAACTTACCGGTGACAAACAGACCTTTGAGAGCTGAGTGTACCCTCGTAGTATTTTATTATAACAGGTTATATTAAGGACTCAAATCTCTGAAGTGCCTCCTTAAGGTATTGAGCTATGCACACATGAGATTAATTATACTCATAGTTCTGTGATTTCCCCTGTGATTACATGAATCCATGTAACAACATAGGACGTGTATTATCTTACTACTTGTCAATAATTTTTTTAAATTTTTTTATTCAATTGTGCATGTATGCAGGCGCGTGTGTGTGTATGTGTGTGTGTGTGTGTGTGTGTGTTAGTGTACAACCACAGGCGAATTCAGGAATCACAATGAACTGCCTCCTCCTCTTCCTTATTTACTGTGCCCGGGATTTACAGGCTCTGCCCTACCAGGACCAGAAAGGCAGCCCACCCCCGCTTCTGCCTGTTGTCTATACGTGGGGTCTAGGATCCGAACTCAGGATCTTCCACCTGCAAGGCAGAGGCTTAATACCTGAGTCACCTCTCCAGCCCCGTCAATACTTATTTCGTTAGAAAGAAAATTCAAAGTAATTTTATAATATGAAATGTATAAAGATGCACTCTTACTTTAAGCTGTAAAATAAAAATGTATTTCTTTATAATGGCTTTGTTGTATTTCATCTTATAATACTTTTTATGAATTCATTTATAAATTGATTGAAGATCATAAAATATCATGTCTTATTTATATACATGTATTACCATGCTTATGCTGAGTGTGTGTGTGTTTGTGTATGTGTGTAAATGTGTGCATGCATTTGTGCCTGTATGTGTGTTTGTGTGTATGTGTTTGTGTGTATATGTGCGTTTGTGTATATTTATGTGTGCATGTGTGTGTATATGTGTTTGTGTGTATGTGTGTGTGTGTTTATCATGTTACTACAGGGGTTGGGAGACAGTGCAGTCAATGACATCCTTTTTTGCTGAAGGGACATGAGCACCAGAATCCAATCCAAGAATAATCTACATCATCATAATATTTCAATGTGGTGGCATATCCTACATTTTTGTGATCCAGGTTTTGATGTCATTCCAAACTGAGAGCTCTGGCAAATGCTATCAATGAAGTTGGAGATGGCTTTTTTATCAGTGGGGCAACCTGGTCTTCACTAATATTTTGAGACACAGATGTCTCATTACTTATTTGAGTCCTTGATGGAGGCCTATTTTCTCTAGTGTAACATAGTCCCTTCTCTCTTTGTTTCTGGTGTGGCCCTCCTACCCCATCCCACCTGTTCATAATCCTTGCAATTACTGTATTACAGAGATTTATCATCGAGTGTCTCTAGGTGGGTTGGGTGGGTTTGCATTTTTATTTATTAATGTGGTTGTTGTTTTTTTTTAAGACATGGTTTCACGTAGGCCAGACGGGTTTCAGATTCACAATGTAAACAAATATGACATTGAACTTTTAACACCCATGCCTTTACCTCCCAAGTGCTGGAATCACAGGAGTGTACCAACATACCCAGCTTTATGAGGTACTGGGCACTGACCCAAGGGTTCATGCATACTAAGCTAACACTGTCAACTGACTCTTCTAGTCAAATATCTTTTTTTTCCTCCAGTGCTGGGAATTAGAACTAGATAGACACTTTCTTTCTACTGCTGGAAAAGTCCTCAGCTGACTCAAAATTTTAGGATTCTATTGTTATGAAATGCCATATGCTTCCATCCTATTAATCTATTGCTAATATCATACTTCTCTGGACTTAAATATGTGAGGAAATCAATCATAGAAGTGTTCATAGGGGATAATTGTAAAAGATATTTGGGGAGTTAAGAGAATATTATGTAAATGGATTTTAAATAAATAAAGAATCCTTCACAAGTATTTTCTTCAGTAATGCTTTTCCATGACCTGTTAAAGAGCAATCACAGGATCCCATGAAGCAGGGTGTCCCTGGACTTCATTTCTATTCTGAAAATTGTCACAAAAAAAGTTTACAAAACTGGAAGCTGTAAAACTGAAAATTCCTAGAGAAATTTAGTTTCTGTAGTTGTAATGGGAATTGAACTTTCTCCTTTCATTTTTTTAAAATTTTTTTTACTATTTATTCAATTGTGCGTGTATGCGTGTGTATGTGTGTGTGTGTGTGTGTGTGTGTGTAGAACCACGGACGAATCTGGGAACCACCATGGACCGCCTCCACCTCCTCCCTGTTTACTCTGCCCCGGGATTCACAGGCTCCACCCTACCAGTACCAGAAACGCAGGCCGCCCCTGCTTCCGCCTGGCGTCTATAAGTGGGATCTGGGATCCGAACTCAGGGCCTTCCACCTGCAAGGCAGAGGCTTAACCCCTGAGCCACCTCTCCAGCCCTCTCCTTTCATTTTGAGAGACCTTTTATGTTTGGATCCAAGTATTTTTGTTGTTGTTGTTGTTGTTGTTGTTGTTGTTCCAGAAGCTTGTTTAGTCCTTTAGTCATGAGCAATGTGTTTCACTAGCAGATGAAAAAGAAATATCAAGGATGTACTATCAGGTACTACCTACAACTCACTATCTATAAAGTAATACCCATCAGTTTGCGGATTAACCACCTGTGAGTTCTAAATCGTGTATTAAAAGTTGTGATATATGGTCTTTCTGGAAATGAAGTACAAATCTATTCTATAGTAATAATCTCTCAACGTCTCATGAACTTTCCCAATTTTGTATTACTTAGGTAATTGTATAATTATTTATTGGTCACTTCATTTCTTTTGCCACACGTGATGCAGGAGTTTGAAGGGAAATGATGGAATGTATATGCTTTGAGCAAATGTATGTTTATAATTTCTAGGTACATGTATTAATTCAGAAGCACCTTTCAGTTCAGTAAAATAATAAGGAAATATTTTCTTACAGACCACAGTCTATAGAGGAGTCAATGAAAACTCAGTAGAAGAAGCAATGGAAGTGGTGAAATTTCCCAAGTGAAGCCCTCAGAAGGACATTGCCACAACATATTTAACATGCTCTTGATGGTCAAAAGTCATAGGGGTGTTGGCTATATAAACACAAATTTCTCCTACAAAACTCCTTCTTAGAAACTTCCACTCCCCATCATCATTTGCTATGATCCAAAGTAGAATACCTACATCCCAAGAAGAATTGAATTCAAAGATTAGACTCTAGGTTCTGCAGTGTATAGATCTCAGTCTTTAGTCTCATAACTATGATTCTAGCTCTCAACTAAAGTACACATTTCTTCTGAAGACAATATTCACTTCTCAACAAATTATGTTTTGCTATGAAGAAAAGACCTAAATATCTTGAAAGGAAATAAATAAATATTATTTCATATTAAATCTGACTTTGAGTGAAGAGTTGAATGCATATTACTCTGCCACAACTGAAATGCTGAAAATGTTTACTTGAAAGGATACCTCCTGTTGTTAGGAATCAAAAAAGCACTGGATACTAGCAGCATTCATCTACAGTTGAATGGTGATACTAATAATTCTTTTTAGCAGATTAAAAAGTACAATGCAAAAGATTTCAAGTAAATTGTGAAAAACAGAACGAAAATTATGAATGTGCATTACAGAAAGTTAATTAAAATTCTCTTTTATTAAACAGTTTTCCCAGAGCCCCTTTAACATCCTTGTTCCTCAGACTATAAATCAGAGGATTCAACATAGGAATCACAAGAGTATAAAACAGTGAAGTCATTTTGTCTTGATCTAAAGAGTAAGAAGAACTTGGCCGGAAATACATGAAGAGCATTGTTCCCTGAAAAATAGCAACTGCACTTAAATGGGAGACACAGGTAGAGAAAGCTTTGAATCTGCCCTCAGCAGAGTGGATCTTCAAGACCGATAAGATGATGTAGCAATAGGAGATGAGAACTCCTGAGATGGTGCTCAGTTCAATGAAGCCAAAAATGGTGAATATCGCTAGCTCATTGACCTCTGTATCTGAGCAAGATATTAGCAGAAGAGGCGGTTCATCACAGAAGAAATGATTGATCTCATTAGAGCTACAGAAACACAGCCGGAATGTCAATGTTGTGTGTATCAATGCATCTGCTATTCCTATCAAGTAAACCCCACCCATGAGCCCAGAACACACCCTGCTGGACATGTTCACTGTATAGAGCAAGGGGTTGCTGATGGCCTGATACCTATCAAAAGCCATCACTGCCAACAAAAGACACTCAGAGTCTGCAAAGGTACAGAATGTGAGGAACTGCAGAGCACAACCCACAATAGGAATTGCTTTCTTTTGAGCTAAGACATCCACTAGCATCTTAGGTCCAATCGCTGTGGAGTAGCAGAGATCACAGAAGGAGAGATTGCTGAGGAAAAAGTACATGGGGGTGTGAAGCTGGGAATCCATTCTAATCACAATGATCATTCCAAGGTTTGCCAGGACAGTGATGAGATAAACAAATAGAAATATGGTAAATATTGTCACTTTCATCTCAGAGTTATCGGTTATTCCCAAGAAAATGAATTCTTTCACAAAGGAGCAATTTCCCTCCTCCATACTTCATGTATAAACTTAAAAAGAAAAGATGATATACAGTCACATATATAAATAGTTACAACTGTGTTTTATTCCACCTTTTCTTTTTATAATGTTAAATACACATAGTCATATTTCCTTTTTTAAAATCATTTGATTCGTTTGATACTAATAAAGTATTTGAGATAGAACTTGAATAATTCTGAAATCTATGAAAACCCATTCTTCACAAAGGTAATAAATGGCCTTTGAATATAACTTCTTTATATCATGAAACATAATTTCAGCATTTATGTCAGTATAAAATAAGACAATGTGAAAAATCTAAAAGATGTAGTAACATTAGATAGCAAGGTACTAAATCGTGAATTTTTCTGTTGCTTGCATTTACATAGACTTTAAATTTTTCCTTACACATTGGTGATTAGATTCAAAACACTTCGATTATGAAAATCAATAAGCATATTTCTAAACAAAAGATAGGATATTTCTTTTGGGGGGGGCTATAGCCAAGAATTTGTTTACTATCTGATCAGATACAATAATTACCTTTTCTTCTGAATGTGTGCTATAGTTTTTCCACGATGATTGTTGCTAAATTAAAGCTGAAGTCAAGTCCAATTCTGGATTCCAAGCATGTGTCTTTTTACCAGTTAAAAATAAATTCTGAATAAGGAAGTACAAACACCAAAATTTAACAATGCATATGTGTTGTTCTAAATATTGCTTCATACTAACACAAAGAAGCATGAAGTTACAAAACAATTAGCAATTTGCTCTACAGGTAAAAGTTAGGAGACCTAAGTTTCATCCCAGGATCACAAATATATAACAAAAGAGAATCAAGTGAAAAAAATAGTCCTCTGACCTCACACATGCCTAATGGAATGCATGTGCCCTCTAATTATAATCACACACATTAAAATTCAAAACTTAAAAAAGGTATTTATTTAATATGTATTATAGGTTTGTGCATTTTAATTAATTTGATATATGTATTGGATTAGAATTTAGGATATAAATTTCAATAAATACAAATAAATATTGTTTTATGATTTTATAAATGTAAATATGCATTTTTGAATGCAAGAAGACTGTCATCTGAACCAAGATTAAAAGAAAATAATGAGAATTTATTATTGTGGCTAGTAATAAGTTCATCCAGTCCTCCATTTCTGAGCATAAAATTTCATTCTTTTGAGATATCAACTGTACTAAATAAGTAAGCTGTATGAGTTGATTCCTTTATGCATCTGTCAGATCTTTTGGGAAAAGGCAAGTTATATTTTCAAAGTTGCCTTTTAAGGTTTTGAAACTTAGGGTGGGACTTACCTGAGTTGAGCAGGTTTGTGGGATTGAGTCTGAGTGCTTAGCCTTTTATTATGCCATTTACCACCTGAGAATTAAATCTCAGAAGTCATTTTCCTTATACGTCCATGCTATGCAGATGTGATTAGTTACATTCACAGTTGATTGCTTCTCTTGTGAGTCCATGAATATCTTTGACAAAATTAGGACTGTAAATTGCCCTTAATTTCATCAAATTGTTCTGCCTGTATGAAAATATAAAACAAATGGAATGAATTTACATACATTATTGTAAAACATAATTTGTACAATTTTTTTCAAGTGTAGCAGTTTCTATTACAAATTAAATAGCTATACCCAATTAATCATCTTCAAATTTAGCTTTCATTTAATGATCCTACATCTGAACCATTGCCCTTCATCTTAGTAGAATTTTAATAAAAATTTTGGAAATGCAGTTAATATACTCTAATGTTTATACTGACAGAGTTAACACATTTCTGGGTTTCAGTATGCTCACAAGTTGTTCATTCATTAACAGTATTTATTCATTGAATGTTTTTAATCACATGTCCAGAAGTGGTTCCACCTTCTCTTTATTCTTATCCAAATTTATGAATGGCTTTTCTTATTCTCTGTCACACACAGTGTAGGGGTTGGGTTAGTAAGAAATCTAACATAAAGAATACTACAGTCGCTCTTCTTTTGCTATGAGACAGTATTCATACTCAAGGAATTAGGTGAAGAGAGGGTTATAATGTTTGGTTAATGGTTCCAGAGGGGATAGAATCCATTATGGCAAGGTTCACAAAGCATAAGGTATGGCTTCAGGCAGCAGTAGAAGGTGATTCAAGTCATCCTCAGCCGTTAGGAGGCACTGAAAGTAAGAGTGAGAGGTAGTAGATGCCAGTTACCAAAAACCACAAGGTCTGTTCTTCGTGACATGCCTTTCTCCAGACGTGCTCTATCTCCTTTTGATGCCCTCAACCTACCCAAATATAATCACCAGTTAAGAATTCTAACACAGGGGCTGGAGAGGTGGCTCAGGGGTTAAGCCTCCGCCTTGCAGGCGGAAGGTCCTGAGTTCGGATCCCAGATCCCACGTATAGACGCCAGGCGGAAGCGGGGGTGGCCTGCGCTTCTGGCCCTGGTAGGGCGGAGTCTGTGAATCCCAGGGCAGAAGGAGGTGGAAGCGTCCATGGTGGTTCACGAATCGTTCATGGTTCTACACAGACACACACACACACGCGCGCGAGTGCGCCACATACACATGCACATGCACACAGTTGAATAAATAATAATAATAAAAAAATTTAAAAAAAAGAATTCTAACACATAAACCCATACTTTTCTATTATAAAAACTAAAATGATTTACTCCGATGGCAATCTTTTTAAAATTATTATTGTGTTTTTTGCCTAGATATAAGCTCAATAGGTATCCCCTTCTTCTCCCTAACCCCACCTTCTCCCCTGTTTTACTCCATTCTACTCTCTCCCTCTTTCCACTCTCCCTCCTCCCTATAATCCCTGTTCCTTCCCTCCTCCATATTGTACTACAATAAATTTTAAAATGCAAGTATCTGAAATATATTAATTAAAGTTGAGGCAATTCTTTCTCCAGTTAAATACGGACTTGTTGACAATAAGTGAATGAAAACCTCATTAAGTTTTCATGTTAAGCTATATTTCATGTATGCTTAAAAATAAAGTACTTTTATAGTATTATGACCAGAAATTGCATTTTACTAAAAGTTAATGTATTCCTTTTCAATTTAAGTAGATATATGCATTAAACAAGTTCTAAATATTTCCCTTTTATAACTTAGCAAAATTATTTCCACATGAAAATTTGTCCATAATAGCACATATCCATATAACAAAACATTATTGTATGCATAGTATGTGTACTCAATGTGTATGATATTATATTACAGGAGCCACACAGAAAGTGAAATATACAAAAACTGAAGCAAATATAAACATTAATTTTCTCATAGTATTTCCAGATGTGATAAGCTTTTATTTTTTGCTTTTGTTAATCATTCACAAAGCAAAAATTCACCTTAATGACACAAGCCCAACCATATTCATAGCAACACTATTTAAAATAACTTTCTGACATTGAATAACCTTACTTTATTTTAAATACAGAGGGAAACAAATATAGCATAGCATGTATCAGTTATTTCCAATCATTTGTACTGGTTTTCCTTCAACATATTTCAAATCTTCTACTCTTGCTATTGAACAGATGCATGCTTGTTTAGTTTAATTTACCATATATTTGCACAGAATATTATAATTGTTTGATAATTTGATTTGATTTATTTAATCAAATGATATAACAAATATCCTTATGTAAACTTCCATGCAATCTGCCACTTTGAAACATAAAATAATGTCTTAGCTACTTGTCCTGTTACTGTTGAAAAACATCCTAGCAAATGCATCTTCAAGGAGAATGAGTATGTTCTGGGTCACAGTTTAATAGGACAATCCATCATTGTAGAAATCAAAGATGATCATATTACACCCACAATCAAGAAGCAGAGCGGGATGAGTGCTGATACTCATCTCACTTGCTCCTTTTTATATAGTCTAGATCCCAAACCTAAGAAATGATTTTGATCATAATCAAGGTGTGTCTTCCCATATCAATCAACCTAATCAAGGTATTTCCTCACAGATATTTTCAGAGACTATTTTCGTACTATTCTATTTTAGCTAGTATGGCTAGGTGCACATCAACAGATGTGTGGATAAGGAAAATGTCATACCCAATGCACATATACACACATGCACACATACATACACATGCACACACGCACACACATTCATGCACACAGGAAGTATAGCACAAACACACATACATGTGCATACAAATTCACAGAGAGTGTATATATGTACTATATATGGAATATCATTCTGCCAGAGGAAAGAACAAAATTCTTTCGTTTGTAGGAAAGTTGAAAGAACTGGAAATTATGTTCAATAAAAATTAAAAACTAGTATTGCATGCTTCTCTTACTTGTGAAATCTAGGCTTAAGTAAAAGACACAAAAGTAGAATGGGGAACATTGTAGAAAAGAAAGGTGACCAGACAAGATGAGATACAGACATTGTAATGGATATGAACAAATCATACTGTGTGTATATATAAATGTAAGATATATATTGTATGAAGCATTATTAATATATGCTAATACACAAACAAGAAATGGACCAGTAAGATAGTTCGGGAGATAAAAGCAATTGTCACATGAGACTGAGAAGCTTAGTTCAATCCTTAGACCCCAGATAAAGAGCTGGATTCCGTGGTATACATTTTAATGCCAGCACTCCTATGGTGAGACAGGAGACTTAGATGGAAGAGTTGTCTACAAGGTTGCAGGCTAGCTGTCCAGAAGTAAGCAACAGAAGCAAAAGAGACCCTGCTTCAACAAAGTGGACAGTGATAGCTGACTATCAATACTGCTCTTTCTCTGGCTTGCACAGAGAGAGAGAGAGAGAGAGAGAGAGAGAGAGAGAGAGAGAGAGAGAGAGAGAGAGAGAGAGAGAAATTTAAAGGGAAAAAGAAAAAAATGAAGCATTCCCAGCTTAATTTAGTAAAGAAGACAAAAGTAAAAGAATGACTTAAACTTATTGCAGTCACACCTATTTGCTGTCAGGATGTTCAATAAAATGTCAAATTATGTTCTATTAGACTTATGTCATTTTATCTCCACCTGTCATTTTCTAGGTTATTACTAATACTTTAAACTTCATGTGCTTAATATAGAAATCCAGGCTTTGAAGATGTCAAGGCCATAGAAGGAAGATTCCCCCCTTTAGATAGGAAGTTGACAGCTTTCTAGAATTCCAGTCTTTTCCAGGAAAGTTTTTGCCATTTAATATGGAAACATAACTTACAATGTACCTGAAAATTTCATCAATCTCTGGTCATGCACCTTGGTTTCTAAATGTTAAAAACAAGTTCATTTTTAGGGATGGTGAAATGCCTCAGCAGGCAAGGTTACATATTTACATATATAGTGGCTCAAGGTGTGTGTGTGTGTGTGTGTGTGTGTGTGTGTGTGTGTGTGTTTTACTTTCTATTTATCTTTGTCTCTGCATTATGGTTTTCCTGACCACAGCTTACCGCTTCTAAAAGTCATCCTCAAATACTAAATCTTAACATTTTTTATTATAGGACACCCTTCACTCAAAAATGATTCTCATAGGAAAGTTATGAGCCCTTTAAATGCTTTCATTTTCTTAACTTGCAGACATTTGTGACTGAGTTCAATACTTCTGCTTGGTTTCTCATTGATTCCTATTTACTACTATATCCATTAAGGTTTACCATAAAAAGTTCTCTGACCTACATTCTTAGTGGATTTGAATATGCATATATTATTGTGTATATTTGCATGTATATATATGTATTCATATTTGTATGAAAATTTACCACTGATTGGTGTTTTTTTTATGTCATATGCCCCCAGTATACATTAACAAGTTACTTTTGGTAATATATTGGTCTATTCTCCAAGGATTAAGTGTCTTTCCATGTGAGTATGAAGTTATCATCAAGTAGGATTGATTTTTCAAAGAAAATTTACATCCTATTTGCAAATTTGGAAATATGGATGCACAAATATGGATGGAATATGGATTAAATTCTAACTGATCTTACTGGGTCTGAAACATCCATATGCTTCTTAGGTAAGTGTCCTCTGTTTCCAGTGGAATGTAAGCCTGCAAGTCTAGGATGGGAAATGGAGACAAGAAGCTTGGTAATAATCAATAGCACTGTCTAGTGCTACAGCATGACACATTAAGAAAATGTGAATGCAATGTAAAGAGAAATTAAAGAAATATGAACTCAACAGATGATGTTAAATAGTGAGATATTCTTATATTGAAATGAGCCTCTGATAGTCAAAGATATATGCCAAGTGTAAATTTAGACCATGCAGTCATTGACTAGAGTGGAAATATTTTTAAACAATTCACCATATGGATAAGTGATGTTTTTACTGACCAAGGTAAGATTTCAATGAGATTGACAAGAGCTAACTCCTTTACTCTGAGTAATCAAAAGGAAATGTTTCCTACTGTGTTTGACTTTGTCACAACCTGGAAATATTGATTACTTTGTTACTGAGTGTGCAATTTCAGCCCTAGCTCTTGGGATAGGACCACATTGGAAACAGTAAATGAGGTATTCTGGGATTAATTATCTACAAGTTCTCATTGGGAATATGGGATGTGAGATTTTGATGAATAATGTTGTTTGCAGCATTCCATCCAAGCACAGTAGAAATACAGCCGTCAGGGTTGCCACAAGAAGCATGTACACTTAGACACACCAAAAAATATGATCTCAGCAGACACAAGTGGTCTTGGCCTAAGGCCAAACTATGCATCTGGAGCCTGACTAGTTAGACAAATGGGCTGTATGAAATACTAAAGATGTAACTCCAAGAGTTTAAAAATACTATCATTTCTATTACAACTAGAAGGTTAGTCCTGAACTGTGAATGATGCATAAGAATTCTAAGACAGATCTCATTTCCAAGCTCTTTATTTAGACTGTCCAACAATTATCATTTTCTCCAAGTATGAGTAAAACAAACAAAAAAATCCTCCAAAATCAAGGATTCCTGGCAATGTGGTAAGAATTATAAGTTGTAGCTTTAAAGGACAACAAGATAAGGAATGCTGTATGTGAGAGGCATGCAAACAGGAAGTTTCAAAGAAATATACTAAGATGAGAAACTGGGCAATGCATCAAAGGTCTCTGCCAGTGGGATATTCTGTGGCCAACATACATGCCACTGGGGAACATAGAGATTTTAAGAAGTAGAACAGAATCACATTTCTTTTAAGTTCTGCTAAATCAGTTGTGCACAACAAACATCCAACTGAAATTTACACATTTCTATCAGTTGGTTTGTTCCAGTCATTATTTGAAGCATAAAATATTGAGCACATTTGATAATTAAAAAGATATATAGGAGTTCAATGGTAAAATGTATAAAATCATACACCTTCATTGATAGTAACCTGAACTGAGATGAATAACTTTAGTAATCTGAAATTCTCTGACATTCTTCATCTCAATGTATGAGCCCCAACAAAAAGAGAATGTTAAACATCATTTCCTAAAATGCACCTCTGCTTTTCCAAAGTTCTTGCCAATTAACAAATTTATGCTAATTATGAATTATGCAATTATGAATTTATGGTATATATGCTTTTAAAGCTTTTTGACTGTGCATTTGAAGGGGAATAGGACAAAACAACAGTAAATGTACATTTCAATAAGTATTCCTCAAGTTTCAAGCACTGAGAAAAACAAAAATTTCCTCTTGCGGGAAAGCATCATGGGAAGCATCCATTCATTTGCTACTGGACCTTTTGACTTTGTGAGTAATGCTGCTATTGCCAGAAGTATACCTCATGGACCCTTCCTGATCCCTGGTGGACTTCTCACTTCCTAAGCATGCTTTTTTTTTTAATACATTTTTTATTATTATTTCAGCTCATACAAACTTAATAGGTACACCAGTTCCCTCCCTCCCTCCTCTTCTCCCCGAACCCCCTGCTTCCCCTCCCCTCACCCCTCCCTCCCCATCCCCCCGTGCCTCCTGCCCCAATTCCCAGAGTCCTTTCTTGTGCATGCCTGACTCTCCTCTGGGCCCTCCTCTCCAATGACGTACAAGGTCCCAGTGGCATTTCCCTGAACCCTTTCCTGTGTTCCCCTTAAGCATAGGAACACTACTGTGGCTGTCAATCCCTTGCCTCCAAGAATCTTAGTGCCTTTAGCAGATGCTAGACTTTGTGAGGTCAATAGTGTGTTGGACATTGCGCCGGGCATGCAATGTCCAATTATGATTGCTTCGGCCCTAACTTGTGTGGAGTATCTTGCAAATCATTGCTCCTCCCATCCTTTTGCTCTTACACTCTTACCGCCCCCTCTTCTGCAAATGTCCCTGAGCTTTAGGATGGGGAGAGATTAGACTGGCCTAGTTCTAGGCGGTTGATATAGAGTCTCTAGTTCTGGATAGTGGTTTGTTGATTTTCTTTTGGAGTTTTGCTCCTGCAATGCCCTTCGCGCCATCGTGATGGGTACTGTATGTCACCCCCTGGCCAGAGACAGAAAGCTGTTAAACTGGAGTCTTATTATAAGAGCACATTCAAGGGTAGATGTAATACTTATACCCAAAAGTGGATCGCAGGGTCATATGGCATTTGTCTAAGCATGCTTTTTACTATGCTTTTTACCCCTACTTTAGGATGGGGAGAGATTAGACTGGCCTAGTTCTAGGCGGTTGATATAGAGTCTCTAGTTCTGGATAGTGGTTTGTTGATTTTCTTTTGGAGTTTTGTTGCTCCTGCAATGCCCTTCGCGCCATCGTGATGGGTACTGTATGTCACCCCCTGGCCAGAGACAGAAAGCTGTTAAACTGGAGTCTTATTATAAGAGCACATTCAAGGGTAGATGTAATACTTATACCCAAAAGTGGATCACAGGGTCATATGGCATTTGTCTAAGCATGCTTTTTACTATGCTTTTTACCCCTACTGGATCTGCCCATCTGGGAACTTTTCTTCTTTATTTGAACTCACTCTTCATTGTGACTAGCTGTTAGGAGACCTTATATTTTGTGTCTGAGTATGCTATTAAGTTTCTCAATAATTTATACACTGACCTAGTATAGCTAGGCTATGTATACCATGTATTGATATGAAAACTATTATAATGAGAACAGCACATACAGCTAACTAAATGGATATGCCAAAATACTGTAGACTTATCTAATATCCATCCACTCATTATGGGCCAGTATTACTATTTTGTTTATAACCATTTTGTTACAATCCTCTATCTTCAAGATACACAAACCATGTGAATCATGATAAATGAAAAGTCAATGTATATATTAATTTTTCTTATTCAATATATATTTATGCTTTAAAGTTTTGCTTAATCTTTGTTGTTTGGGCACTTTGGTTATGTTCATGTTGCAAATGCAAAAAGTAACCAAAACACTCTTGTGAACTGGCCCAGAGATCTAGATGTCTCCTAACCATATCCTTCCTGGGTGAAGATAAATATTTAAGTCCGGAGGCTGAAGCTAAGAATGTTAGATGCAACAAAAACTTGGAGCTGCAGATCGTTGAATTGGGGTACATGGATCAGGACTTGAGAAAAGAAAGACAAGAATATATATTTTTGCCTAATGGCCTCTGTTGGTAGTATTTACTTTTCAGCCCAAAGACTGATTTCATTCAGGTGAACATACTACAATGAAGTGAATGAAAGGGAGATTTTATTTCTTTCAACCTGAAAATCTTCCTGGGTGCATTACTTTTCAAATAACACTATGTTTTATATCAATAGCACCTTCTAAATTGATTCCTATAGTCCAGTGTTGAAAGTTAAGAAAGTAAAAATAATTTTCAATAAGACAGGGAAGAAGAATATCTTTACAGACTTAGATTCTAACTCAGGTGATCATATTGTTTCTTTATATTTCTCAGATTTTTGCACTATTTATGTCTAAATGTTGTAGGCATGCAGAGGGTAGATTAATGCATAGGAAAGATGGGAAGAATTTGATTTCTTCATTCTCACTTACCAGTGAAAAACAAAGTTGTGAAACAGCATCTTGTTGAAAACATTATGCCATGGTCTTCCCATAGTTTATTAGGTTGAGAAAATATTAAGACCTGTGAGGGACAAACTCGAACTCAAGCTAGGCACAGTGAAAAATAATGGTGGCTAAGCTGAAGGTTGTGAATGCAAGACTCTGTTTCAGAACACTCATTCTCAGAATTTTAAAATTTATTTTGATATGGAAAACATTTCATGAAGAACACAATTTAGTGCTGATTGCTTTCTTCAGAGCACCCTTCACATCCTTATTTCTTAGGCTGTAAATGAGTGGGTTTAACATTGGAATCACAACCGTGTAGAACACAGAGGCCATCTTGTCTGTGTCCATGGAATAACTGGAGCTGGGTCGGAAATACATAAAGAGGAGAGTTCCATGAAAAATGGCCACAGCTGCCAGGTGTGAGGCACATGTAGAGAAGGCTTTGCGTCGGCCCTCAGCGGACTTCATCCTGCAGATGGTGGCTAGGATGTAAGTGTAAGAGAGGAGGACGGTGATGATGCTGCACCCTACCACACAGCCAATGAGTGTGAACATTACAATCTCATTGATGGAGGTGTCTGAACAGGAGAGGGCCAGCAAGGGAGGGATGTCACAGAAAAAGTGATTGATGATGTTTGAATTGAAGGACAACCGAAATGTGAGGCTGGTGTGGATGGCAGAATCCACCAAGCCTATACTATAGGCCGTGGCCACTAGCAGAGTACAAATCCTCCCGGACATTTCCACTGTGTAAAGAAGGGGATTGCAGATTGCCACGTAACGATCATAGGCCATGATAGCCAGCATGAGACATTCCACATCTGCAAAAGCTCCGAAAAAATACATCTGAATGGCACAGAAATTATATGGAATCCTCTTTTGCTCTGACAGGAAATCAACCAGCATCTTGGGAGAGACCGTGGAGGAGTAGCAGACATCACAGAAGGCTAGGTTGCTCAGGAAGTGGTACATGGGATTGTGAAGTCGGGGATCCAGATTGATCAGCACCATCATCCCCAGATTGGCAATCACCGTTATGCCATAAACAAAGAAGAAGAACCCGAACAGCCCCTGCTGCACATCCATTCTGCTAGAAAGCCCCAAGAATAAGAAATCAGCAAACCCTGAGCAGTTTTCAATAGCCATGATCCACATATGGAAATATCTAGATGGGAGGAAAGAGACAGAGGCAAAGTTATACTCTTCGTGTCTTCACAGTTAAACTGTTGCTCACCCCGCTTTGTGTAAGGCTCTGATTTTTTATTTTGTTCACAAATTCAGTTCTTCAGTACAACTCATCTTTAACTCTACTATTAAGCCATTATTTTTATAAGATGTACTGTCATCTACAGAATGTGCCCATATCCTTTGAAAGATACATAGATCACAAGTAGCTTAATATAGGTAGAAATAAAATAATAATAATAATGAAAACTTAGAAAGCTGTTGCAGCACAGAGAAGTGTTTCATACAATTTTATGGGACTAAGAAGAAAATTAAAGTGATGGTCCTTTTTTATTTGGAGTAATCAAAACTAGATAATGCTACTACTGTTTAGAGTGAGCAGAATACATTAGAAATGCACTTAACTGAATGTCAATCAACAAGAAAATGGTGATGATGATGATAAGAATATTGCTCATTTAGCAGTTGTAGCACACATTCATCAGAACTTACAACAAGGATTTCTAAGTTAATAATATAGCATCTTCTTAAGTTTTGCCCCTTATTTCTTATAGATTTGAAAAGTGTATTGTCTGAAGCAAATTAATGTTTCTTAAAATTATTTGGTCAAGGAAACTTGTATCTTTAGAAAAATTTGTAGTTTTTTTCTTTAAGTTTTGTAGAAACATATAATAACCTTACCAGACAATTGGCATATTGGTAAAGTTTAAATTCTTGTTCTCTAATACTGAGAAGAAGACAAATTGTGGCAGATGGTTGTAAAACATCACACTTCATTTTCTCCAGTTTAATAATATGTCTGCATTTACTGTGGGTGTACTAGAGAGAATCTGAGAATCAGAATCTTGTTGGTTAAGAAATTTCATGAATGCTGCAGAGGTAAATAAAGGGGGCTTCAGGAAGGCTGAGGTAGAGCACACAGAAAGGTCTCCATCAGAGATCAGAAGATGTTATTGTTCAGAAGGGATTCTGAAGAAAAATTTAGAACTGCTTGCAAGGTTGCAGTTATCACAAGTAATAGCAAGATAAGAAAGGAACTGAGCTCCTCAAATCAAATAGAATTCACATAATCTGTTCACCAACAGATCATGCAGCAAAAAGTGTTAGAAATCTCCCATATTCACTGTCTATTGACTGTAGGTTTGTTTCTGAACAGTGTACTATCCCAATTCCCCAGAAATAGCTATATTGTTTTCTTTGGCATATCTTTTATTTTATATCAGAATTTGATGAACTTTTTTTAAAAAACATTGCTAATTCTTAAAAGACCAGGAATTAAATTCTAGGTCCCAATGTTCCACAGCTATATATTAATCAGATACACACACACACACACACACACACACACACACACACATGCACACACTGTGTGCATATAATATGTATTTTATGTGTCTCCTAGGTCTCCTAGATTTCTGAATATATGAAAGATAACATTTTGAAGCTAGATGAAGAAAAAATTATAAATCTCAAAATAGCAATACAGTGATTAATGAACAGATCTATAAACCTTAGGTAAACATGTTTAAGTTGCTTTCTCACTGCATAGTTATTAAAGACAATTATTTCTTATCAATATGAAAATATACCTAAATATATATGAAATCATATGCCATTTATTTGATAAATGGTATTTGAGCATATTGATGACCCATGCTATTGTTTTTTGCATTCCATGTTACTTTGGGTAAATATTAAGTAATAATAAATGAAAGTAAATACTTGCATTGCTTCATAATCTAATTTAGCTTTACACGCATGCTTAGAATAAAAGGGTAAAAGATCTAAAGAAATCTGAATGCAGTTCAGAAATCTAATTAAAAAAAAGTCAGTACCCGACCCAGGAATAGTGACTGTGTTGAATGAAGCTCTGTCTGCAGAGGATTCAGCTCTGTCTCCTAATTCACCTGGTTATAAGTGTCTCTGTGCTTTGTCCCTGGTGCGTAAAGTTTGCTCTCTCAGGAATAAATGGCAGTCATCATTACATGGCTTAACTTTTTGCATTTCAAGTAGGGTATATAAAGAATGAGGAAATTATGCAGAATATATATTCAACTTTTTCTACCCCTCCATGGCTAATTCTGCATTATATCACATTGGTATTAGCAGAGCTACTTGGCTTACTTTGCATGCCCTGCTTTCAGTAATTCACCCCCTATACTTTGTTCTAGTGGCTCAAGATAAAAAATAACATGTGCTCTCATGCTTACATGGATTGATATTCACACAGATGCCTCACCAATGCATTAACCAACACTTATATTCACATATGCCCTTCCATACGTACATTCATGATTATTATAGAAAGTAGAAAAAATTAAGAACAATCAATAATTAGGTATTACATCTTTTATAATGGGTGGCTAAATACAAATATAGTTTTCATATAATTAAGCCCTGTGATAAGAAGAAAAATGTGCTGATTTCCTTTCTATTATCACTGCAATTTAAGATTTACTCATTAAAAGTTTTATTATTTCCATATTTTCATATAAACAAATATTTAAATGTGCTAAATCATACACTCATAAATTTTGATATCTAATTATTTCCTTCCAAGAAGTACCCTACATGACTAATAGATGTGTACTTCAATAAAGAACTTTTTAGATTTCTTGCTACCACCTTGCAATTTATATGTTTATCTCCCCCTATTGTGTAATCTTTTATACAATATCATATATGTCATAAGTTGCCCATAACAGCCTCATTATATTAGGCTAACTATGAAGCACAGAGGTTACATTCAACATTTACAGTCCTGCAGACATTGAATTTCTTTGTATGCAGACCAACTGATGACAATAGATTCCCGAACCAAGTGCACTTAAGCAACTTTTTTATTTACATAGTGAGCTACTTAAATCTTGCATGATATTATATGTGTTGCCCTGAAAACAATCCTTGAAAATACATTGCTACTGACCCACAATATCCTCAATGGGGCATTCAGTTCCAGTTATTATTGTTATTATTGAAGGTCATAGAAACAAACATGGAGGACAGCACCTATTGTATTCATTCCATTCATGTCAAGCAGGTACTTGGTATCGGTATTATTTTTATTGAGTGTTAAGTCTGAGTGATGCAGAGGGATGGAATTCAGGAAGAAAAGAGAAAACAAAGTTGTGCTTCTCATGTTTATGCATTTTGACAGCCTTGGACTTGAGGAAATAAGCATTTTAAATTTTGGATCATTAGAGTGAAATTATTTCTATGATATTCAAATGCCTTCTGTTGACATAAAAGATAACATGTAATGATCATGTACATCAGCTCTGCGTTTTGAGTCCTAGTGAGGTTGTTTTGATTTTTATAAGTTTTGCATAATAAAGAAAGATCTCACTGGAGAGATGGTTCAGAACTTAAAGCCTGTGCTTCACAAGCAGAATGACTTGATTTTGGATCCCAGATTCGTTGCATGAACACCAGCCAGGCATAAATGGAAGCAGCCTACACATCTGGACCTGGAGAATGGAGTCTGGAAAAACCTCAGAGCAAGAAGGTAGAGCAATCTCTTGAGTCTCTATGAGCAAATGCACTCAAGTGTACTTGGGTACACAGTTACACACTCATGCAAAAAACTGTAAATGAAATGCCATCAAAGCACACAGGCAATATACAGTTTAAGTTCTCCAGTTTTTCATTTGCTTCCATGTATCTTCTGATACTCTAGTTACTATAATTACTCAAAGATTTTAATGTGTGCTATTTTTTGTTTTTTAGCCTTACTTTTCACTATAAAAATTCCTTTCTTCCTATAAAGCTATAGTACACATCAGGAAAAAAGCTGAGCTATTAGAATGTTTTTACATAAGAAAAAGTGAACCATACAGGTAATTTGTAATATGTTGTGTATGTCATTACATTTTTTTCTGGCTTGCTTTTTGAGGCAGGAATTCACTCTATAGCATAAGTTAGCTTGAAAAAGAATAATAAATGTCAGGTTTCTTGCCTCAATCTCCCAAATATTACATTGCCAATTTTTTGTAGGCTAATACCAGCACTAAAATATAAAATATGTTTCCATAAATAATAATGTATAAAAAGCTCAATCTAAGTAATTGCTGATATTGTTTCTTAGAGTTAACTGAGTGAATATCGGTATTATTCAAGAGTTCAGTTTACACTATGGCCCATTTTTGGAGAAGGTGAAGTCATCCTTGGGAGTCATATCTTATTGCTTCAAAAAGCTCATTAATTCTTTCTTCAGTGCTTTTAACCCAAGGAAATTTCATTTTTTCAGGACATGCCATGCTAAGTTATAACCTCTTAAAACATGGATGTCCTATTGAATGCTCTAGCACCATTCCAACGTCCCAGTAATATAACATTATAAGAATTTATGAATGAAGTCCCTTCTGAATCTGCAATGTTATTTTCTTTCAATAAACCTATAAAAGCTATATATCTAATGTACCTAGACTTCCCTTGTCTAATTATATTCTTGATTTGGTTTTGCTTTTCATTTGTTTTTCCATTTTGCTTCTAAGTCACAATCTTCACACTGGAATGACAGCCAGGAAGTTTACTATCCTTGGGAAAGGAGTACCTGCAGTGTTATAGTGTCACAGATGTGCTGATGACTTAATGGGTAATGTGAATAATGTTTTTAGGAGAGCAGCCTGATGACAAGGAGGGGAAGGTGACTAGGGCTGAGCGAGGAGTACTAAGCAAAAATGAAAAGCTGAGTAGAAATGATTGATTTAAGAATTTTTCTATATGAAGGGCATGTTACAACATCACTTTACTTTGCATTTTCTTGTATTTTCCTTTTATTTTGTCATAAAAGATTCAAATTTGGAGGAAAATAATGTTTAGTCATAGACATGTACAGTGATTAAGTCACTGGAATAATTGGATATCTATCTCTACAAACATGGATCATGTCTTTGTGATTCACTAATCAAATCTTTTTTAGGTAATAAACACATGTGTTTGTTCACTGTGTGAACACTATCATACTGAAAACACAAAAATGTATTGTTCCACTGGAATAGCAAAATTAAATAGTAAGTGAATGTAAACACAAAAGAAATTATTTCAATAAAATGCTCATATAAAATGTTAATATGGACATTTCATAAAAGATACAACATCTCATAAATTTGATCAAAAGTACCATATTTATTTTTTTAACCTAGAACATAACATTATACTAGGCAATTCTACTGATACAAATAGAATAAAAATACAGTAGCATAATTCTGCTATTTTTGTCAAGACACCATCTTTACTAATTGTTCTGTAATTTTTACAGATGGCTTGTCAAAGTTTTTATAAATTCATTGTGGAAAAGTCATCAGATTCTGAGTCCCAATACAAAACCATTTTAAAAGAAAAGCTCTGATAAAAAAGGAAGAAGTGAAGATACAAATAAAAATAGTGACTTGTAAATGGTTTTATATTGAGCTTCTCTGATTAAACTGAAGTGAAAAGTTGGTAGGTAGAAATCTTCTTTGGACATGCCTACTACATATAACAAGTGATTGCTGATAGCCTAAACATATTTGCAAATAACAGGGGTTTTCAGGTGCAAAACTTCCTGTTTTTTATCTTTCTGCACTTATTTCTGTGACAGTTGGTATGTGTGTTTGTGTGTGTTTGTGTGTGTGTGTGTGTATGTCTGTGTGTATGAAGAATGATAGTAATTATCTACTAATCATCTACTTATTCTTTTAGACTTGTATATTATGTCATTATTATTTCTAGGTACATAAGCTTACATGAATGGGTATTTATAAATTTTAATTTTATAATGGTTTAGTATACTACTTCAGTTTCAGAGTGATTTATTTAGAAGGTGTTTTGAATACAATATAGATTACTAAAACTTTATATATAAATATATAAATATATAAATAGCCAATGATGTAGCCAATGATGTAGACTGTATGTATGACATACAGTCATAGTAAGAAAATATGATGATCAATAGATCACAGAGTGAGTTTAACTGCAAGAACAAGTATAAAGTCTTGCATTTACTCATTCCTCAATGAGTAATGTCCTCTCATTATTATCCTCTATTCTTTAAACATAGCCCTTCAGAAGAGATGTCTATGTTTTTATCTCCAATTACCTGAACGTATGTAGATTCTATTTATTTTCTCCTAGTGACTTTTGGATCTTAAATATGGTAAGTGTCTTCCTTTCCTTTTTTGTGTGATTGAAACCTGGTTAATTAGGTTTCCATGTAGTATTTTCTCAGGACAGCACTTCAACAATTCAGTAAAGACTGAACTTTTTTTTATATATTTTAAGTCATTTATTTATTCACAAACAAATTGGATTTATATCTTTGCCCAGTTCCCTTCCCCACCCACTTCCCTCCTCTCCCACCCTCCCAGTTCACACATTTCTCCTTACCCTCCCTTCCCCTCATCCATCCTGTTATATCCCACCACCTTCCCTTCTGTGAGGTATTTTTCTTTTTAATTATTATTTCCGCTCACAAAAACTTAATAGGTAGACCGGTTCCCTCCCTCCCTCCTCTTCCCCCCGAACCCCCTGCTTCCCCTCCCCTCACCCCTCTCTCCCCATCCCCAAGTGCCTCCCGCCCCAATTCCCAGAGACTCCTTTAATAGGCATCCCTGACTCTCCTCTGGGCCCTCCTCTCCGATGACATACAAGGGCTCAGTGGCATTTCCCTGAACCGTTTCCCGTGTTCCCTTTAAGCATAGGAACACTGCTGTGGCTGCCAATCCCTTGCCTCCAAGGATCTTGATGCCTTTAGCAGATGCTAGACTTTGTGAGGTCAATAGTGTGTTGGACATTGCGCAGGGCATGCAAAGTCCAATTATGATTGCTTCGGCCCTAACTTGTGTGGAGTATCATACCCCCCTTAGTTGTAAATGATCAGGACTGAACTCTTTTTTTTTAATTTTTTTATTATTATTAATTCATCTGTGTGCATATGTGTGTGTGCATGTGCGCGCGCGTGTGTGTGTGTGTGTCTGTGTATGTGTAGAACCACGGACGAATCGGGAACCACCATGGCTGCCTCCACCTCCTTCTGCCCCGGGATTCACAGGCTCCGCCCCACCAGGACCAGAAGCGCAGGCCGCCCCCACTTCTGCCTGGCGTCTATACGTGGGATTTGGGATCCGAACTCAGGACCTTCCGCCTGCAAGGCAGAGGCTTAACCCCTGAGCCACCTCTCCAGCTCCAGGACTGAACTTTTAACTCTTCACTTTTCCCCCCAAAATGATCGATGTCAGATCTCAAACTGAGACTTCCTGGTTTCTGGTCAAACCAGACCTTGAAGAAGGGGATATAGCTATTTTACTAATGATATCCAAATCTTAATTTTTCTTCATCCTCTTCCTGTCCTTGTTAAATGGTCTATTTCCTTCTGATTTAATATTTGACAGTCTTACAGGTTGATTTTTTCATTAACAATCATCTGATTACTCTCTCCTAACTCCACCCTAATATGTTTATTCCTATAAAATTCCTTCAGTAATCTGTATTGCTTGCAGATTCTTACCTTATGAAAATCTAATCATATATATGTCTCCAAATTTCTAGCACCTCTAGTGATGAATATTTTCAGGTTGTTTTGTGGGTGGATATTCCAGCAAGAAAAGGTATAACTGAACAATGTTTAAGGCATAACAATAACTCCTCTTAATAATGTGTCTCCAGACATGTAAACGTTCTTTGGTTTACTGAGGCATGATTCAAATCTGCCTCCATAATCATGACTCCTCCTGCAGACCATTAAGCCTAACTTCTCTATAAATTTTTCTATTGAAATGTAAGAAAAAATTACTGCATTGTTATGTGAATAATTAAATTTCTTAAGAGATTTACATTTTAATGTAAATGATGCTTTTAAATTATGGAAGAAATTAGCTTACTTATAATTCAAGAAAAGTTATAGTACCTAGAAAGCTTAGTAAGGCATTATTTTATATTAAAAAGATTGAAGTAGACTCTGCTGTACTCTTATTTGAATATATTTTATGTGGATAAAAGCAATGCACCAGCTTCTTCACAATATATGTTCATGGATTTGAATTGTTTGGGTCAGAGAAGACAGTATGATACTGTTCTCCATTAAAATTATTGAAATTAAGAACACATTTGTCCATTCCTAATGAGATATCATTATATAAAAATGTTTCACAATTGAATTAAAGGCCAAACTATGGTGTATATTAATATGTGAGACATTATAGCACTTTCAAAAAGTGAGATTAAAAAAATTGTATGACAATTGATTAGTAGGAAAGAGTTTATGGGTTTCTAAGAGGCCACATTTCCAAAGTAATTTTACACTTGATCTTAGCCTAAAGGGCGAGAGGTGAATATATTTTATAATTTTATACGGTCATTAAAAGATGTTGTTTGCTGTTGTTTGCTGTTGTTTGCTGTTGTTGGTATGCTGAATGGTTTAACATGGAAGAACTGTGAAAGTGGGGAATGGAGACATAGCTCAGAGATCAAGAATATGTGAGGCAGAAATAGTGGCAATCTGTACTTCTAGATATGCAAGACAGAGCCTGAGAAATCTTGGATACAAGGCAGAAAGTCTACGACTGTCGATAGATGCAGAAAAAACTTTTGACAATATCCAGCATCTTTTTATGATCAAAACCTTAGAGACAATTGAAATGGAAAGAACTACTGTATTTTTGTGGCCTTATAACTGGGTCTTCAACCCTTATCCATTGATCTGTGTGTCTATTTTGGAGCCAGTACCAGGCTGTTTTTATAACTATGGATTTGTAGTATAGACTAAGGTTTGGTATGGCAAATTCTCCTGCAGTGTTTTTGTTACTCAGGATTGTCTTTGCTATCCTGGGTCTTTTGTGCCTCCATATTTTTGAGATTATTTGGTCAACTTCTTTAAAGAATTGCTTTGGGATTTTGATTGGTATAGCATTGAATTTGTATATTGCCTTCGGTAGGATGGTCGTTTTTACAATGTTGATTCCGCCAATCCAGGAACATGGGAGGTCTTTCCACCTTCTGGTGTCTTTTGCCATTTCTTTCTTCAGGGTTTTAAAGTTTTCATTGTACAGGTCTTTTACCTCCCTGGTTAGGTTTATACCATTTTTTTAGGGGCTACAGTAAATGGGATTGTTTCTCTCAAGGCTCTTTCACTTCTTTCATTCTGGGCATATAGGAAGGCCTCTGATTTTTGCACATTTATTTTGTATCCTGCCACCCTGCTGAACTTCTCAATTAGTTCCAGAAGCTTCCTGGTGGAGTTTTTGGGATCCCTCAGGTATAAGATCATGTCATCTGCAAATAGGGATAGCTTGACGTCTTCCTTGCCGATTTGAATCCCATTTATGTCCCTTTCTTGTCTTATGGCTTCAGCTAAGACTTCAAGTACAATATTGAATAGAAGTGATGAGAGTGGACAGCCTTGCCTAGTTCCTGATCGAAGTGGGAATGCTTCCAATTGTTCCCCATTGAGCATAATTCTTGCTGTGGGCTTGTTGTATAAAGCTTTTGTTATATTGATAAAGGTTCCTTCCATTCCTACTGTCTCTAGCGTTTTGCTCATAAAAGGCTGTTGGAACTTGTCAAAAGCTTTCTCTGCATCTATCGAGAGTATCATGTGGTCTTGGTCTTTGGACTGGTTTACATGATGAATTACATTTATTGATTTGCGTATGTTGAACCAACCTTATGTGCCAGGGATGAAGCCTACTTGGTCCCCATGAATAATCTTTTTAATATGTTTTTGAATTCGATTCGCTAAGACTTTGTTGAGAATCTTTGCGTCTGTGTTCATCAGAGAGATTGGCCTATAGTTTTCTTTTTTAAGTGAATCTTTATTAGGTTTTGGGATTAAGACGATATTAGCTTCATAGAAGGAATTTGGTAGTGTTTTTTCCTTTGCTATTTGATGGAACAGTTTAAGGAGTATTGGTGTTATTAACTCCTTAAATGTCTGGTAGAACTCTGTGTTGAATCCATCTGGTCCAGGACACTTTTTGGTGGGAAGATTTGAGATTACTTCTTCAATTTCCTTATATGTTATAGGGCTATTTAAGTAATTCACAACTTCCTGATTCAATTTAGGTAGATTGTTTTTCCTTAGAAATTCATCCATGTCTTGTGTGTTGTCAAACTTCAATGAGTATAAGTTTTTGAAATATGATGTTATAATTCTCTGGATTTCTTGGGTATCAGTAGTGATAACTCCATGTTCATTTCTAATTTTGTTAATTTGGGTTTTCTCTCTCATGCTTTTGGTTAATTTAGCTGGGGGTGTATCAATCTTATTGATTTTTTCAAAGAACCAGCTTTTTGACTGATTTTTTCTATCGTTTTCTTAGTCTCGATTTCAATATTTCTCCCCTTATTTTGCTAATCTCCTCTCTTCTACTACTTTTGGGATTAGATTGATCAAGTCTCTCTAAAGCCTTAAGCTGCATCATTAAGCCATTTGATCTTTGACAAAGGGTCCAAAAGAATCCAATGGAAAAAGAACAGCATCTTCAACAAATGGTGCTGGCAAAACTGGATCTCCGGATGCAGAAGATTAAAGCTGGACCCGTACTTGTCACCATGTACAAGACTTAATTCCAAATGGATCAAGGACCTTGATATAAGGCCAGAGACTATAAAAATCATAGTTGAAAGGATAGGGAACTCCCTTGAGTTGATTGGGCTAGTCCAACATTTCCTAAACAGACATCCAATGGCACAGTCACCGCTACCAACTCTCAACAGTTGGGATCTTGTGAAATTAAAGAGCTTCTGTTCAGATAAAGAGATTGTAACACGAGCTCAAAGGCAACCCACAGAATGGGAGAAAATCTTCACTAACCACATATCTGATAGAGCTCTACTGTCCAGAGTGCACAAAGAACATAGAAAATTAAACACCAAGGAAACCAATGGCCCAATTAAAAAATGGGCCCTGGAACTTAAAAGAAATTTTACCAGGGATGAAATTAAAATGTCTAACAAATATCTTAAAAAATGCTCCACTTCTTTAGCCATCAGGGAAATGCAAATCAAAACTTCCCTGAGATATCATCTCACCCCAGTCAGGATGGCAAAAATCCACAATACAAACAACAACAAGTGCTGGAGAGGATGTGGAGAGAGGGGAACTCTCCTACATTGCTGGTGGGAATGCAGGCTCATACAGCCACTCTGGCAAGCCGTCTGGAGATTCTTAAAGAAATTAAAGATTGAAATGCCATAGACCCTGCTATTTGACTTTTGGGAATAACCCCCCATGCAGCAGAGGTTCACCTCGATGGCACAATCACGACCATGTTCATAGCAGCACTGTTTACAATAGCAAAATCATGGAATCAAACTAAATGTCCAACAGTTGACGAGTGGATAAGGAAACTGTGGTACATCTATACAATGGAGTACTACTCAGCCATCAGAAATGATGAATTACTGGAATTTGCCGGGAAATGGATGTCATTAGAAACAATTATATTAAGTGAAGTATCCCAAACCCAGAAAGTTAAGCGCCGTATGTACTCCCTAATAGGTGGCTCCTAGTACCAAACTCACCCAGCCCACATTGAGACACTCAAGGGTAAACCTATGTAATACAGTAATTACAAGGATTGTGAACAGGAGGGATGGGGTTGGAGGGCCACACCAGACACAAGGAGAGAGGGAACCATGTTACAGCAGAGAAAATCGGCCTCCAAGGAATGCAAGTAAGTAATGTGACAACTGGTTAAGTTCATAGACGTTCGTTCCTGATCATGCACAACTGAGGGGGTATGATCTCACGAGAAGGGGAAGGCATATAGTCTGGCAGATGAAAGGTGATCATTTTGCAAATGGGTGACTGACCCCTCCCTCACCAAGATTTCCTGCTTTTATTATATCTACCCTTGAATGTGCTATTATAACAAGGCTCCAGTTTAACAGTTTTTTGTCTCTGACCAAGCGGTGACATACAGTGCCCATCAGGATGGAGTGAAGGATATTGCAGGAGCAGCAAAACTGTGAAAGAACATCAACAAACCACAATCCAGAACTTCAGCGACTCTGTATCAACCACATAGAACTAAGCCAGCCTAATCTCCTCCCATCCTGAAGCTCAGGGACATTTGTGGAAGAGGGGGCAGTAAGATTGTAAGAGCAAAAGGATGGGAGGAGCAATGATCTGAAGATTCTCCACACTAGTTAGGGCTGAAGCAATCATAATAGGAGTTTGCATGCCCTGCACAATGTCCAACACACTATTGACCTCACAAAGTCTAGCATCGGCTAAAGGCACCAAGATCCTTGGAGGCAAGGGATTGACAGCCACAGTAGTGTTCCTATGCTTAAGGGGAACATGAGAAAGGGTTCAGGGAAATGCCACTGGGTCCTTGTACGTCATCGGAGAGGAGGACCAAGCGGAGAGTTAGGCATACACAATAAAGGATTCTCTGGGAATTGGGGGGGAGGCACTGGGAGATGGGAAGGGAGGGAAGGGGAGCAGGGGGTTCAGGGGGAGGAGGAGGGGGAGAGGGAACTGGTCTACCTATTAAGTTTGTATGAGCGGAAATAATAATAAAAATGTTAAAAAAATGAAATGGAAAGAACTTCTATCAGCATAATAAAAGCTATATACAATAAGCCAACAGCAAGGGGGAAAATTTGAAGCATTCTTGCTTTGATCAGGAGCTAGACAAGTTTTTGCACTCTCACCACTTCTATTCAATATTGTACTTGATGTCATAGCTAGAGCCATAAGATAAGAGAGGGAAATAAAAGGGATTCAAATTGGAAAAGAAGAAATCAAAATATCTGTATTCGCAGAAGACACGATTGTATATCTAAGAGATCCTAAAAACTCCACCAGGGATTAATGTATGAAAATATCATAAATTCACTAAATTTATTTTAAATGCTGAAAGAATGAAAATAAGTTATAAAAAAGAAAACAATCATGCACATTTTTAATTATCACATATGAATATTTTGTCTAACTTCAATCAAAAGCTAAAAAATATATCTCCTTTGTATTTCTGTCTCCTAACAAAAAACAAATACAAAAACAGTGACACAATAGCTGACATGTCAACAACCCCCCAAAGCATAGTATGGATCACAGGGGAGAAGGCCTCAGGCAGTAGGATTCTGAAAGGCAAGAGAATAATAGTCATAATAGAGGTCCCATACTACCAGGGAGCCCAAAAAGGGGCTCCAGGCTATGCCCCTGAGTCCTGAACCCTCACTAGGCATTCATACAAAAGGAAGTTCCAGGGGATGAGGAGGAAGGGGAGACACTGGGAGAGGGGGAAAGGAGGGGTGTGAAAGGAAGGGGGGAAGGATGAAGAGTGAAAGAGGAGATGACTGGGGGGGAGGAGGAAGGGATAGACCTTAGGATACCTACAAGGTCAAGGGTCCTCTCTTCTAATTATAATCTAGATAACTCTACCTACCAGGATCTATATAATAACCTGTAGCTCAGAAATTATAGCTTGAACCAGTGAGTTATTTTTAAGGTTTTAGAGACTACCTGGTTAGCTTGCACAAATGGCCTATCTAAATGTGTGTCCACAGACAAATTGGAGAAAGAAGAAGGAATCCTTTGTGTATTAGCTCATGTGGTTCCCCAGATATATGCTTACCATCATAGACATATTCCCAAAACACTTTATCTTCTTACAGAGACATTTTGACACCCATGTTTATTGAAGTTCTATTCACAATGGTAAAGAAATCAAAACAAGCCTAGATATAAACCAATGGATGGATGTAATAGTCTATTAACTTTAACATTTCAATTACTTCATGTATTTTCTTTTTTCTTCCTTTTCCCTTATTTCCATCCCTTTTTTCCTTCTTTCTATTCTCCCTACTTCTTTTTCTGTGCCTCCATCCCATCCCTTTTCTTTCCTCTCTTCATCCTTTTGCTTCTTCTTTTTCAACTGATTTTTCTCTCTCCTTTCATTCATTCTTTTCTTTATTCTTCCTTCCTTCCTTCCTTTCTATATTATCTGGTGTGTGGTTCATTTTCCTCCATCGATTAAAGAAATCGAGAACTGAGAAACCTTTTAAAATGTAGCAAGCATGCACATTTATTAAACAAACATTATGAGAATAATAAAAACAAGAATAAAATTTTGTTCTGTGAACAGGGCTCAAGAGCTGGGAGTCCAATGGTATCTCCTTTGACCTTTGAGTTTTATTAAATTGCAATAATCCCCCATTTCTTTCCTCCTAGGTCTTTCTCTTCTAAGTTTTTGTTGTTATTGGTGTTGTTAACTGTTGGTGACTGAAGTTGAGCATGTGCTCAAACATTTTGGTGTTGCTCTGACTTTGTGGTATTATTGAGACTGTTTAGGCTTTGCTTATAGTTACATGAAACTTCAATCAATGTCAATGTCAAGGCAAAGATATAACAATGGAATTAAAGGTTAATGGCATTCCACATTGTTAGAGATACATTTGGTCTCTGCAATTTATTGCTAGCTAAGGCTTGATGTAAATGAAGGGTGTGATTCTAGAAATTAAGAATAGGGGCAAATAATGAAGGGTGTATTAAATATATGTTGGATTAAATATATGAAAGCATTTATGCTTGTTGCAAGATTCTGCAGAACCGCAAGGAGTAAGGATCCAAGTAATATCTTCCAGTCAATTTCAATCATGAGTTTTCCAAAAAGAAATCCCAGATAATGCACTTTTCAGCCTCAGAAATTTATGGAGTCTAAGGTCACAATCAAGAAGGATGAAAAATGAGACATTTCTATATAGACTTTATACATTTTTGTATTTTTTAAAATTCATACCAATGACCACAAATAAAAAAAGCACAAGTATGCAATCCAACCACTGTGGAGATGCTTGACAACATATGAGTCGGAAATTGGCTTGCTGCGGATAAGTTTATCCTTTAAGTTGTTGGAAATCTTTGGACACATCTTTTATTCCTGCAATATTTTCAACTGTGTTTCTGTTCATTCTTGTATGTTTGAGCTGTTGCTGCAAGTGCCATGGACTGATTGCTTTCTCAAATATGCATACCACAGTTCTGGCACATGAGATTGTAAAATCAGGGCTCTAGAAAATTTAAGACCTGTAGTTAGCCAACTTTCTGCCTCAGAGATACTTTATATCTTATTGTTCTAATACAGGCAAATAGGCCTGTGAAAACTCCCAAGCTTTTTAATAGAACATTAATCTGATTCATGATGGTTATACTTTCACCCCTTCTCAATGTTTGTACATTCTATATTATTTTGGGATTAGACTCTCAACAGTGGGAAAAATAAGGAGCAGTTGAGCTCATAGTTCTTCATTCCAGAGGTTCAAGATTAGTTGAGTAAATATGGTGTGATGAAAACCTTTCAAGAATTTGATATGATTCAATGCTTCAGTTCACTTTTCATAATATCCTGATGTTGTGTATCAATGTGTCATAGTGTTCCATGAGCTAACCTGAAATAATGTCTCTTTCTTTGGATTTACTTCTCTACTGAAGTATTTTCACGAAGAATAATTTCACTAGTAGTAATTAGAAAACCTGAGATAACAAGTCATGTTTAGCTTCCTAAGTCATAATGGAAGTCAACATACAGTCAAAAAGATGACTTATTGTTTTATCCATGAGAAACACGTCAAAAGAGATGAAAATGACAATTACCAAGGAAATTCCAAACTTGCTACTGGCTTCTGAGAAACTTAATATACATTCACTGCATTTGTACCTAAAAACATTTGTATGGGCAACATAAAAACTATGCTATGTGCATATATCCATATACATGTGTTTATGGCTGATCTCATGTTCTGAGAAAATTTGATTTTTAATTACCATTCAACATATATCTTTACACAGTTTATTTTATTACTTGCTTATTTTCCCAGTTTGTGTCACAGATATAATGCAAATCCTTCAATTAACATAGGTGCAATAGTTTATCTTTGAGAGAAAATTGCTTTTAACTAATATTTCAAATATAGACTTAGGAAAGTCATAGCATTAAATAATAAATTAAGGATAAACGTGTCTTGGAACAGAAAGTAAACTTTAGCCAAGATTTGAAGAAAAAAAATGTATAGCATTTTGGGAGAAATGATGGAAAATACCTGAATTTCAGTAACTTCAGCACACAGGGTCCTTAGCTCGGATCTTCGCTAACTAATCACTTTGAAATACATCATACTTCAATTACTTTTAAAATATATGTCTAAAGGATGTTTTAATTGGAAACCTTTCTCACAAAGCATGGAACACTGATTTATGAATCATGTTCCAGCAAGTATTCAGGCACATGCCATCAAAGGCAACTAATATGAAGCTCAGTGAGATATACCTGTAAAAGACAAAGAAATAGACTATCAGAGAAAAAGGCTTGTGATCGGGAAAAGAAAATGAATGGGATTAGGGATTTTTTTTTCTCACATTTTATTTTTTTTCTAATCATATAAGCTCAATAGGTATCCCCGTCCTCCTCTCACCTCTTCTTCGCTCTCCAGTCCTCCCCTCTTCACTCTCCAGTCATCCTCTCTTGCATTTTCTCCCCTCCTCCCTTCCGTTCACCCCCCTCCCTACTTTTCCCAGTCCCAGTGCCTCTCTATTCCTCCCTCCATAACCTGGATCATCCTTTTGTGTGAATGCCAAACTTCCCTCTAGAGTCCTCCACCCTAGTGAGGAGTAAAGACTCAGTGGCATAGCCTGGAGCCTCTTCTTAGGCCCCCACTAATATGGGAACTCTATTATGACTGTTGTCATAGTTAAGCACAGGTGTCAATTTGACTGTTGAGGGTTTGAGCTCTGGGCACATTTGTGGAGAATTAGTAGTTGAGTTGAGCCAGAGCAAACCTGAAGGAGATTGCCTAGCTGATAGGAAGGGCCCAGCCCATGGTGGGTGGGAATGGGCCCTGGAATAAAATACAGACAGCTGGTTGAGAAAGTTGCCATCCTGGTCTCGGAAGTAAGGATCATCCCTCTCTCAACCATTATGTATTGATGGTGTGGCAAGTTCCCTTGGCCCTGGGGTCTTCCATCAAGCTGGACTGAGAACTGTAACCAGGAATCATAAGAGAGAATAAACCCTTGTTCCCTTGAGCTGTTTGATGATCATTTATTAGCATCCATGCAAGCAAACTGCAACAAGTGTTAATCCCTTGCCTCTAATGATTCTGCTGCCTGAAGCCTTCTTCCCTGTGATCTGTGCTAGATTTTAGGGGGTTGTTGACATGTCAGCCATTGTGCAGATTAGGCAAAATCCAATCCTGGCTGCTGCAGCACTAACTTGTATGGAGTATCTTGTATATGGTTGGTCCTCTCCTTCTTTAGGCTCTTACAATTTTGTACCTAAATCAGGGAGGATTAAGGATTTTAAGGTGTGAAAATATCATAAATTCACATTATTCATATATAAAACTCTAAAGACAAAAAAAATTGAAAAAAATTCAGTTCAATATTAGTTTCATCTCTGAAGCAACAAAAAATACACCAATACATCATTGAGTTGAGAAATCAATTAGAAAACAAATTCATTCACAGTTGAAATGATAGGAAAAATTTCCTTTCCCCCCAAATCCTGGATTATCATAACAAATAAAGATAATAATAGAAAATGACACACTTGAACATTTTCTTAACATCATATTTAAGTTCAAGCAACTAGATAAATTAAACCATGTACTATTTTTTACATATTAAATAGCATGAAATTAACTGTCATCATAAGTGTTTCCATATATTTTAAAATATCTTTAAATCCATCTTTTGTTTCTAAGTTTATTCAAAGCCTCTTTTACATCCTTGTTTCTCAAGCTATAAATCAGAGGGTTCATCATGGGAATAATAAGCAGATAAAAGATAGAAGTCATTTTGTCTTCATCTAGAGAATAGGAAGAACTTGGACGGAAATACATGAAGAGTAATGTTCCTTGGAAAATTGCAACTGTTGTTAAGTGGGAGGCACAGGTGGAGAAAGCTTTGAACCTACCCCCAGCAGAACTGATCTTTAAGACTGACAAGATGATGTAACAATAAGAGACAAGAACTCCTGAGATGGTGCTCAATTCAATGAAACCAAACAGGATGAACAACACCAGTTCATTCACTTGTGTGTCAGAACAGGAAAGGATTAAGACAGCAGGAAAATCACAGAAGAAATGGTTAATGTGTGTAGAGCCACAGAAACATAAACGGAATGCTAGGATTGTATGTATGAAACCATCTATGGTTCCTGCCAAGTAAATTCCAGTTACGAATCGTGAGCATACCTTATTGGACATGTCTACTGTATACATCAGGGGATTGCTGATGGCCTTGTACCGATCAAAGGCCATCACTGCCAGCAACATGCACTCAACATCTATGAAGACACAAACAAATAAGAGCTGAAGGAAACACCCAAAGAAGGGAATTGAATTATTCTTGGCAAGTAGGTCAAATAACATCTTGGGCCCAACAGCACCGGAATAGCAGAGGTCAGAGAAAGAGAGGTGGCTGAGGAAAAAGTACATGGGTGTGTGAAGCTGGGAGTCCATTCTGATCAAAAGGATCATTCCAACATTCAGTGCAACTATAGTAAGATACACAACTAGAAACACATTGAATAAAACCACTTTCATGTCAGGGCGATTTGTAATTCCCAAGAGATAGAATTCGGGTAAAAAGGAACAGTTTTCTGTATCCATTCTTCTTTGTGCTTGATCTAAATATTTAAAAAAATCAAAAAGGTCATGATCAGTTCAGGTTTTTTTTTTTGGGTATGTAAAAATATGACTCATAAAACAATATAATTTAATCATAGGCAATATATTAAGTACATCAAGTCATTAGACAGTTAGACTAGTAATATTTTTGATGTGGTATTTTCATGATAAAACAATAATGTTAGAAATTGAGGCAAATTAAATTAGAATGTTCACATAATTCATGATCACTCCGATTTAGATTTTTCTGTATTACTAATTATTAATGAGTGTAACTTTTATATTGTTAATGTGTGCTTGTGTGTGTGTGTGTGTGTGTGTGTGTGCATCCTCATGAACGTATTTGTCTATATGTATTTTTATGTGTCTGCTAGTGTGCTGACTTGAGCAGGTGAAAATAAAAAACAAATTTCACTACCAGGCATCTGTATCAACCTCTGTCTTAACTTTTGAGATATCTCTCAGCAAAACTGGAGCTCCCATTTCATCCATATGGTCAAGGAATACTTGGTTTCCATTGTCTCTGAATCCCAGAGAAAAGGGTTTTGTGCACACTTTGCCACATTCTGTGCTTTAATGAGAACTTCAGTGAGTTCATGAGATTCAAACTCAGGTGACTATGCTTCTAAAACAAGAACTTCACAACTGAATCATGCACTAACAGAATATTTGATTATGGTAAAATGCTACCTCCAGATTTACATGATGGAAAGAAATTATCAAATTGATAACAAATCATAAGCTGTAAGAGTATGCGAGTTATGCCTTTAATAATAGAATAATAGCCATAATATTTCTTTAAATCTACATTTTTTACACTGTTCAATATGTTAATTGTGAAATGCATCGAATTTATAGTAAATGGAGATGATTTATTATTGGTTTGGGTTTGAAAATTTAAAAAAAAGACCTGATTTGTTTAAATATGCATTCAATTTTCATCACTAATTACAATACACCTGCCTAAGCTCTCTTTTAATATCACAAAGCTTAAAAAACTCTCTTCATTATTTACAATAATGGTCCAAATGGTCAAACACTTAACCAGCAAACAAGGAGTGACAAAAAATAGTTTCAAAGACATTAGCGAGAATGCTTTTGCTTTGCTTCAACTGATAGATTCACTTTCACTTAAATGAAAGAGGAAATAGAAATAGTAAAAATTGTAGAGTCACAGTAACTCTGTCTCCTGTGTTCACATGTGCATTTTTCTGTATGTTTAGGATGTGTGTGTCCCTTATTTGTCATACAAAAAGTCAAGATGTGGTTTATAAATGCATAAATCTTACCACTGGTGTTACAAATGAACATAAACTGCACAAATTGAGGACTGTAAGGTAAACCATCTATTATTTATTTGAATAAAATTGAAATGACTACTAAGGTCTCATACACAATATCACAGTGAGAGATTTATAAAGAAATTATCTAAAATCTTCATAATTAATATGTGCAGACACAAGAAAAAAGTAATGTTCACATTACTAAAGGGAAGATGTGTTGTTTACTGTCAGCACTTAGTTGTTATACGTGCATAAGTAAAAGCATTTCTTTATTTATTCTTCAATCTCTTTCCTCATTTTCTAAAAAAAGTAATATATTATTTTCCTTTTGTTTCCATGCACAGTTATCCAGAAACCTACCCGTGACAAGAGCATCCTTCTGTCTTTACCTCCAGTACCTAAACTACTAGCTGATCAAATTTATTTTCAACTAGGGGCTGTTGGGATTTAACTCTCCAGAGATTCTACCTTTCTTCTTTCTGTTATTCAAGTATGATTAATTAGATTCTCTGTTCATAGCTTTTCCCTGAGAATACTCTAACAAGCTAACCCCAAACTTGTATTTTCCTTCTTTACTCTTGATTCTAATCAGACATTGACCAGAATTTCTAATGAAGCCAGACACCTAAGAAAAATGAAGTTGATTTTATCTTATGGATGTCCACATCTTTTATTCTGCACTGTATTTCTTCCATTTGTAAGACACTGTCCTCAATTCTACTTTTGAAAGCTTGTAATTTTTTTAATCTTTTTATTTCCACTCATACAAACTTAACAGGTACACAGGTCCCCTCCCTTCCTCCAACCTCCCCCCACCCTGTGCCCTCCTCCCATCCCCTCTCCCTCCCCATCCCCCAGTGCCTCCCTCTCTCATCTGGGAGCATCCTTTAATGTGGATGCCAAACTCTCCTCTGGGTCCTCCTCTCTGATGAGGTGCAAGGACCCAATGGCCTTTACCAGATCCTTTCCTGTGTTCCCCTTAAGCATAGGAACACTACTGTGGCTGTCAATCCCTTGCTTCCAAGGATCCTAGTTCCTTTAGAAAATGCTAGACTTTGTGGGGTCAATAAGTGTATTGGACATTGTGCAGGGCATGCACGGTCCAATTATGATTGCTTTGGCCCTAACTTGTGTGGAGTATCTTGCATATCATTGCTCTTCCCATCCTTGGGCTCTTACAATTTTACTGCCCCTTCTTCAGCAAATTTCCCTGAGCTTCAGGATGGGGAGAGATTAAGCTGGCCTAGTTCCAGGTGGTTCATATAGAGTCTCTGAAGTTCTGGATTATGGTTTGTTGATTTTTTTTCTAGTTTTGTTGCTCCTGCAATGCCTTTGGCTCCATCCTGATGGGTATTGTATTTCACCCCCTGGCCAGAGATAAAAAGCTGTTAAACTAGAGTCTTGTTATAAGAGTATATTCAAAGGTAGATGTAATAAAAGTAGGAAACCACAGTGAGGGAGGGGTCAGTCACCCATTTGCAAAATGGTTACTTTTATTCTGCCAGACTATATGCCCTCCCCTTCTGGTGAGATCATACCACATCAGTTGTAAATGATCAGGAAGGAAAGTCTGTGAACTTAACCAGATGTCTCATTTTATTAGCTGCTTTTTCACCATTTTCTCATTCTGTCCCCCATCTCCATATTCTCAATTATTTTGTGCTTCCATGATTCTCATATCAGTTGCCACATTTCTTGTGAACTCTAGGATCTTACAAATATGTTCATCTGTCCACTCTCACAGCTACTGCCACAGATCTACAAAGTGTGTGTTGCTAGTTGCATTCAGGTTGTTCAGTTGGTGGATGAGCAAGAAAGAATAAAAGTACATTTTGGTCTGAGGTCTCTTTTGACTTATGTAATTCATGTGTACAATAAGAATGTTGGGCCCGCCCAGGATTTGCCCCAGGGCATGGCCGAGCACATGGGACTAAAGATGGCGATGAGGGCAAGGGTCTTGGGCGGGACCCTGATCACTTCACAGAGAGCCCTAATTGGCTTTCAGGTATCTACCTGCCCTCTGTGCTGATTGACATTGAGCTTGAACATTAGCACCTGAAGGATGTGTTTACCTTGTGACACAATTGTATGCCCGTTTTGCGCCTTGGTGGCCTTTGTCTATAAAAGTTCCTTTTCTCCCCCCAGTAAACTGAGATCTGCTACTGACAATCTCCCCGATCTGTGCCAAGTCTCTGGATAGAGGCGGATGTGGGGACGGCTAGAACCTGCTTTCATCACAGCCAGCAGCTGTGTGTTTGAGAGAGTGAATGGATGCATGAGTGGACACTGGTTCCCACAAAGAATTTTATTTTTTAAATGTTTTATGATAATAATATACATAAAAAACTATTTGTCTCCAAAATTTATTGTTTATAGCAGGGTTTTTAATTTTTAGAAATCACTAGGCTACTTGCATGGGCTACACATTAATGCATTTAGCATTTGAAAGTGCATATCACCTAACTCCCCCTCTCATGTCCTGTACCAGTCTCACATAATCTGTCAGAGTTATGACATAATTCTTAATATTCTCCATCCTTTGTGGCAAAATTCTGGATGTCTGGTGGAAGATGACATCACTGCATTGAGTTATAGTCCTGATATGGATGGAGCTTTCTGACTAGCTATACTTCTCCCCACCCTCAGACTTTTGTATTCTTTTTTCCCTTCTTCAACAAGATCCTCTGAGCTATGCAATTGGGCAGGGTGACTTAAATGACCTATTTTGGGCCAGGATGCTCATAGACACTCTTACTTTGCAGTATGGCTTGTTATGATTCTCTGAATTGTACCACCTCCAGCATAGAACTATATTTCTTGGTTGAGTGCTGAGTGCTTCGTTGATGTAAAGGTGTAATGATAAGTATTTAGATGGTAGCTTATTATTAAGTGTCTACCAAAAACACTAAAAGTTTTGTTCTCATTTAGGGCCTATGATCTCCCTTTCCACGGGTATTTGACATGGTTTAAATTATTATCACATATTATTTCCTATTGTGAATTTCTTAATGTCTACCAGACAGCAAATAGTTTTCTCTTTCAGTATTAAAGCACAATTTTCACCCCAGTGTTCTATTGTTTTCCCTTTCTAGGGCTCACTCCGCCTCCCATTCCACAGCTTCTGTTCTTTTCTAGTTTATATCTATCTTAGAAGTTTTTTTAAGTATATCGTTCTGAAAGTTTAGTGTTAGCATTCACATATAAGGAAGTATACACCGTGCTTTTATTTTGTGTCTGAAAAACTACATTCAATATTATTCTATGTTCTAGTTCCATATAACTACCATTGACTTTCATAATTTCATTTTACTTGATAGCCAAGTAGTTTTCCTTGTGTATATGTACCACATTGTCTTTATCCATTTATCTAATCTTCTACATTTAAACTGACTCTATTTCTTTGGCATTATGAATAAAGCAGCAATGAACATGGTAAAGACACGTTTGGGACTATGCCCATAAGAAGTATGGCTAGGTCATATGTAGATCAATTTTTAGCTTTTTGAAAAAAATTTTGTGCTGATTTCCAAAAGGCTATACAAGTTTGCAACTACACCAACAGTGAATAATCATATTAATTTTTCTCCACATCCTTGCCAGCATTTGTTATAAATATTTTTCACTTTTGCCATTCTGATTGGGATAAGAAAATATTTAGAGTAGTTTTAACTTTGATTCCCCTGATGTCTAAGGATGGTGAACAATGTATTAGGGTACTTGTCAGACATTTGAATTTTCTCTCGTGTAAACCTTAATTTTAGTTCAAAGATCCATTTTAATTGGATTTTTGATGATTTTTTTTTACTTTTGTGTATAATGTGGATACAATTCCTCTATCAGATATATATACATATATATATATATATATATATATATATATATATATATATATATATATGACTAACAGGTATTTTCTTCCTTCTGTGGGTTGTCTTTTTCCATGATTTTTTTTTATTTCTTCCACTCATACAAAGTTGATAAGTACCCCATTCCCCTCCCTCCCTCTACCTGTCCCTGGATCCACTTGCTCCTCCTCCTCTTTTCTCTTTCCTTTTCCCCCTTCCCTCCCTTTCTCCCAGTGCCCATTCCACCCCCCATTCCTGGAGCATCATTTAGTGCGCATGTCAAACTTCCATCTGGGTCCTCCTCTCTGATGAGATATAAGGACTCAGTGACATTGCTTAGAGTCCTTTTTTTGTGTGTGTTCCCCTTTAGTATAGGAACACTATTGTAGCTGTTAATCCCTTGCCTCCTAGGATCCTAGTCCCTATGATCCATGCTAGACTTTGGGGGTTCAATGACATGTTGGTGATCGTGCAGGTCATGCAAAATCCTGCTATGATTTCTTCAGTCCTTACTTTTATGGAGTATCTTACACATCATTTCTCCTCCCCATCTTTACACTCTTACAATCTCACCACCCTTTCTTCCGCAAATTTCCCAGAGATTTAGGATGGGGAAAGATTAAGTTGGCATGGTTCCAGGTGTTTGAGGTAGAGTCTCTGATTTTCTGAATTACTTTGGTGATTTTTTTTTTCAGTTTTGCTGCTTCTGCACCATCCTTGGCTCCATCCTGATGGGTATTGGATGTCACCCCCTGGCCAGAGATAAAAAACTGTTAAAATAGAGTCTTACTATAAGAGTAGAGTCTAAGGTAGATGAAATAAAAGTAGGAGACCATTTGCAGGATGGTCACCTTCTATCTGCCAGACTCTATGCCCTTCCTTTCTGGTGAGATCATACTCCATCAGATGCAAGTGACCAGGAAGGAAAGTCTGCAAGCCCAACCAGATGTCTCATTACTTAGTTACAGTCCATGATGGTGGTCTATTTTCTCTCTCATATCATGATCCTCTCTCTCTTTGTTTCTAGTGGGGCCCTTCTTCCCCTTTCCTTCCTGCTTATAATCTTTGCAATTACTGTAGGTATTACAGATATTTATCCTTGAGTGTGTCACTAAGTGGGTTTGGTACTAAGATCCACCTATTAGCAAGTATATACAGTGCTTAATTTTCTGTGTCTGGGATACTTCACTCTATGTAATTGTTTCTAATTCCATCCATTTCCCGTAAAATTGCATTAATTCATCATTTTTGATGGCTGAGTAGTATTCTATTGTATAAATGTACCAAATTTTCCTTATCCACTTGTCAACTGTGGGACATTTGGGTTGATTCCAAGACTTTGCTATTGTAAACAGTGCTGCTATGAACATGGTCGTTCGTGTTTGTGCTATGGAGGTGAATTTTTGCTGTGTGAGGGGTTATTCCCAAAACTGGAATAGTAGGGTCAAATGGCATTTCAATCTTTAAATTTTTAAGAATCGCCAGACAGCTCACCAGAGCGGTTGTATAAGCCTGCATTCCCATCAGCAATGTAGGAGAGTTCCCCTTTCTCCACATCCTCTCAACCATTTGGTATTGTTTGTATTGTGGATTTTTGCCATCCTGACCGGGATGTTTTGATTTGCATTTCCCTGATGGCTAAGGATGTGGAGCATTTTTTAAGATATTTGTTAGACATTGCAATTTCTTCCCTGATTAGTTTCTTATAAGTTCCAAGGCCCATTTTTTTAATTGGGCCATCTGTTTCCTTGGTGTTTAGTTTTCTAAGTTCTTTGTGCACTCTGGATAATAGAGCTCTATCAGATATGTGGTGAGTGAAGATTTTCTCTCATTCTGTGGGTTGCCTTTGTGCGTGAGTTATAATCTCTTTATCTGAACAGAAGCTCTTTAATTTCATAAGATCCCATCTATTGAGTGTTGGTTATATTGACTGTGCAATTGCATTTCGGACTAGGAACTCTTGGCCTAGTACAATCATCTGGAGGGAGTCTCCTACCCATTCAAATAAGGTTTTTATAGTCACTGGCCTTATATTGAGGTACTTGATCCATTTAGAATTAAGTCTTGTACTTGATGACAAATACGGATCGAGTTTAATCTTCTGCATGTGGACACCCAGTTTTGCCAGCACCATTTGTTGAAGATGCTCTTCTTTTTCCATTGGATTTTTTGGGCCCCTTTGTCAAAGATCAAATGGCTCTAATTGTGTGGGCTTATATCTGGGTCTTCAACACTTATCCATTTATCTGAGTGTCTATTTTGGAGCCAGTAAAAGGCTATTTTTATAACTATGCATATGTACTATAGACTAAGGTTTCGTATGGTGATACCTCCAGCCATATTTTTGTCCCTCAGGATTGTCTTTGCTATCCTGGGTCTTTTGTGCCTCCACATGAATTTTGAGATTGTTTTATCAACCTCTTTAAAGAATTGCTTTGGGATTTTGATTTGTATAAGCATTGAATTTGTATATTGCCTTTGGTAGGATGGTCATTTTTACGATATTGATTCTGCCAATCCAGGAACATGGGAGGTCTTTCCACCTTCCAGTGTCTTCTGCAATTTCTTTATTTAGGGTTTTAAAGTTTTCATTGTAAGGGTCACTTAATTCCTTGGTTAGGTTTATACCAAAGTATTTCATTTTTTTAGGGGCTATAGTAAATGGGATTTTTTCTCTCAGGCCTTTTTCACTTCTTTCATTTGGGGCATATAGGAAGTCCACTGATTTTTGTATGTTTATTTTGTATCTTGCCACCCTGCTGAACTCCTGTATTAATTGCAGGAGCTTCCTGGTGAAGTTTTCAGGATGACTCAGCTATATGATCATGTCATCTACAAATAGAGATAATTTGACTTCTTCCTTGCCATTTGAATCCCTTTTATCTCCCTTTCTTATCTTATGGCTTCAGCTAAGACTTCAAATACAATATTGAATATAAATGGTGAAAGTGGACAGCTTTGTCTAGTTCCTGATCAAAGTGGGAATGCTTCAAGGTTTTCCCCGATTGAGTATAATCCTTGCTGTGGTCTTGTTGTATACAGCTTTTATTATATTGATAAAGGTTCCTTTCCTTCCAACTGTCTCTAGGGTTTTGATCAAAAAAGGCTGTTGGTTCTTATCAAAAGCTTTTTCTGCATCTATCCAGAGTATCATGTGGTCTTGAATTTTGGACTGGTTTATATGGTGAATTATGTTTATTGATTTGTGTATGTTGAACCAACCTTGTGTGCCTGGGATAATGTTTGCCTACTTAATCCCCATGAATGATCTTTTTGATATGTTTTTGAATCTGATTTGTTTAGACTTTGTTGAGAATTTTTGCATCTGAATTCGTCAAAGAGACCTGCCTCTAGTTTTTTTTTTTTTAAGTGTATTTTTATAAGGTTTGGGGATTAAGACGATATTAGCTTCATAGAAAGACTTTGATAGTGTTCCTTCCTTTGTTATTTGATGGAACAGTTTAAGGAGTATTGGTGTTATTACCTCCTTAAATGTCTGGTAGAACTCTGTGCTGAATCCATTTAGTCCAGGACATTTTTTGGTGGGAAGTTTCGAGATTACTTCCTTGATTTCCTCATATGTCATATTTAAATAATTTAAATAATTCAGAACTTCCTGATTCAATTTAGGTAAGTTGTGTTTACTTAGGAATTCATTCGTTTCTTTTTTGTTGTCAAATTTCACAGAGTATGTTTTTGAAATATGATGTTATAATTCACTGGATTACTTGGGTATCTGAAGTGATAACTCCATTTTCATTTCTAATTTTGTTAATCTGGTATTTTTCTCTAATGCTTTTAGTTAATTTAGAAAGAGGTGTATCAACCTTATTGATTTTTTTCAAAAAACCAGCTTTTTGACTGGTTTGTTTTCTGTATAGTTTTCCTAATCTCGATTTCAGATATTTCTCCCCTTATTTTGCTAATCTCCTCTCTTCTACTGCTTTTGGGATCAGATTGCTCTAGTGTCTCTAAAGCTTTAAGCTGCATTGTTATTTATTTCTTTAAGCTGCATTGTTAAGTTATTTATTTCTAATGTTTCCTTTTTTTGATGTAGTCATTAAGAGCTAGGAACTTATCTTTTAGGACAGCTTTCATTGTGTCCCAAAGATTTTGGTAAATTGTATTTTCATTATCATTCACTTTCAGGAAATCTTGAATTTGCTTTTTAATTTCTTCCTGAATCCAATTCTCCTTCAGCATCATAGTATTAAGTTTTCAGGAATTAGTGTATTTTCTGTTGTTTGCTGTGTTTTGGATGTCAAGCTTTAGACCATGGTGATCTGATAGGGTCAGGATAGAATTTCAACTTTCTTGTATATGTGGAGTTCGTTTTGTGGCCCAATATGTGATCTATTTTAGAGAAAGTTCCATGTGCTGCTGAGAAAAATGTGTATTCTTTGGTCTGGGAATGAAAAGTTTGATAAAGATCTGTAAGGTCCATTTCAGTAAGGGTTTCATTAAGTTCCAAAATGTCTCTGTTAAGCTTTTGACCTGTTGATCTATCCCATGGTGGGAGGGCAGTGTTGAAATCCCCAACAATTATGGTTTTGGGATTCATTTCTCCCTTTAGACACTGTAGGGTTTGCTTAATGAATGTGGAGGAGCCCATATTAGTTGCATATATGTTTGGAATTGTGACGTCCTCCTGGTGAATTGTACCCATGACTAAAAGATAGGATCTATCTGTGTCTCTTATGATTATTTTTGGTTTGGAGTCCACTTTGTCCAAAAGCATAATGGCTACCCCTGCCTGTTTCCTGGTTCCATTAACTTGCAGAGTTTTGTGTCAGCCTTTTATTTTTAGGATTTGCCTATCTTTTGTGGTGAGATGAGTTTCCTGAAAGCAGATTGATGTGATTTGGTATTTGATCCAAGTTTTAAACTGTGTCTCTTGACTGGTGAGTTAATTCCATTGACATTTAATGTTATAATGGAGAAATTCTTTTTAATTCCAGACATTTTTGTGTTTAGTGGCTTTTGTAAATGTATTGTTGGGCTTTTAGATTTTGATGTTATTATACTTCTCATCTCTCCTCCTGGTTATCCTTGGCTTTTCTTCATCTTGAGTATCATTTCTACCATTTTTGAAGGCCTGGCTTTGCAGACATGTATCCCTTCAAGTTGTTTTTGTGCTGGAAAATTTTTGTTTCTCCCTCGATCATGACAGATAGGTTTATCAGTCTGGGTTGGCATTTTTGCTCATTTAATACTTGAATTACTTCTCTCCAAGCTCTTCTTGATTTTACTGTTTCCATTGAGAAGTTATTTGTTATTTTAATAGTTTTACCTTTAAAAGTGACTTGCTTTTTTTCTCTTGAAGCTCTCTGCACCTATTCTCTGTCTTGAATGTGGAGTGTATTTAGTCTATTTGTAGTTAATTTTTTATGCAGGGCGAGAGATAAAGATCCAGAGTCTTTCTTCTATATTCACAAATACAGTTTTCCCAGAACCACTTACTGAGGATGCCTTCCTTTCTCCAGTGTGTTTTTGCATTTTTGTCAAATGTTAGATGACTGTAGGTACATAAATTTATTGAAATCTAAGTCCTAAATTATAATCCATTGATTAGCATGTCTGATTTTGTGCCATGCTGTTTTTATTCCTGTAGCTCTGTAGTATACTTGAAATTGGGCATGATAATGTCTCCAGAAGTGTTTCCATAGCTCTCCATATGGTTTTTAAGATTATCATTGAAATTTCTGTGAACAATTTCATTGGAAATTTGATGCAAACTGCATTGAAGATATATATATGTGTGTGTGTGTGTGTGTGTGTGTGTGTGTGTGTGTGTGTGGTGTGTGTATGTGTATCTTTTCTAGGATGGTAATTTTCACAATATTAATTCTTGAAATCCTTGACCGTATGAACTTCTGATATATCCTTTAATTTCTTTTCTTAGTATTGTTGCAATTCCTTTTATCAGCCTTTATGAGACAACACTCAAATTCCAGAAACTTAAGAGGAAAAGGAGATTTATTTTGTTTATGGTTCCCAAGAGGAGTTGCAATCTATTTTGTCAGAAGAGGCATGCCAGGTACTAGAAGTTGAAGTTGACTTAAGTCATATCCATCATGGGGACAAAATAGGCAGGAAAAGAAGTCTGTCAACACAAGACCAGATTGTCTAAGAGCTCTTCTGTTTTGTGATTCCTTTCATCTGGTCTGCCACTAGCAGGTTCAATCCAAATTTATGTTTGGTCTTTGTGTTGCAAATATCTTAATCATACAATATCTCTGTTGCATAATCTCAGGTGGAGTCAAGTTAACAGCCAAGTTAACAAGTGTTCTAATGTTGTATTTTACATTTCTTTCACTTGCTTAGTTATGTTTATTACACGCTATTTAATTATTTTGGTTGTAGGATAAATTGGATTATTTTTCTAATTTTATTCTTGCTTCGTTTGTCCTTGTTATTTAGGAAGACCACAAATTTCTGGATAACAATTTTATAAACTGCAATTCCTTAGTTTTAGGAGTTTCTTGGTGTAGACTTTGGGATCTCCTAGATAGAGACTCTTGTCATCTGCAAAAAGACAGTTCCTGAACAAAGTGGAAGCAACACAAGTTTTTTTTATTCACAATTTAAGATTATATTTGCTCTAGGTTTTATGGTATATAGCCTTTATTTATATATATGCTCTATCAATTCCTATTATCTTTAGGACTTCTATCATGAATGAGTATTGAATTTTGCCAAAATCGTTTTTTGTGACTATTGAGAGGATTGTGTGTTTGCTCCTTTGTATATGGTGAATTTTTATTGAATTTCATAAACTGAACAATCCTTATATTTCTGGGATAAATCCATCTTGGTCACCATGAATAATCTTTTGATATGTTTTTTTGTATTGAGGAGTTTTGCTTCTGTGTTCAGTAAGTAATATCGAGCTATATTTTTTGTTTTATTTCATTTTAGAATCACAGAAATAGTGACTTTATAGAAAAAATTTGTAAGTATTCCTTCATATTTTATTTTGTGAAATATCTGAATGAATAGTGATATTCTTCCTTGAATGTCAGGTAGAATCCATCTGGTCCTGGAATTCTTTTGATAGGGAAGGATTTTTGATTGGTATTTTGATTTTAATATTTGTTATACTCCTATTTAAATCATTAGTTCATTTTGATCTACTGTTGGCAAATTGTATATGCTTAGGAATTTCTTTTGATTGCCCAATTTCATGAATTCTAAATTTTTGAAATATGTCCTTATAATTCTCTTAATTTCTTCCTTACTTTTTATGGTTTCTTATCTTTTTCATTTCTGATTCTATTCATTTGGGTATTCTCTTTTTTTAAAAAAAAAAATTTTTATTATTTATTCAGTTGTGGGTGTATGCATGTGTGCGCATGTGTGTATGTACGTGTGTGTGTAGAACCATGGACAAATTCGGGAACCACCATCGGCACCTCCACCTCCTCCTTTTTACTCTGCCCCGGGATTCACAGGCTCCGCCCTACCAGGACCGGAAATGCAGGCCACCCCCGCTTCCGCCTGGCGTCTACACGTGGTGTCTAGGATCCGAACTCAGGACCTTCCGCCTGCAAGGCAGAGGCTTAACCCCTGAGCTACCTCTCCAGCCCCGGGTATTCTCTTTTTTGACTTTGCTAATTTGGCTAAAGGCTTGTCAATCATCTTTATCTTTTCAAAGAATCACCTCTTTGCTTCATTGATTTTTTTCTGTACTATTTCCTTTGTTTCTATTTCACTAATTTCATTTTTGATATTTATCTATTTGCATCTAACTCCCTTTCCTGTTGGTTCCTTTTGTTTTACAAAGACTTTACGTTATTTTTTTATTGTTTCTTTTCTTTTGATGTAGGCAATGAGTGCTATAAACTTCCTTCTTTGTTTAAACTTCAGCCTATCTCAGAGATTTTGATGTGCTATGCTTTCTCATTGAATTCTAGGATTCTTGTTTAAAAAATTGCCCTTTGCTTTCTTTTATGGCCCATTTAATATTGTTTTGTTTTATTTTCAGAGTAGTATGTGAGTTTTTGCTTCTGTTTTTGCATTTTGACATTAAATTATAGACTGAAATTTTCCTTCTCCTTAGTTTATACTCAATGTAGAACAAGTATATGAATGTGTTCCTCTTAAAACTATTGGGATATGCACATGAAGAGCAAATAGTATACTTGAAGAATTAATTACAACTTTATAATTATTAATAGTACATTGTTGGCTGTTGTTTAAAATATTGTAATATACTTTGTTGTTTTCTGCCATGATATACTTACTTGTATTTAGTTTCAAAAATATGATGTTCAGATACTCCTGTTCCAGAATTTATGATTTGAAGAAGGGAAGATTGAGAGTTAAAGGATAGCTTATCTTTCACAACATGATCTAGAGGAGTTTACTAACATGGGCTATGAAATGAGATTCTGTCTATCTGTGTCTTTTTGGTTGTTGTTGTTGTTGTTGTTGTTGTGTGTGTGTGTGTGTGTGTGTGTGTGTCTGTGAAATTTCAGAAAGTTGTCAGTTCTGAATCAGAACAATGGCAGATTAAATATCTGGAAAGATCCCTCTATATATTTGAGCAACATTACAAATTAATTTTCTTAGCTTTGCATAACAGACTGAATAGATAACTCCTTTTTTAAAAACATTTATGCCACACCTTAATATTTTGAAAACTTGAGGTCTCTCAGAGTCCTCACATTGCAAGCCTACTGGAGTTTCAGGGTTGAGTTTCAAACACTATTAGTACTCACACATTCCACTGGCAATGAAATCAGGATTTCATGCAAATATATGATGATGTTAGAAATCCCTAAATTCCTCCATTAAAAAATAATTCATAATAATATTTTTACACTCTTACACTCTTCTATCTTAACTTTTAACTGTATATAATCCTATTTGAAAGAGAGACATTCTTTAATTATTCTTGCACATCTCAAATTAGAACTATGAAGATTTTTTAATTGTTGTGTTCACAAAAGGTGACCCTTATTTCATACTTTTATGCCTTTGGAATCCATAGAATAAGTTCTCCACTGATGAAAGAAATCAAGAACAGAGAAACCACTTAAAATGTTGTGAGCATGCACATTTGTTAAAGAAATAATACAGAGAAAAACAAAAACAATAATATAATATTGTTTTGTGAACAGGGCTTGAAAGTTGGGAGTCCATTGGCATCTCCTTAATCCTTGAGTTTTATTTATTTATTGTTTGTTTGTTTGTTTGTTTGTTCGTTTTTTTTTAATTTTCTGCTCATACAAATATAACAGGAACCCCTGTCCCCTCTCTCCCTCCACCCCTCGCTGAACCTCCCTGTTTTCTCCCGGCTTTGTCCCTTCCTTTCCCCCTCCCTCCCTTTCCCCCAGTGCCCCTTCCGCCCATCTCTGAAGCATCCTTTAATGTGTATATCAAACTTTCCTCTGGGTCCTCCTCTCTGATGAGGTGTAAGGACTCAGTGGCAATTCCTAGAACTCTTTCTTGTGTTACCCTTAAGTATAGGAACACTATTGTGACTGCTAATCCCTTGCTTCTAAGGATCTTAGTGCCTTTAGTCCGTGCTAGAATTTGATGGGTCCAGGATATGTTGGTCATTGTGCAGATCATGCAGAGCCCTGTTATAATTGCTTCAGTCCTAACCTGTGTGGAGTATCTTGCATATCATGACTCCTCCCATCCTTGTGCTCTTACAATCTTACCGCCCCCTCTTCCCCAAAATTCCCTGAGCTTCAGGATGGGGAGAGATTAGGCAGGCCTGCTTCCAGGTGGTTGATATAGAGTCTCTGAAGTTCTGAATTATGGTTTGTTGATTTTTTTTCAGTTTTGCTGTTCCTGCAATGCCGTTGGTTCCATCCTGATGGGAATTGGATGTCACCCCCTGGCCAGATATTAAAAACCTGTTAAATTAGAGTCTTGTTATAAGAGTGTATTCAAAGGTGAATGGAATAGAAGTAGGAAACCACAGTGAGAGAGGGGTAAATTTGCAAAATGGTTACATTCTATCTGGCAGCCTATATGCCTTGCCCTTCTAGTAAGATCATACCCCATCGGAAGGAAATGATCAGGAAGGAAAGTCTGTGAACTTAATCAGATGTCTCATTACTTACTTGCAATCCTTGATGGTGGCCTATTTTCTCTGCTGTAACATGGTCCCCTCTGTTTCTGGTGGGGCCCTCCTTCCCTATCCCTATTGTTTTTAATCTTTACAATTACTGTAGGTATAACAGAGATGTGTCTTTGAGTGTCCCTAAGTGGGTTTGGTACTAGGATCTACCTATTAGAGAGTACATATGGCACTTAATTTACTGTGTCTAGGATATTTCACTCAATATAATTGTTTCTAATTCTATCCATTTCCCAGCAAATTGCATTAATTCATCATTTTTGATGATTGAGTAGTATTCCATTGTATAAATGTACCACATTTTCCTTATCCACTTGACAACTGTTGGACATTTGGGCTGATTCCATGACTTTGCTATTGTAAACAGTGCTGCTATGAACATGGTTGTGCTTGTGCTATCAAGGGGAATTTTTGCTGTATGGGGGGTTATTCCCAAAAATGAAATAGCTGGGTCATATGGCATTTCAATCTCTAACTTCTTTAAGAATCTCTAGACGGCTCGACAGAGTGGTTGTATGAGCTTCCATTCCAACCAGCAATGTAGGAGAGTTCCCCTTTCTCTCCACATCCTCTCCAGCATTTGTTGTTGTTTGTATTGTGGATTTTTGCCATCCTGACCGGGGTGAGATGATATCTCAGGAAAGTTTTGTTTGCATTTCCCTGTTGGATAAGGATGTGGAGCATTTTTTTTAAAGATATATGTTAGACATTTTAATTTCGTCCTTGGTAAAGTTTCTTTTAAGTTGCAAGGCCCATTTTTAAAAGGCCCATTTGTTTCCTTGGTGTTCAGTTTTCTAAGTTCTTTGTGCACTCTTGATAATAGAGCTCTATCAGATATGTGGTTAGTGAAGATTTTCTCCCATTCTGTGGGTTGCCTGTGTGCTCAAGTTACAATCTCTTTATCTGAACAGAAGCTCTTTAATTTCACAAGATCCCAACTGTTGAGAGTTGGTAGCGGTGACTGTGCCATTGGATGTCCGTTCATGAACTGTTGGCCTAGCCCAATCAGCTCAAAGGAGTTCCCTACCCTTTCAACTATGGTTTTAATAGTCTCTGGCCTTGTATCATTTGGAGTTAATTCTTGTACATGGTGACAAGAAAGAGTCCAGTTTTAATCTTCTTCATGTGGAGATCCAGTTTGCCAGCACCATTTGTTGAAGATGCTGTTCTTTTTCCATTGGATTTTTGTGCCCCTTTGTCAAAGATCAAATGGCTGTAGTTGTGTAGGCTTGTATCTGGGTCTTCAACCCTTATCCATTGATCTGTGTGTCTATTTTGGACCCAATGCCAGGCTGTTTTTACAACTATGGTTTTGTAATATAGACTAAGGTTTCATATGGTGATACCTCCAGCCTTGTTTTTGTTACTCTGGATTGTTTTTGCTATCCTGGATCTTTTGTGCTTCCATATGAATTTTGAGATTGCTTAGTCAACTTCTTTAAAGAATTGCATTGGGATTTTGATTGGAATAGCATTGAATCTGTACATTGCCTTTGGTAGGATGGTTATTTTCATCCTGACCGGGGTGAGATGATATCTCAGGAAAGTTTTGTTTGCATTTCCCTGTTGGATAAGGATGTGGAGCATTTTTTTTAAAGATATATGTTAGACATTTTAATTTCTACCAAACCAGGAACAAGGGAGGTCTTTCCACCTTCTGGTGTCTTCTGCTATTTCTTTCTTTAGGGTTTTAAAGTTTTCATCGTAAAGGTCTCTTATTTCCTTGGTTAGGTTTATCCCAAAGTATTTCAATTTCTAGGGGCTATAGTAAATGGTATTGTTTCTCTCAGGGCTTTTTTGCTTCTTTCATTCTGGGCATACAGGAAGGCCACTGATTTTTGTACATTTATTGTGTATCCTGCTACCCTGCTAAACATCTCAATTAGTTCCAGGAGCTTCCTGGTGGAGTTTGTGGGATCACTCAGCTATAAGATCATGTCATCTGCAAATAGAGATAACATGCCTTTTTCCTTGCTGATTTGAATCCCTTTTATGTCCCTTTCTTGTCTTAGGGCTTCAGCTAAGACTTCAAGTACAATATTGAATAGAAGTGGTGAGAGTGGATAGCCTTGTCTAGTTCCTGATTGAAGCGGGAATGCTTCAAGTTTTTCCCCATTGAGCATAATCCTTGCTGTGGGCTTGTTGTACACAGCTTTTATTGATAAAGGTTCCTTCCATTCCAACTGTCTCAAGCGTTTTGATCATAAAAGGCTGTTGGATTTTTTCAAAAGCTTTTTCTGCATCTGTCGAGAGTATCATGTGTTCTTGGACTTTGGACTGGTTTATATGATGAATTACATTTATTGATTTGCATATGTTGAACCAAACTTGTGTGCTGGGGATAAAGCTTACTTGATCCCCATGAATGATCTTTTTCATTTGAATCTGATTTGCTAAGTCTTTATTGAGAATCTTTGCATTTGTGTTCATCAGAGAGATTGGCCTATTGTTTTCTTTTTTAAAGTGTATCTTCATTAGGTTTTGGGATTAAGGCAATATTAGTTTCATAGAGGGAATTTGGTAGTGTTCTTCCCTTTGCTATTTGACGGAACAGTTTGAGGAGTACTGGTGTTATTAGCTCTTTAAATGTCTGATAGAACTCTGTGCTGAATCCATCTGGACCAGGACATTTTTTGGTGGGAAGTTTTGAGATTACTTCCTTGATTTCCTCATATGTTATAGGACTATTTAAATAATTCAAAACTTCCTGATTCAATTTAGGTAAGTTGTGTTTACTTAGGAATTCATTCGTTTCTTTTTTGTTGTAAAATTTCACAGAGTATAAGTTTTTGAAATATGACGTTATAATTCTCTGGATTTCTTGTGTATCAGTAGTGATAGCTCCATTGTCATTTTTAATTTTGTGAATTGAGTTTGTTAATTTGGCTTTCTCTCCCTTGCTTTTGGTTAATTTAGCTAGGGATGTATCAATCATTGATTTTTTCAAAAAAACAGCTTTTTGACTGGTTGATTTTCTGTATCATTTTCCAAATCTCAGTTTCAGATATTTCTCCCCTTATTTTGCTAATCTCCTCCCTTCTACTCCTTTTGGGATCAGATTGCTCTAGTGTTTCTAAAGCTTTAAGCTGGATTGTTATTTATTTCTGATGTTTCCATTTTTTTGATATAGGCATTAATAGCTATTAGGACAGCTTTCAATGTGTCCCAGAGATTTTGGTAAGTTGTATTTTCATTATTCTTCACTTTCAAGAAATCTTGAATTTTCTTTGTAAATTCTTCCTGAATCCAGTTCTCATTCAGCATCATAGTGTTAAGTTTCCAGGAGTTAGTGTATTTTCTCTTGTTTGTTGTGTTGTGGATGTCAAGATTTAGACCATGGAGGTGTGATAGGGTACAGGCTAGAATTTCAACTTTCCTCTATATGTGGAGATTGGTTTTGTGGCCCAATATGTGATCTATTTTAGAGAAAGTTCCAAGCGCTGCTGAGAAAAATGTGTATTCTTTGGTATGTGGGTGAAAAGTTCAATAGAGATCTGTAAGGTCCATTTCAGTAAGAGTTTGATTAAGCTCCAAAGTGTCTCTGTTAAGATTTTACCTGTAGATTTATCCCATGTTGAGAGGGCGGTATTGAAAACCCCAAGAATTATCATTTTGGGATTCATTTCTTGCTTTAGACATTGTAAGGTTTCCTTAATGAATGTGGGGGCGGCACATTGGGTGCATATATATTTAGTATTGTGAAGTCTTCCTGGTGAATTGCACCTGTGACTAAAATGTAGTATCTATCTGTGTCTCTTATGATTTTTTTTTTGTTAGACATTCACTTTGTCTGATAGCATAATGGCTACCCCTGACTGTTCTCTCCTTCCATTAGCTTGTAGAATTTTTGACCAGCCTTTTATTTTTAGGATGTGCCTATCTTTTGTGGTGAGATGGGTTTCCTGCAGGCAGCAGATTGATGGATTGTGGTTTTTAATCCAAATTTGTAATCTGTGTCTCTTGATTGGTGAGTTAATTTCATTAACATTTGTGTTATAATGGAGAAACTATTTTTTAATTCCAGACATTTATTGTGTTTAGTGGCTTTTGAAAGTGTATTGTTTTGCTTTTAGTGGTGTTATACTTCCCTTCTGTTCTCCTGGATATGCTTGTTTTTTTCTTCAAGCTTGAGTATCATTTCTAGCATTTTTTGAAGGCCTGGTTTGGTGGACATGTATCCCTTCAAGTTGTCTTTGTGCTGGAAGATTTTTCTTTCTCCCGCGATCATGACAGATAGTTTTGTGGGGTATATCAGCCTGGGTTGACATTTTTGCTCATCCAATACTTGAAGTATGTCTCTCCAAGCTCTTCTTGCTTTTACTGTTTCGATTGAGAAGTCATTTGTTATTTTAATAGGTTTACCTTTAAAAGTGACTTTTTTTTTTCCCTTTGAAGCTTTCAGCATCATTTCTTTATCTTGAATGTGGAGTGTTTTAACTATTATTTGCTATGGCAAGTTTCTAGTTTGGTCATATCTGTTTGGGGTATGGAATCCCTCTTGTATATGGATGGGCTTCTCTGTTTTTAGATGAGGAAAGTTTTCCCTGATGATCGTTTGAAAAATTTCCTCAGGTGTGGTACTTTGAGATTCTTGCTCTGATATTCCATGAATTTGCATGTTAGGCTTCTTCAGGGTGTCCCATAACTCTTGACTAGTTCTCTTGAGTATCTTTTTGGCTTTAACAACCTCTTCCATTGAGCTGGTTAATACTCCCACTTTGTCTTCAAGGTCTGAAATTCTGTTTATTGCTTCATTAGTTCTGCTGATAAGACTCTCTGTGGAGATCTGGGTGGAAGATAACTTGTCTTTTAGTTCAGTTTTAAACTCTGCTTGAGTCTGTTTTAACTGCTCTATGCCTGTTTTTGTTTCTTGCACTGTTTTTCTCTACTCCTCCAAGTGTCTGTTGTGTTCCTCTTCAAAGCGCTTGGTGCAGTTATTTAATTCCTCTCGGATTTCCTCTTTCATAGTATTGAACATGGTAATGATCATGTTTTGAAAGTCGTTACCCTAGGTCAGGCTTTCTTCTCTATTTTCCATGGGTTTGTTCTCATTGGAGTCTATCATTATGGGATTAATTCCTTCAGCGGGAGATTTGTTTACTTGGGTGATGTTTCTCATGGATTTGCACTTTGACTTGGGCATTGTCGTTTTAACTCTTAATACCTTCTTTCAATTTCTGTGCATTTTTCACTGAACTGAATTATTTGGCCTGGAGTTTTAGTGTTGGATGGTGGCAGAGCTTACCTAGGTCGCAGTGAGTCCCAGCTGGACTGCATTTGTCCCTGGTGGCAGGTGGGGAAAAGGAATCCTTGAGTTTTATTAAATTGTAAGAATACCCCCTTCCTTTCCTCCTAGGTCTTCTCAAGATTGTTTTTTTGATATCCATGACTCCTTTTGTGGGTAGTGTGGGGGTCCTAGCTCCCCCACCTTATTACCCTGGAGCATGTCTTCTAACTTTTTGTTGTTATTGGTGTTGTTAACTGTTGACAACTGAGGTTAAGCATATGTTCAACCATTTTGGTGTTGCTCTGACCCATTGGTATTACTAGGACTATTTAAATCTTTTTTGCTTACAGTTACAAGAAGTTTCAACCAATTTCAAGGTCAGCAAAAGGGTACAACAATGGATATATAAAGTTAATGCCATTCCACATTGTTAGTAATACAATATTTGGTCTTTACATTTTGTTGCTAGTTAAGGCTTGATGCAAATGAGGGGTATGATTCTAGAACCTAAGACCAAGAGGAAATAATGAAAGGTGAAAATGTGAATTAAATATATCAAAGCACTTATACTTGTTATAAGATAATGCAGAACCATAAGGAGTAAGGATACAAGTAATATATTCCAGTCCATTTCAATTATGTGTTTTCAAAAAAGAAACCCCAAATAATGCACTCTTCAACCTCACAAATTTATGGAGTCAAAGTTCACAATCAAGTAGTTGAAATGAAATATTTTTATATAGATTTCACAAATTCTCTCTTTTTTTAAATCCATACGAATAACCACAAAAAAAGGCACAAATATGCAATCAAACCCCTGCGGAGATGCTTAAGTACATACTAGGAAATGAATGGTTGCAGGGTAAGTGTATCTTTTAACTTATTGGAAATCTTTTGACACACTTTCTTTTATTCATTCAATGTTTCCATCTGTGATCCTGTTCATTCTTATATATTTGAGCTGTTGCTGCAAAGTACCATGGACTGATTGATTTCTCAAATATGCACACCACAGTTCTGGTACATGAGATTATAAAATAAGGGCTCTAGAAAACTTAGGAAGTGTAGCTAGTCAACTTTCTGCCTCAGAGATACTTCATATCTTAATGTCCTAATACAAGCAAATAGGCCTGTGAGAACTTCCAAACTTTTTAATAGGACATTAATCTGATTCATGATGGTTAAACTTTCACCGCTTCTCAATGTTTCTACATTTTACATTATTTTTGAATTAGAATCTCAACAGTGGGAAAAATAAGGAGCAGTTGAGCTCATACTTCTTCATTGCAGAGGTTCAAGATTAGTTGAGTAAATATGGTGTGGTGAAAACATTTCAAGAATTTGATATGATGGAGGCACAAAAGAACCAGGATAGCAAAAGCAATCCTGAGTAACAAAAACAATGCTGGAGGCATCACCATACCAAACCTTAGTCTATACTACAAATCCATAGTTACAAAAACAGCCTGGTACTGGCTCCAAAATAAACACACAGATCAATGAATAAGGATTGAAGACCCAGATATAAGCCCACACAATTACAGCCATTTGATGTTTGACAAAGTGGCCCAAAAAATCCAATGGAAAAAGAACAGCATCTTCAACAAATGGTGCTGGCAAAACTGGATCTTCACATGCAGAGGATTTAAACTGGACCCGTACTTGTCACCATATACAAAACTTTCCAATAGATCAAGAACCTCAATATAAGGCCAGAGATATAAAAACCTTTGTTGAAAGGGTGGGGAACTCCCTCGAGCTGATTGGACTAAATCAACAATTCCTAATCAGAAATTCAATAGCACAGTCAATACAACCAACACTCAACAGATGGGATCTTATGAAATTAAAGAGCTTCTGTTCAAATAAAGAGATTATAACTCCAGCACAAAGGCAACTCACAGAATGGGAGAAAATCTTCACTAACCATACATCTGATAGAGCTCTATTATCCAGAGTGCACAAAGAACATAGAAAACTAAATACTGAGTAAACAAATGGCCTATATAAAAAATTGGGCCTTCAAACTTAAAAGAAAGTTTACCAAGGACAAAATTAAAATGTCTAACAAATATCTTAAAAAATGCTCCGCATCCTTAGCCATCAGGGAAATGGAAATCAAAACCTCCCTGACCTATCATCTCACCCCGGTAAGGATGGCAAAAATCCACAATACAAACAACACCAAATGCTGGAGAGGATGTGGAGAGAGGGGAACTCTCCTACATTGCTGGTTGGAATGGAAGCTCATACAACCACTCTGTCGAGCTGTCTAGAGATTCTTAAAGAAGTTAGAGATTGAAATGCCATATGACCCAGCTATTTCATTTTTGGGAATAACCCCCCATACAGGAAAAATTCACCTTGATAACACAAGCATGACCATGTTCATAGCAGCACTGTTGACAATAGCAAAGTCATGGAATCAGCCCAAATGTCCAACAGTTGACGAGTGAATAAGGAAAATGTGGTACATTTATACAATGGAATACAACTCAGCCATCAAAAATGATGAATTAATGCAATTTGCTGGGAAATGGATGGAATTAGAAACAATTATATTGAGTGAAATATCCCAGGCACAGTAAATTAAATGCCATATGTACTCCCTAATAGATAGATCCTAGTACCAAACCCACTTAAGAGACACACTGAAAAATAAACCTCTCTGTAATACCTACAGTAATTGTAAAAATTATAAACAGGAGAGAAGGGGATGGAAGGCCCCGCCAGAAACAAGGAGAGAGGGGATCATTCTACAGCAGAGATAATAGGCCACCATCAAGATTGCAAGTAAGCAATGAGACATCTGGTTAAGCTCAGGACCGTCCTCCCTGGTCACTTGCAACTAATTAGATATGATCTTACCAGAAAGGGAGGGCATACAGTCTGGCAGATAGAAGGTAACCATTTTGCAATGGGAGACTGACCCACCCCTCACTGCAGTCTCCTACTCTTATTCCATCTACCTTTGATTCTATCCTTATAATAAGACTCCATTTTAAGAGATTTTTGTCTCTGGCCAGGAGATGACATCCAATAACCATCAGGGTGGAACCAAGGACATTGCAGGAACAGCAAAACTGAAAAAAATCAACAAACCATAATTCAGAACATTAGAGACTCTATATCAACCATCTGGAATCAGGCCTGTCTAATCTCTCCCCATCCCGAAACTCAGGGAAATTTGTGGAAGAGGGGCCGGTAAGATTGTAAGAGCACAAGGATGGGAGCAGTCATGATATGCAAGATACTCCACACAAGTTAGGGCCGAAGCAATTATAATAGGACTCTAAATGATCTGTGCAATGAAAAACACATCATTGACCCCCTCAAAGTTTAGCATGGATTAAAGGCACTAGGATCCTTAGAAGCAAGGGATTAACTGTCACAATAGTGTTCCTATACTTAAGGGTAACAAAAGAATGAGTTCTAGGAAATGCCACTGAGTTCTTGCACCTCATCACAGAAGAGGATCCAGAGGAAAATTTGATATACACATTAAAGGATGCTTCAGAGATGGGGGGAGCGGGCACTGGGAGAAAAGGAGGGAGGAAGGAAAGAAGGGGAAAACGGGTGAGTAAACAGGGAGGTTCAGCGAGGGGTGGAGGGAGGGAGGGGACAGGGTTACCTTTAGGGTTGTATGAACAGAAAAATTTAAAAAAAAAGATCTATGTAATATGCTGTAACATCTACGCGCTTATTTAAAACAATAAAATACTTGTTATTCTCTTTCAAGAAAAAAAGAATTTGATATGATTTAATGCTTCAATTTACTTTTCTTAATACCCTGATGTTGTGTATCAATGTGTCATAGTGTTCCATGAGCTAACCTGAAATTCTGTCTGTTTCTTTGGATTTACTTCTCTGCTGAAATATTTCATGAAGAATAATTTCACTAGCAATTAGAAAACCTGAGATAACAAGTTATGTTTAGCTTCCTAAGCTATAATGGAAGTCAGCATACAGTCAAGAAGATGACTTATTGTTTTATCCGTGGGAAACACGGTCAAAAGAGATGAAAATGACAATTGCCAAGGAAATTCCAAGCTGACTCCTTAGAAACTTATTGTACATTCACTGCATTTGCACCTAAAAATATTGTATGGCTACATAAAATGTATACTATGGGCATATATCCATATACATGTGTTTATGGCTGATGCCCTGTTCTGGGATAATTTGATTTTTAATTATCATTCAGAATATATCTTCATGTAATTTATTTTATCAACTTGCTTATTTTCCCAGTTTGTGTTACAGATGGAATGCAAATCCTTCAATTAACATAGATGCCAATTTCCAAGCAGTGGTCTTAGCCAAATCATTTATGCTCCTGGAACTCAGTCTCTACGTCTGTGAAATGGGGAGAGTAATGGCTTTATTGACAATGTCATGATTTATGACAGCTTTCAAGAAAGTAAACCTACATAATGTATGTCATAAAGTTATAGTACTTTGCTTATAGTGATAATTTCTCAAGACTCATTTGTTGGCACAAGAGACATCTGCAAGGTTTTTGCTGCTGCATACCTCCCTGAATGTGCTTCATGAGGTTAATGGTTTCCTTCAGCTATCTACAACTTCATGAGCCTGACAATTCTCTGGGTAGAGTATGCAAAGATGGCTTGAAAAGCCTTTCTGAATTCAACACAGCAGGAGACATATTTGACTAATACCAAATGGAAGTGCACGAGGAGATTGGCGTTCCTTCCAAGGTGCATGGCCTAACTCTGGGAATGAGTGAGTATGAAGTGGTCCTTATCCTCTTAAGATTGTGTTGCTGCTTCTTTCAGTCCAAATCATGTCCTCATGGAGGGAGAAGGACAATCATGAATCTCTTGAAACTTATAATCAACTTAACCCTGCCTTTCTCTCTGGGACAAGTAGAAGTCACTCAATATGACCCTTGGTTCTAAGCAGCAGCATCAGGGAAAGACAAGATTGACCCATCTTTCTGATCACTGCCTTCTCTCTCAGCTGGTCTGGCACCTGACAAAGGAAGAGGGGTTATTTATTAGGCTCTCCTGATCTAAGGCTGATTCCACGTGCTGCCTTTGTGTCCTTGAGTGTCACAGGACTCCAGATGCCTATCCATGAGTTCCCCTGTTCTTGCCAGATGTACTGCCCCAACCACCTCACCTCCTCACCCAATGGCAAAGGTTACCTTTCCTTCTGTCTTCTTGTAATGTTAAGTGTTACCAACTTGACAAAATCTAGAATTACCTAGGAGGAGGGCCTTGGGCATACATAGGGGGTCTTCTTGATTATATTAATTGAAGTGAGATCACCTGTCTGCTGTGGGTGATAACATTCCCTGGCTTGGATCCTGGATGTATAAATGGAGAAAGAACAGCATGCATTCATCAATCTCTACTACCTGACAGTAGTGCAATGAGATCAGTTGCTTCAAGCTTCGGCTGCCTGAATTTCCCTGTTATGATGGACTATACGTTAACTGTGAGCCAGAATAAACTGTCACCTTTAAAAAAAAATAACATAGATGCAATAGTTTATCTTTGAGAGAAAATTTCTTTTTTTATTTAATATATTTTTTATTATTATTTCAGCTCATACAAACTTAATGGGTACACCAGATCCCTCCCTCCCTCCTCCTCCCCACGTAACCCCTGCTCCTCCTCCCTACCCCCCTCCCTTCCCATCCCCCAGTGCCTCCCGCCCCAATTCCCAGAGAGTCCTTTCTTGTGCATGTCTGATTTTCCTCTGGGCCCTCCTCTCTGATGACACAAGGACCCAGTGGCCTTTCCCTAAACACTTTCCCGTGTTCCCCTTAGGTATAGGAACACTGCTGTGTCTGCCAATCCCTTGCCTCCAAACATCTTGGTGCCTTTAGCAGATGCTGGACTTTGTGGGGTCAATAGTGTGTTGGACAATGCGCAGGGCATGTAAAGTCCAATTATGATTGCTTCAGCCCTAACTTATATGGAGTAACTTACATATCATTGCTCCTCCCATCCTTTTGCTCTTACACTCTTACTGCCCCTCTTCCGCAAATGTCCCTGAGCTTCAGGATGGGGAGAGATTAAGCTGGCCTAGTTCTAGGTCATTGATATAGCGTCTCTGAAGTTGGGAAGTGTAGTTTGTTGATTTTCTTCTGCAGTTTTGCTGCTCCTACAATGCCCTTCACTCCATCCTGGTGGGCATTGTATGTTACCCCCTGGCCAGAGACAAAAAGCTGTTAAACTAGAGTCTTGTGATAAAAGCACATTCAAAGGTAGATGTAATAAAAGTGGGAAACCACAATGAGGGAGGGGTCTATCACCCATTTGCAAAATGGTTACTTTTTATCTGCCAGACTAAATGCCCTCCTCTTCTGGTGCGATCAAACCCCCTCAGTAGTAAATGATCAGGAACAAAAGTCTGTGAACTTAATCAGATGTCTCATTACTTATTTGAGTCCTTGATGGAGGCCTATTTTCTCTGCTGTAACATGGTCCCTTCTCTCCTTGTTTCTGGTGTGGCCCTCCTACCCAATCCCTCCTGTACATAATCCTTGCAATTACTGTCTCTAGGTGGGTTGGGTGGGTTTGGTACTAGGACCCACCTATTAGGGAGTACATATGGCGCTTAAGTTTCTGGGTCTGGGATACTTCACTTAATGTAATTGTTTCTAATGATATCCATTTCCCGGCAAATTCCAGTAATTTATCGTTTTTGATGGCTGAGTAGTACTCCATTGTATAGATGTACCACCGTTTCCTTATCCACTCGTCAACTGTTGGACATTTGGGTTAATTCCATGACTTTGCTATTGTAAACAGTGCTGCTATGAACATGGTCCTGCTTGTGCTATGGAGGTGAACCTCTGCTGTATGGGGGGTTATTCCCAAAAGTGGAATAGCAGGGTCATATGGCATTTCAATCTTTAATTTCTTTAAGAATCTCCAGACGGCTCGCCAGAGTGGCTGTATGAGCCTGCATTCCCACCAGCAATAGGAGAGTTCCCCTCTCTTCACATCCTCTCCAGCATTTGTTGTTGTTTGTATTGTGGATTTTTGCCATCCTGACCGGGGTGAGATGATATCTCAGGGAAGTTTTGATTTGCATTTCCCTGATGGTTAAGGAAGTGGAGCATTTTTTCAGATATTTGTTAGACATTTTAATTTCATTCCTGGTAAAAATTTCTTTTAAGTTCCAGGGCCCATTTTTTAATTGGGCCATTGGTTTCCTTGGTGTTTAGTTTTCTAAGTTCTTTGTGCACTCTGGACAGCAGAGTTCTATCAGATGTGTGGTTAGTGAAGATTTTCTCCCATTCTGTGGGTTGCCTTTGAGCTCACGTTACAATCTCTTTATCTGAACAGAAGCTCTTTAATTTCACAAGATCCCAACTGTTGAGAGTTGGTAGCAGTGACTGTGCCATTGGATGTCTGTTTAGGAACTGTTGGCCTAGTCCAATCAGCTCAAGGGAGTTCCCTATCCTTTCAACTATGGTTTTTATAGTCTCAGGCCTTATATCAAGGTCCTTGATCCATTTGGAATTAAGTCTTATACATGGTGACAAGTACTGGTCCAGCTTTAATCTTCTGCATGTGGAGATCCAGTTTTGCCAGCTCCATTTGTTGAAGATGCTGTTCTTTTTCCATTGGATTTTTTGGGCCCTTTTCTCAAAGACCAAATGGCTGTAATTTGTGGGCTTATATCTGGGTCTTCAATCCTTATCCATTGATCTGTGTGTTTATTTTGGAGCCAGTACCAGGCTGTTTTTATAACTATGGATTTGTAGTATAGACTTAGATTTGGTATGGTAATACCGCCAGCAGTGTTTTTGTTACTCAGGATTGTCTTTGCTATCCTGGGTCTTTTCTGCCTCCATATGAACTTTGAGATTGTTTGGTCAACTTCTTTGAAGAATTGCTTTGGGATTTTTTTTTTTTTTTTTTTTTTGAAGAGAAGCACAGTCTAACGTTTATTTAACGTGTGTCGACAACGGGAACAAGATGGAAACAGTGGCTGCCTCTAAAATGCGCTGAGCCAGGAAGGTTAATGATATGTGACTGGGTGGAGCTGCACAGACAACGCGCTCCAGGAAGGGTACTGATGCGCAGGGGCCGAACAGCTGGTAGAGGATACACCTACAGCTGGTAGAGGATACACCTAGTAGGACCTGCACGGAGGTCAGATGGCCCACCACAGGGAGGCAGTGTTGAGAAACTATCAGTGGACTTTCAGAAAACACTGGACTTGGTTATTTACTCTACTGTGGACCAAAAACTGTTAAAACTAAATTGTTAAGGTGTAATAAAACCTTATTCTACCCAAGCCCAGTGTTTCACTGAGATTGTTCATAACCTTTACTAGGCGAGCCAATGCTTTGTGGGGAGTGTCTGTGCTCCTGGCCGGAAGCAAGTGACAGCATCATTCGCCATGGAATGTTTTACAGATATATAAAACTACAGGCACAAAGTTGCAGCAAAGGGAGAAGAGAGCTGATCGTAAGGCGCAAAACCCAAAGCAAAACAGATTGTTCAACAAACACATTCTGCATGCAAGCATTTAGAAAACAGGTGTTTATACAATGGCTTTTCCATTTCTACAGAAAACATCAGAACTGACATTCGCTTAACTTCCTTAAAAAGTTTAACCCCAGGGGCTGGAGAGGTGGCTCAGGGGTTAAGCCTCCGCCTTGCAGGTGGAAGGTCCTGAGTTCGGATCCCAGATCCCACATATAGACTCCAGGCGGAAGCAGGGGGTGGCCTGCGTTTCTGGTCCTGGTAGGGCGGAGCCTGTGAATCCCGGGGCAGAAGGAGGTGGAGGCGTCCATGGTGGTTCGGGAATTCGTCCGTGGTTCTACACACACGTATACACACACACACACACACACGCGTGCACATACACACGCATGCGCACAGTTGAATAAATAATAATAATAATAAAAAAAATTAAAAAAAAAAGTTTAACCCCAATGGGAGGGTTAGCATTTAAAACAAGTAGTATAAAATATGTATGAAACATTTTGTAAGCCCTTTTTAAGCCCCTTTCCTTAGCATGTAATAAAATCCAAGGAGGCTAATACAAAAGTTTCCCACACAATCATTTTAAAAAGCATCTGTCTGATACATGGCTCTTAGATTCGATCATGATTGTTTGAAAGACATACGCTCTGCTGCCAGATACAAAAGAAAGGCAAACAACTGTCACAAGTACAGCAATATGGACAAAGTCTGAGCTGGAAAAACCGTCACAGAATAGAAACGCGTTTCTTTGGGAACATGTGTCAGAGGCTGCCCATGTTAATACCTTTGGTCTGAAATAGTAACAACTCCCCTTGCCAAGTAAACAAAACCCCTCTAATACCCAACACACACACACAGCTCCTTGTAACTATCTACCAAGTCTACTCGTTCCTGCAGAGGAACCAGGAGGTAGGTAATGAGAACATCTTCCTACAGCATCACACACACAGCCCATCGGGGCCACCTGTGCTCCACAACCACACACTGCCACCAACAGTCACTCACGTCCCTTTACCAAAAGAACCTGCACGTCCTCTCACACTGGCCACTCTATTCCACACAGAAATCAGATGCAATGGGGTCTACGGGTGACAGAGGGCTCACAGCACGGAAACGTGCCTGGATCTGGTGGTGGCCCTGCTTGGAGCCAGGCTGGAAGAACCGTGTCTGGGGCCATACAATTTCTAACCAAAAGACAAGGCATCTACTTGCTGAGGCGAGCCCACCCTAAAGGAAAAAGCCAAAAAGAAGGAAGAAGGTCCCTTAGAGCAGAGTTTGCCAGCTAGGACCGCAGGTGATCAGATGACCTTCCCAGTAGGTGGGCAAGGACAGGAAGTGGGGAAGGAGCTGGAGACAGCAGAGTCCCACCACCAGGGTGAAGCGCTGCTCCTTGCCATACACAGTAGGTCCCGGACTACAGATGGCAAGAGGTTTGCCACGCTGACATGGGTAAAGACAAGAGGTGTGTTCAGTCCTGCTACCCCCACTACAAGGTGTGACTGTACCTAAAGCTCTAGGCCAGAACCACATTGCAGAACGTCTTTAGCAAAGCAGTAGAGACCTTCAGGTCAGAACGCACAGCGGCCAGTGGGGTGAGGCTGGAGGGTTATAGCTGGGCAGTTCAAGATACTCCAGCAGCCACCAACCACACAACCCATCTTAGAACTTTCAAAACGAACCCTTAAGGGAGTGTCACCCAAGAAGTCCTACTAGGTAGTCAACACCCACAAAATAAATACTGCAAGCAAAGTTTTCACACACACAACGACAACCTCATTCAGACTCCTACCAAGAACCAAGTACGCCTGGACCCAGACTCTGGGATTCTCACGAAAAGGACCTTGCACAGTTTGTCACTAGGGTGCATACATCTGGGTCAAGAGAGCATCAATCCACCTTGTCAGAAAATACCAAAATAATCATCTGGCTTGTTACAAAAGTATCTCCAGACTCCAGGGGAATGGAGGCGCCCGGAAGCCTACACAGGGTTGAGGGTAGCAGGTGAGGAGGAGGGTGGAGGAAGGCGGCTGGGTCTGCTTGCCTTCTCACTGGTGGAGGTGCGCTTGGTCATCTGGACGTTTGATGTGGATCCGCCGCACACGCTCGATCCTCTCCCATTCTCGTTGCTCATCTTCATCCAGGTGGTGGGAGCATCCAGCTGCCCCACCTGTGGCCTCCAGGAGGGCATTGTCAGGTCCCCGGCCATCCTGGGCCTCATACAGCAAAATATTCAGGGTCTCCTCATAAATCCGGGCTTCAGGAAACTCCACCTTGGTCTGTTTCTTCTCAGTAGCATAGACAATAGAGGTGCAGCAGACTTCGGCAATCTTACGGCCCTGGCCATAGAAGGACCAGCAGCAGATCTCATCCCCGATGACATCCTTTATGAACAGCACCCTTCCATTGAAGCGCAGAGAAAGCTTATCAAACAGCTCAATGTTTTTCAACATATTGTCATCAGAATTGCTGGTGTAGGAGTACTTGTTGTTGCTTCTGTTATACAGCAACTTCAGGCTGGCTTATTTGAAGTCGCTATAAGTTTTTGCTCTTCCTTGGAGGAGGTGATGACTGGCACCTTGCAGAAGGGTTCATACGCATCTTTGTTCTGTTGTAGGGCCGCCTGGCATTCTTCAAGCAGGCCCTGTACCAGGTAGTACTTGGCCTCTGCTAGCAACTCCTCGACCTCCCCGCGGCTCTCGGGCAAGGGGACACCCCATCTCGAAGATAGTTGAGTATTGTCCCGAAGTGCTTCCCGCAGCGGTCGATAAGGATCCAGCCTTCGCTGTCGGTGAGCACCTCCATGCGTCCCACTGAACATGGCCTTCAGCATGGTGTCCTGCTTGGTCAGCGTCTGCATGGTGGTATAGTAGAGTGCTCCCCCGACATTCAGCTTCACGTACTTGGAGCTGGGACTGGCGCCCTTGAAGGAAGTGGTGCGGGTAGCAGCTGCTGGCACCACTGAGCTCACCACGCTTTCTCCTGACATCTCTTCCATGAAAAGTCGGAGGACTCCAGAGTCTCCAAATCCTGCTTTGGAATTTTGATTGGAATAGCATTGAATCTGTATATTGCCTTTGGTAGGATGGTCATTTTTACAATGTTGATTCTGCCAATCCAGGAACAAGGGAGGTCTTTCCACCTTCTGGTGTCTTCTGCTATTTCTTTCTTTAGGGTTTTAAAGTTTTCATTGTAAAGGTCTTTTACCTCCTTGGTTAGGTTTATACCAAGGTATTTCATTTTTTTAGGGGCTATAGTAAATGGGATTGTTTCTCTTAAGGCTTTTTCACTTCTTTCATTTTGGGCATATAGGAAGGCCTCTGATTTTTGCACATTTATTTTGTATCCTGCCACCCTGCTGAACTTCTCAATTAGTTCCAGAAGCTTCCTGGTGGAGTTTTTGGGATCACTCAGGTATAAGATTATGTCATCTGCAAGTAGGGATAGTTTGACTTCTTCCTTGCCGATTTGAATTCCTCTTATGTCCCTTTCTTGTCTTATGGCTTCAGGTAAGACTTCAAGTACAATATTGAATAGAAGTGATGAGAGTGGACAGCCTTGTCTAGTTCGTGATCGAAGTGGGAATGCTTCCAATTGTTCCCCATTGAGCATAATCCTTGCTGTGAGCTTGTTGTATATAGCTTTTATTATATTGATAAAGGTTCCTTCCATTCCTACTGTCTCTAGCATTTTGCTCATAAAAGGCTGTTGGATCTTGTCAAAAGCTTTCTCTGCATCTATCGAGAGTATTATATGGTCTTGGTCTTTGGACTGGTTTACATGATGAATTACATTTATTGATTTGCATATGTTGAACCAACCTTGTGTGCCAGGGATGAAGCCTACTTGGTCCCCATGGATAATCTTTTTAATATGTTTTTGAATCTGATTCACTAAGACTTTGTTGAGAACATTTGCGTCTGTGTTCATCAGAGAGATCGGACTATAGTTTTCTTTTTTAAGTGAATCTTTATTAGGTTTTGGGATTAAGACAATATTAGCTTCATAGAAGGAATTTGGTTGTGTTCCTTCCTTTGCTATTTGATGGAACAGTTTAAGGAGTATTGGTGTTATTAACTCTTTAAATATCTAGTAGAATTCTGTACTGAATCCGTCTGGTCCAGGACATTTTTTGGTGTGAAGATTCAAGATTTCTTCCTCAATTTCCTTATATGTTATAGGACTATTTAAATAATTCACCACTTCCTGATTCAATTTAGGTAAGTTGTGTTTACATAGAAATTCATCCATCTCTTTTGTGTTGTCAAACTTCACAGAGTATAAGTTTTTGAAATATGATGTTAAAATTCTCTGGATTTCTTGGGTATCAGTAGTGATAACTCCATGTTCATTTCTGACTTTGTTAATTTGGGTTTTCTCTCTCCTGCTTTTGGTTAATTTAGCTAGGGGTGTATCAATCTTATTGATTTTTTCAAAGAACCAGCTTTTTGACTGGTTGATTTTTTCTATCGTTTTCTTAATCTCGATTTCAGATATTTCTCCCCTTAGTTTGCTAATCTCCTCTCTTCTACTACTTTTGGGATTTGATTGCTCTAGTTTCTCTAAAGCTTTAAGCTGCATTGTTAACTTGTTTATTTCTGATGTTTCCATTTTTTTGATGTAGGCATTAAGAGCTATGAACTTACCTCTTAGAACAGCTTTCATTGTGTCCCAAAGATTTTGATAGGTTGTATTTTCATTATCATTCACTTTCAGGAAATCTTGAATTTGCTTTTTAATTTCTTCCTGAATCCAATTCTCCTTCAGCATCATAGTGTTAAGTTTTCAGGAATTAATGTATTTTCTGTTGTTTGCTGTGTTTTGGATGTAAAGCTTTAGACCATGGTGGTCTGATAGGGTACAGGCTAGAATTTCAACTTTCCTGTACATGTGGAGGTTCATTTTATGGCCCAATATGTGATCTATTTTTGAGAAAGTTCCATGTGCTGCTGAGAAAAATGTGTATTCTTTGTTGTGTGGATGAAAAGCTCGATAGAGATCTGTAAGGTCCATTTCAGTAAGGGTTTCATTAAGTTCCAAGTGTCTCTGTTAAGCTTTTGACCTGTTGATCTATCCCATGGTGGGAGGGCAGTGTTGAAGTCCCCAACAATTATGGTTTTGGGGTTCATTTCTCCCTTTAGACGCTGTAGGGTTTGCTTAATGAATGTGGAGGAGCCCATATTAGTTGCATGTATGTTCAGAATTGTGAAGTCCTCCTGGTGAATTGTACCCATGACTAAAAGGTAGGATCTATCTGTGTCTCTTATGATTATTTTTGGTTTGAAGTCCACTTTGTCCAAAAGCATAATGGCTACCCCTGCCTGTTTCCTGGTTCCATTAACTTGCAGAGTTTTGTATCAGCCTTTTTTTAGGATTTGCCTATCTTTTGTAGTGAGATGAGTTTCCTGAAGGCAGAAGACTGATGGGTTTTGGTATTTCATCCACGTTTATAAACTGTGTCTCTTGATCAGTGAGTTAATTCCATTGGCATTTAATGTTATAATGGAGAAATTATTTTTACTTCCGGACATTTGTTATGTTTAGTGGCTTTTGTAAGTGTATTGTTTGGCTTTTAGGTTTTGGTGGTATTATACTTTTCTTCTGTCCTCCTGAATATGCTGAATATGATATGAGTATGATTTTTAGCATTTTTTGAAGGTCTGATTTGGTAGACATGTACACCTTCAAGTTTTCTTTGTGCTGGAAAACTTTTCTTTCTCCCTCGATCATGATGGATAGTTTTGCCAGGTAAATCAGCCTGGGTTGACATTTTTGCTCATTTAGTACTTTAAGTGCATCTCTCCAAGCTCTTCTTGCTTTTACTGTTTCCATTGAGAAGTCGTTTTTTTTATTTTAGTAGGTTTACCTTTAAAAGTGACTTGCTTTTTTTCTCTTGAAGCTCTCTGCACCTTTTCTTTGTCTTGAATGTGGAGTGTTTTGATTAGCCATGGCCAGTGTCTATTTTGGTCATATTTGTTTGGGGTGAGGAATGCCTCTTGTATTTGGATGGGCCTCTCATTCTTTATATGAAGGAAGTTTTCATTTATGATAGTTTGAAAAATTTCCTCAGGTGTGGTATTTTGGGATTCTTGCTCTGGTATTCCATGAATGCACATGTTAGGCTTTTTCATGGTGTCCCATAACTCTTGAATATTCCTCTCAAGTATCTTTTTGGCTTCAACAACCTCTTCCATTGAGATGGTTAATACTCCCACTTTATCTTCAAAGTCTGAAATTCTATTTTCTGCTTTGTTTGTTCTGCTGAAGGACTGTCTGTTGAGTTCTGGGTTTAGGATAAGTTGTCTTTTATTTCAGCTTTAAACTCTGCTTGAGTCTGTTTAAAGTGTTCTTTGGCTATTTTTGTTTCTTGAGCTGTTTTACTCAAGTCCTCCAAGTGTCTGTTGTGTTCCTCCTCAATGGGATTGATTCGATTATTTAATTCCTCCCTGATTTCCTCTTTCATAGTATTGAACATGGTAATGATCATGTTTTGAAAGTCGTTATCTTGGGTCTGGCTTTCTTGGCTAGTTTCTGTGAATTTGTTCTGTTTGGAATCTTTAGCTATGAGGTTAATTTTTTCAGTGAGAGATTTGTTTTCTTGAGTTTTGTTTCCCATGGATCTACACTTTGACTTGGACATTGTTATTTTGTCTCTTGAGTCCTTACAGTTTCTCTGTGTTTTTTTAAATTATGTATGTGTGTGTGTATGTGTATGTGTGTGTATGTATGTGAGTGTGTGTGTAGAACCACGGATGAATTCGGGAACCACCATGGACCACCTCCACCTCCTCGTTTACTCTGCCTGGGGATTCATTACAAGCTCCGCCCTACCAGGACAAGAAACGCAGGCTACCCCTGCTTCTGCCCGGTGTCTATAGGTGGAGTCTAGGATCCGAACTCAGGACCTTCCCCCTGCAAGACAGAGGTTTAACCCCTGAGCCACCTTTTCAGCCTCTGTTTCTCTGTGTTTTTGACTGACCCGATTTAGTTCATATAACTGCTCTCTGGCAGTGGTTGCCTTGGAGTTGGGTGTGTTTGTCTGTTGTTATTGTCATTTCCAAGATGAGGCTATTAGACAGCTAGTACATCAATTATATCAGGTTTAGTAGACAGGGGGTGCCTTACCTGGTCTGAGAGTGAGCCAGCGTATGTCCTTGCAGGCAGAAGGGGGGAGGGGCTAAGGATGGTTAGCAGCCTTCACCAGGACCTGGGACATGGCCAGTAGTCTACCCCAGCCATGGGCAGCTTTGGCGCTGCTCAGGCTGGATGGGGGGAGAGGCTGGGAGGAGTAGGTGACCTGGGTTCTGGTGGGGAGTACCTGGGAAACAGGGTGCCTTACCTGAACCACGCAACTGTGTTCAGGACTGGACCTTGTGAGCAAGCGTGTGTTCAGGGCTGGAGGAAGGGGGGAGGTACAATCTCTTTTTCTAAAGGATGTTTTAATTGGAAACCTTTCTCACAAAGCACAGAAATATTTCCATCTAGAGATGAGCAACTTCATCACAGGAAGATAATTTTCTTACATTAGATTTAAACATTCATTGTCTTACTTTGGATTCCTTTCAGGCTGACTGTATGGAATACATGCTCAATGAATCAATGCTTTTGTGTTGTTCAGTGGTATAGGCACTGATATATCAATCATGCTCCAGCAAGTATTCAGGCGCATGCCATCAAAGTCAACTGATGCAAAGCTCAGTAAGATACACATGCGAAAGACAAGGAAATAGACTATCAGGGAAGAAGGATTGTGATGAGGAAAAGAAAATGAATGGGATTAGGGATTTTTTTTCTCCCAGATTTTATTTTTTTCCTAATCATACAAGCTCAGTAGCTACCCCGTCCTCTCCCTCCCTGTCCCTTCCCCAGTCAAACTCCCTTGCATTCTCCTCACCTCACCCCCTTCCTTTCACCTCCTCCCTTCCCCTCTCCTGGTGACCCTTCCTTTCTCCTATCCTTGGAGCATCCATTGATGTGAGTACCAAACCTCCCTATGAGTCCTCCACCCTAATTTCTAGCTCAGGACTCAGTGGCATAGTCTGGAGCCCCTTCTTGGGCTCTATTATGACTGTTAATCCCTTGCCACTAAGGATCCTAGTGCTTGAAGCTTTCTCCTCTGTGATCTGTGCTAGACTTTGGGTAGTCCTTGACATGTCAGCCATTGTGCAGATCTGACAAAGTCCAGTTCTAGCTGTTGCAGCCCTAACTTGTGTGTAGTATCTTGTATATCACTGGTCCTCCTTATTTTTAGGTTATTATAATCAGAGAGGATTAGAGATTTTAAAGTGTGAAATTATCATAAATTCACATTATTTGTGTATGAAATTCTAAGGAAATATAAAAACTTGAAAAAAATTTACTTTAATTTGAGCTTCATCTCTGAAGCAATTAAAATACACTAATTCATCATTGAGTTCAATAAGTCAATCAGCAAATAAAATCATTTACAGTTGAAATGATTGGGAAAGTTTCTTTCCCCCAAAACTTGGATCATCATAATAAACAAAGGTAATAATAAAAAATGACACACTTGAATACATGAACATTTCTTAATATCAGATTTAAGTCCAGGCAATTAGGTAAATTAAACAATGTACTATTTTATCTATTAAATAGCATGAAATTAACTGTCATCATATATGTTTCCATATATTTTAAAATATCTTTAAATCCATCTTTTGTTTCTAAGTTTGATCAAAGCATCTTTCACATCCTTGTTTCTCAAGCTATAAATCAGAGGGTTCATCATGGGAATAATAAGCAGATAAAAGATAGAAGTCATTTTGTCTTCATGTAGAGAATAGGAAGAACTTGGACGGAAATACATGAAGAGTAATGTTCCTTGGAAAATTGCAACTGTTGTTAAGTGGGAGGCACAGGTGGAGAAAGCTTTGAACCTACCCCCAGCAGAACTGATCTTTAAGACTGACAAGATGATGTAACAATAAGAGACAAGAACTCCTGAGATGGTGCTCAATTCAATGAAACCAAACAGGATGAACACCACCAGTTCATTAACTTGTGTGTCGGAACAGGAAAGGATTAAGACAGCAGGAAAATCACAGAAGAAATGGTTAATGTGTGTAGAGCCACAGAAACATAAACGGAATGCTAGGATTGTATGTATGAAACCATCTATGGTTCCTGCCAAGTAAATTCCAGTTACGAATCGTGAGCATACCTTATTAGACATGTCTACTGTATACATCAGGGGATTGCTGATGGCCTTGTACCGATCAAAGGCCATCACTGCCAGCAACATGCACTCAACATCTATGAAGACACAAACAAATAAGAGGAAACACCCAAAGAAGGGAATTGAGTTGTTCTTAGCAAGTAGGTCAAATAACATCTTGGGCCCAACAGCACCGGAATAGCAGAGGTCAGAGAAAGAGAGGTGGCTGAGGAAAAAGTACATGGGCGTGTGAAGCTGGGAGTCCATTCTGATCAAAAGGATCATTCCAATATTCAGTGCAACTATAGTAAGATACACAATTAGAAACACAATGAATAAAAACACTTTCATGTCAGGGTGATTTGTAATTCCCAAGAGATAGAATTCAGGTAAAAAGGAACAGTTTTCTGTATCCATTCTTCTTTGTGCTTGATCTAAATATTTAAAAAAATCAAAAAGGTCATGATCAGTTAAGGTTTTTTTCTGGGTATGTAAAAATATGACTCATAAAACATAATATAATTTAATCATAGGCAGTATATTAAGTACATCAAGTCATTAGACAGTCAGAAGAGTAACACTTTTGATGTGGTATTTTCATGTTGAAACATTGTTAGAAACTGAGGCAAATTAAATTAGAATGTTCACATAATTCATTATCACTCCAATTTATATACTTCTACATTACTCATTATTAACTGGTTTGTCTCCCTGGTTAATGTGCAGTGTGTGTGTTTGTGTGTGTGTGTGTGTGTGTGTGTGTGTGTGTGTGTGTGTGTACTTGCATGTTCTTGAACATATCTGTCTATATGAATTCTTATGTGTGCACTAGTGGGCTGGCTTGAGCAGGTGCACATGAAAAACAAATGTTAATCCCAGATATCTGTATCAACCACTGTCTTAGTTTGGGACATCTTTTAATGAACCAAGAGCTCCCATTTCATTGATATGTCCAGGGACTACTTGGTATCCTATTGTCTCTGATTCCCAGAGAAAGGGTTAATTGCACACCTTGCCACACCTTGTACTTTAAGTGATTTCATGGGATTCAAACTCAGGGGACTATGCCTCTAAAACAAGTACTTCCAACTCAACCATTCACTAGCAGAATATTTGATTATGATAAAATGCTACCTCCAGATCTAACATGATGGAAAGAAATTATCAAATTGAAAACAAACCACTTTTAACAGAAGGATAATAGCCATCATATTTCTTTAAATCTACATTATTTTACACTGCTCAAGATGTTAGTTGTGCAACAAGCCATAATTCAGAACAACAAAAACCCTATATTAACCACTTGGAACCAGACCAGCCAAATCTCTCCCCATCCTAAAGCTCAGGGAAAGTTGAAGAAGAGGGGGTGGCAATATTGTAAGAGCCTAAAGAAAGGGAGAACCAACCATGTACAAGATACTCCACACAAGTTAGGGCCAAAGTAGCCATAGTCAGACTTTACATGATCTACACAATGGCTGACATGTCAATGATATGGATCACATGCATTGGATCCTTAGAGACAAGAGATTAACAGTCATAATAGTGTTCCCATACTAAAGGGGAGCCCAAGAAATGGCTCTGGGCTATGCCACTGAGTCCTTACACCTCAGTAGAGTAGAGGATTCAGAGGAAAGTTTGGCATTCACACAAAAGGATGCTCCAGGGGATGGGACTGGGGAAGGGGGAGTCACTTGGAGAAGGGGAAGGAGGGAGGCAAAAGGAAGGGGAAAAGGGGGGGAGGGTGCAAGGGGGACTGGGGGAGGGTGGAGCGAGGGAGAAAACCGGTATACGTATTGAGCTTGCATGACTGGGAAAAATAAATAATTTTTTTTTTTTTTTTTTTTTTTTAAATTTTTTTTTTTTATTATTATTATTTATTCAACTGTGTGTATGTGCGCGCGCGTGTCTGTGTGTGTGTGTATGTGTGTGTAGAACCACGGACGAATTCGCGAACCACCATGGACGCCTCCACCTCCTTCTGCCCCGGGATTCACAGGCTCCGCCCTACCAGGACCAGAAGCGCAGGCCGCCCCCGCTTCCGTCTGGCGTCTATACGTGGGATCTGGGATCCGAACTCGGGACCCTCCGCCTGCAAGGCGGAGGCTTAACCCCTGAGCCACCTCTCCAGCCCAAAAATAAATAATTTTTTAAAAAGTTATTTTTCAGGGTCTGGAGAGGTGGCTCAGGGGTTAAGCCTCTGCCTTGCAGGCGGAAGGTCCTGAGTTCGGATCCCAAATCCCACGTATAGACGCCAGGCGGAAGCGGGGCGGCCTGCGCTTCTGGTCCTGGTAGGGCTGAGCCTGTGAATCCTGGGGCAGAGTAAACAAGGAGGAGGCGGTCCATGGTGGTTCCCGAATTCGTCCGTGGTTCTACACACACATACACGCACACACATACATACACACACATACACGCGCACAATTGAATAAATAATAATAAAAATTTAAAAAAAAATAAAATAATATAAAAAAGTTATTTTTCAGTCATAAAAAAAAAGATGTTCTTTGTGAAATGAAATTTATAGTAAATGAAGATGATTTTGTTACTGGTTTAGGTTTTGAAATTTTTTTTAAAAAAAACAGATCTGATTTATTTAAACATGCTGCCACTTTTTAGCCTTTCACCCCACCCCGCTCCACCTGTCGGGATGTGCGCGTGGTCCAGCTGGGCCTCACCCCGCGCCCTAGGACCCCAGGTCAGCCCAAAGGGACCCGGCTCCGACTCCCACCATCCAACCGGAGCCGCGCACAGGGCTGAGGGAGGAGGAGGACTTCCCCTGCGCCCGGGCCCCGCCCAAGCTGCCCTCGGGTTAAATAGCTCCACGCCTACGCCCCCATCGTCCCTTTCACCCCACCCTGCTCTGCTGGTCCGGACCCGCGCGGTCCAGCCAGGCCTCACTATGCGCCCTAGGTAAGCCTCCGCCGACGCCCGCCTACCAGGACCCCAGGCCAAATAATTCAGTTTAGTGAAATTGAGAGATCTTAAGAGATAAAATGACAATGCCAAAGTCAAAGTGCAAATTCATGAGAAGCAACACTCAAGTAAAGAAATTTCCCACTGAAGAAATTAATCCCATAATGTTAGACTCCAACCAGAACAAAACTGCGGAAAAAGGCCACGAGAGCCTCACACAGGATAAGGTCTTTCAAAATATGATCATTACCATGTTCAATATTATGAAAGAGGAAATCCGGGAGGAATTACATAATCGAATCAATCGCATTGAAGAGGAACACAACAGACATTTGGAGGCATTGAGAAAAGCAGTGGAAGAAACAAAAACTGGCATAGAGCAGTTAAAACAAACTCAAGCAGAGTTTAAAACTGAGCTAAAAGACAAGTTATCTTCAACCCAGAACGCAACAGAGAGTCTTATCAATAGAACTAACAATGCAGAAAACAGAATTTCAGACCTTGAAGATAAAGTGGGAGTACTAACCAGCTCAATGGAAGAAGTTGTTAAAGCCAAAAAGATACTTCACAGAAATATCCAAGAGATATGGGACACCCTGAAGAAGCCTAACATGTGTATTCATGGGATACCAGAGCAAGAATCTCAAAATACCACCCCTGAGGAAATTTTTCAAACGATCATCAAGGAAAACTTTCCTCATCTTAAAAAAGAGAGGCCCATCCATGTACAAGAGGCATTCCTCACCCCAAACAGATATGACCAAAACAGAAGCACGCCACGGCAAATAATAGTCAAAACACTCCACATTCAAGATAAAGAACTGGTGCTGAGAGCTTCAAGGGAGTAAAAACAAGTCACTTTTAAAGGTAAACCTATTAAAATAACAAATGATTTCTCAATCGAAACAGTAAAAGCGAGAAGAGCATAGAGAGACATACTTCAAGTATTGAATGAGCAAAAATGTCAACCCAGGCTGATTTACCCTGCAAAACTATCAGTCATGATTGAGGGAGAAAGAAAAATCTTCAAGCATAAAGACAACTTGAAGGGATACATGTCCAACAAAATAGGCCTTCAAAAAATGCTAGAAATGATACTCAAGCGTGAAGAAAAAAACAGGCATATCCAGGAGAAAAGATGGCAAGTATAACACCATTAAAAGCGAAGCAGTATACATATAAAAACTACTAAACATAATCAATGTCTGGAACTAACAATAGTTTCACCATTATAACACTGAATGTTAATGGAATTAACTCACTGATCAAGAGACACAGATTACAAACTTGGATTAAAAATCACAATCCATCAATCTGCTGCCTGCAGGAAACCCATCTCACCACAAAAGATAGGCATGCTCTAAAAATAAAAGGCTGGTCAACAATTCTACAAGCTAATGGAAGCAGAAAACAGGCAGGGGTAGCCATTATGATATCAGACAAAGTGGACTTCAAACCAAAGAAAATTATAAGAGACACGGATGGATACTACATTTTAGTCACAGGTACAATTCACCAGGAAGACGTCACAATACTGAACACATATGCACCCAATACGGGCCCCTCCACATTCATTAAGAAAACCCTACAGCGTCTAAAGCAAGAAATCAACCCCCAAACGATAATTCTTGGGGACTTCAACACCGCCCTCTCAACATGGGATAGATCAACAGGTCAAAAGCTTAACAGAGGCACTTTGGAACTTAATCAAACCCTGAAAGAAATGGACCTTAAGGATCTCTATCGAAATTTTCACCCACGCACCAAAGAATACACACTTTTCTCAGCAGCACATTGAACTTTCTCCAAAATAGATCACATATTTGGCCACAAAATGAATCTACATATATACAAGAAGGTTGAAATTCTAACCTGTGCCCTTTCAGACCACCACGGCCTAAAGCTGTACATCCACAATACATTAAACAGGAAAAAATACACTAACTCCTGGAAACTTAACCATATGATGCTGAATGAGAACTGGATTCAGGAAGAAATTAAAAAGGAAATTCAAGATTTCCTGAAAGTGAACAATAATGAAAATACAACTTACCAAAATCTCTGGGACACAATGAAAGCTGTTCTAAGAGGTAAGTTCATAGCTCTTAATGCCTACATCAAAAAAATGGAAACATCAGAAATAAACAAGTTAACAATGCAGCTTAAAGCTTTAGAGAAACTGGAGCAATCAGATCCCAAAAGTAGTAGAAGAGAGGAGATTAGCAAACTAAGGGGAGAAATATCTGAAATCGAGATTAAGAAAACGATAGAAAAAATCAACCAGTCTAAAAGCTGGTTCTTTGAAAAAATCAATAAGATTGATACACCCCTAGCTAAATTAACCAAAAGCAGGAGAGAGAAAACCCAAATTAACAAAATCAGAAATGAACATGGAGTTATCACTACTGATACCCAAGAAATCCAGAGAATTATAACATCATATTTAAAAAACTTATACTCTGTGAAGTTTGACAACACAAAAGAGATGGATGAATTTCTATGTAAACACAACTTACCTAAATTGAATCAGGAAGTGGTGAATTATTTAAATAGTCCTATAACATATAAGGAAATTGAAGAAGTAATCTCAAGTCTTCCCACCAAAAAGTGTCCTGGACCAGATGGATTCAGCACAGAGTTCTACCGGGCATTTAAGGAGTTAATAACACCAATACTCCTTAAACTGTTCCATGAAATAGCAAAGGAAGGAACACTACCAAATTCCCTCTATGAAGCTAATATTGCCTTAATCCCAAAACCTAATGAAGATTGACTTAAAAGAGAAAACTATAGGCCGATCTCCCTGATGAACACAGATGCAAAGATTCTCAACAAAGTCTTAGCAAATCGGATTCAAAAACATATCAAAAAGATCACTGACGGGGACCAAGTAGGCTTCATCACCGGCACACAAGGTTGTTTCAAAATACGCAAATCAATAAATGTAATTCATCATGTAAACCAGTCCAAAGACCAAGACCACATGATACTCTTGATAGATGCAGAAAAAGCTTTTGACAAGATCCAACAGCCTTTTATGATCAAAACGCTAGAGACAGTAGGGATGGAAGGAACCTTTATCAATATAATAAAACCTACATAAAACAGGCGACAGCAAGGATTATGCTCAATGGGGAACAATTGGAAGCATTCCCACTTCGATCACGAACTAGACAAGGCTGTCCACTCTCACCACTTCTATTCAGTATTGTACTTGAAGTCTTAGCTGAAGCCATAAGACAAGAAAGGGACATAAGAGGAATTCAAATAGGCAAGGAAGAATTCAAGCTATCCCTATTTGCAGATGACATGATCTTATACCTGAGTGATCCCAAAAACTCCACCAGGAAGCTCCTGTAACTAATTGAGAAGTTCAGCAGGGTGGCAGGATACAAAATAAATGTGCAAAAATCAGAGGCCTTCCTATATGCTCAGAATGAAAGAAGTGAAAAAGCCTTGAGAGAAACAATCCCATTTACTAAAGCCCCTAAAAAAATGAAATACCTTGGTATAAACCTAACTAAGGAGGTAAAAGACCTTTACAATGAAAACTTTAAAACCCTAAAGAAAGAAATAGAAGAAGACACCAGAAGGTGGAAAGACCTTCCTTGTTCCTGGATTGGCAGAATCAACATCGTAAAAATGACCATCCTACCAAAGGCAATATACAGATTCAATGCTATACCAATCAAAATCCCAAAGCAATTCTTCAAAGAAGTTGACCAAACAATCTCAAAGTTCATATGGAAGCACAAAAGACCCAGGATAGCAAAGACAATCCTGAGTAACAAAAACACTGCTGGAGGTATTGCCATACCAAATCTTTGTCTATACTACAAATCCATAGTTTTAAGGACAGCCTGGTACTGGCTCCAAAATAGACACACAGATCAATGGATAAGGATTGAAGAACGAGATATAAGCCCACAAAATTACAGTCATTTGGTCTTTGAGAAAGGGGCCCAAAGAATCCAATGGAAAAAGGACAGCATCTTCAACAAATGGTGCTGGCAAAACTGGATCTCACATGCAGAAGATTAAAGCTGGATCCGTACTTGTCACCATGTACAAGACTTAATTCCAAATGGATCAAGGACCTTGATATCAGGACCAGAGATTATAAAAACCATAATTGAAAGATAGGGAACTCCCTTGAGCTGATTGGGCTAGGCCAACAGTTCCTAAACAGACATCCAATGGCACAGTCACTGCTACCAACTCTCAACAGTTGGGATCTTGTGAAATTAAAGAGCTTCTGTTCAGATAAAGAGATTGTAACGTGAGCTCAAAGGCAACCCACAGAATGGGAGAAAATCTCACTAACCACACATCTGATAGAACTCTGCTGTCCAGAGTGCACAAAGAACATAGAAAACTAAACACCAAGGAAACCAATGGCCCAATTAAAAAATGGGCCCTGGAACTTAAAAGAAACTTTACCAGGGATGAAATTAAAATGTCTAACAAATATCTGATAAAATGCTCCACTTCCTTAGCCATCAGGGAAATGCAAATCAAAACTTCCCTGAGATATCATCTCACCCCGGTCAGGATGGCAAAAATCCACAGTACAAACAACAACAAATGCTGGAGAGGATGTGGAGAGAGGGGAACTTTCCTACATTGCTGGTGGGAATGCAGGTTCATACAGCCACTCTTGCGAGCCGTCTGGAGATTCTTAAAGAAATTAAAGATTGAAATGCCATATGACCCTGCTATTCCACTTTTGGGAATAATCCCCCATACAGCAGAGGCTCACCTCAATAGCACAAGCACGACCATGTTCATAGCAGCACTGTTTACAATAGCAAAGTCATGGAATCAACCCAAATGTCCAACAGTTGACGAGTGGATAAGGAAACGGTGGTACATCTATACAATGGAGTACTACTCAGCCATCAAAAATAATGAATTACTGGAATTTGCCGGATAATGGATGTCATTAGAAACAATTATATTAAGTGAAGTATCCCAGACCCAGAAAATTAAGCGCTGTATGTACTCCCTAATAGGTGGCTCCTAGTACCAAACCCACCCAGCCCACCTACAGACAGTAATTGCAAGGATTATGAACAGGAGGGATGGGGTAGGAGGGCCACACCAGAAACAAGGAGAGAAGGGACCATGTTACAGCAGGGAGAATAGGCCTCCATCAAGGACACAAATAAGTAATGAGACATCTGATTAAGTTCACAGACTTTTGTTCCTGATCATTTACTACTGAGCGGGTGTAATCTCACCAGAAGAAGAGGGCATATAGTCTGGCAAATAAAAAGTAACCATTTTGCAAATGGGTGATAGACCCCTCCCTCACTGTGGTTTCCCACTTTTATTACATCTACCTTTGAATGTGCTTTTATCACAAGACTCTAGTTTAACAACTTTTTGTCTCTGGTCAGGGAGTAACATACAATGCCCATCAGGTTGGAGTGAAGGGCATTGCAGGAGCAGCAAAACTGCAAAACAAAATCAACAAACCACCATCCAGAACTTCAGAGACTCTATATCAACCACCTAGAACTTGGCCAGCTTAATCTCTCCCCATCTTGAAGCTCAGGGCAATTTGTGGAAGAGGGGGCGGTAAGAGTGTAAGAGCAAAAGGATGGGAGGGGCAATGATATGTAAGATACTCCATACTAGTTAGGGCTGAAGCAATCATAATTGGACTTTGCATGCCCTGTGCTTAGTCCAACACACTGTTGACCTCACAAAGTCTAGCATTTGCTAAAGGCACCAAGATCCTTGGAGGCAAAGGATTGGCAGCCACAGCAGTGTTCCTATACCTAAGGGGAACACGGGAAAGGGTTCAGGGAAAGGCCACTGGGTCCTTGTATGTCATCGGAGAGCAGGGCCTAGAGGAAAATCAGACATGCAGAAGAAAGGACTCTGTGGGAATTGGGGCGGGAGGCACTCTGGGGTATAGGGAGGGAGGGTTGTGGGGAGGGGGAGCAGGGTGTTCGGGGGGAGGAGGAGGGAGGGAGGGAACTGCTGTACCTATTAAGTTTGTATGAGCTGAAATAATAATAAAATGTATTAATAAAAAAAACATGCTGCCACTTTTCATCACTAATTACATGACCCCTTCGTAAGCTCTCTCTTCTCATTATTATATCACCTTTACAAAGGTCTCTTCATTATTTATAATAATGGTCCAAATGGCAAAACACTTATCCAGCATACAAAGAGTGACAAAAAGTAATTTTGAAAACATTGCAGAGAATACTTTGCTTTGTTTCTACTGACAGAATCATTTTTCATGTAAATAAGATTAAAAATAGAAGTAGTAAACATTGGAAAGTCACAGTGACTGTCTCCTGTGTTCAATGTGCATTTTTCTGTGTGTTTGTGGTATGTGTGTTCCTTATTGGCCATATGAAAACTCAAGGCAATTTATAAATATATATATGATTTATTATATATGTGCTTTATAAATCCATAAACTTACCACTGTTATTACAAATGAACATAGATGCATACATTGACAGCTATAAGGTAAACCATCTATTATTTATTCAAATAAAATTGCAACAATACTAAGGTCTCACATACAATATCACAGTGAGATATATAAAAAGAAATTATTTAAAATCTTCATAACTAATATATGAGACACAAGAAGAAAGTAATTTGTACAAAGGTCTAAAGAGAAGATGGATTGTTATCTGGCGGCACTTAGTTATTATGTATGCATAAGTAAAAGCATTTCCTTTATTTATGCTTCAATCTCTTTCCTCATTTCTCTAAAAAAAGTAATATATTATTTTCCTTCTATTTTCATGCACAGTTATCCAGAAACCTACCGGTGACAAGAGCATCCTTCTGTCTTTACCTCCAGTACCTAAACTACTAGCTGTTCAAATTTATTTTCAACTAGAGACTGCTGGGACTTAACTCTCCAGAGATTCTACCTTTCTTCTTTCTGTTATTCAAGTATGATTAATTAGATTCTGTGTTCATAGCTTTTCCCTGAGAATACTGCAACAAGCTAATCCTTCTTTACCCTTGATTTTAATCAGACATTGACTGGAATTTCTAATGAAGCCAGATACCTAAAATAAAAAAAGAAGTTTATTTTAACTCATGAATGTCCATAGCTTTTATTCTGTACTTTATTTTTTCCGATTGTAAGACACTGTCTGTCCTCAATCTTTGCTTTCAAAACTTGTAATTTTATTAGCTGCTTTTTCACCATTTCCTCATTCTGTCTCCCATCTCCATCACTATTCTCAATTACTAAGTGCTTTCACAATTCTCATATCACTTGTCATATTTCTTGTGAACTCTAGTATCTTACATATATGTTCATCTGTCCCCTCCCATAGTCCCTGCCACAGATCTACAAAATAATGTATCATTAATTGTGTGTTGCTAAATGCATTCAGGCTGTTAAGTTGGTTAATGATCAAGAAAGAATAAAAATCTACTTTGGACTGAGGTATTTTCAACCTATATGATTCATATGTATAATAAGAATTTTAGTTTTTAAAAAATTTGTCCTATAATAATAATTAAAAAAGCTATTTTCCCCAAAAATTGTTATTGTTTATAGCAAGTTTTTTTATATATAGGAATTACTAGGCTAGTTGCATGGGGTACACATTAAAGCATTTAGCATTTGGAAGCACATACCACTTACCTCCCCCTCTCATGTCCTGTACCAGTCCCACATAATTGTTAATATTCTCCATCCTTTGTGGCAAAATTCTGATAGGTCAGCTATGGATTTCTCGTGGAAGATGACATCACTGCATTGATTTATTGTGTGTGATAGCCCTGATATGAATGGAGCCTTCTGACTAGCTATATTTCTCCCCACTCACAAATTCTTTCATTCTTTTATTCCTTCTTCTACAAGATTCTCTGAGCTATGGAATTGGGTGGGGTGACTTTAATGTCCTATTTTCAGCCAAATTGCTCATAATCACTCTTAGTTTGCAGTATGGCCGGTTATGGTTCTCTGAATTGTACCACCTCCAACGTACTATACTATACTTTTTAGTTGAGTGCAGAGTGCTTAGTTGATCTAAGGTGTAATGATAAGTATTTAGATTGTAGCTTATTAATAAGTGTCTACCAAAAACATTAAAAGTTTTGTTTTCATTTAGTGCTTATGATATCCCTTTCCATGGGTATTTGAGTTGGGTTAAATTACCACGTTATTTCTTCTTGAAAGCACTTTTAATGTCCACCAGACAGCAATTGGTTTTCTGTTTCAGTGTTAAAGCACAATCTTCACCCCAGTATTCTGTTGTTTTCTCTTTCTAGAGCTGACCTCATCTCCCATTCCACAGCTTCTGTTCTTTTCTAGATTATATCTATCATAGAAGTTTATTTTTAAGTATATTGTCCTGAAAGTTCAGTGTTAGCACATATAGGGGAGAACACACAGTGCTTTTATTTTGTGTCTGAGAAACTTCATTCAATATTATTCTGTGTTCCAATTCCATGTAGCTATAAGAGACTTTCATAATTTCGTTTTTCTTTATACCTGAGTAGCATTTCAATGTACATGTACTACATTTTCTTTATCCACTTATTTAACTTGTATATTTAAACTGATTCTGTTTCTTTGCTATTGTGAATAAAGCTGCAATGAACATGGTTGTGGGAGTGTATCAGGAATACAGTAAAGACTCCTTTGGGACTAATCCCACAAGTGGTATGGCTTGGTCATATGTAGATGAATTTTTAGCTTTTTGTAAAAACTCTGTGCTGATTTCCAAAAGGCCATACAAATTTGCAACTCCACCAACAATGAATAATAAAATTCATAACATCCCAGAGTAGCTTTAATTTTGATTCCCCAGATGTCTAGGGAGGGTGAGCATTGTTTTAGGACACTTGTCAGACATCTGAATTTCCTCTTGTGAAAAGCTTAGTTTTAGATCTAAGGTCCATTTTAATTGGATTTTTTTTCTTGACATTTAATTTTATTTTCTGTGTAAAACATGGATACAAATTCTCTATCAGATATATGACTCACAAGTATTTTCTTCCATTCTTTTTGCTTTTTTCCATGATTTTTAATTTTTAAAATTTTTTTATTTATTCAATTGTGTATGTGCGTGTGTGTGTGTGTGTGTGTGTGTGTGTAACCACGGGTGAATTAGGGAACCACCATGGACCACCTACACCTCCTCCTTGTTTCTTCTGCCCCGGGATTCACAGGCTCCGCCCTACCAGAACCAGAAGCACTGCCGCCCCCGCTTCAGCCCAGCATCTATAAGTGGGGTCTAGGATCCAAACTCAGGAGCTTCCGCCTGCAAGGCAGAGGCTTAACCCCTAAGCCACCTCTCCTGCCCCCTCCATGATTTTTTTTTAAAGCAGAAACTTTTTAATTTAATGCAGCTCCACTTAAGGATTACTGGTCTTATTTTCTGCATAAATGAAGTTCGCTATTCAGAAATATTTACATAGGCCTATCAGTCCTAGAGTGCCCCCTAACAGAATTCAGAATATTCAGAATTTCTCCTCTGAACATTGAGGTATTTGGTCCATTTGGAGTTAATTTTTTGTGAGATAAGAATCAAGAGTCTTTCTTCTATATACACAAATGCAGGCTTTCCAGAACCTCTTACTGAGGATGCTGAGCTTCCTCCATGTGTATTTTGACATTTTTGTCAAATAGTAGATGACTCTAGGTATATGGAATTATAGAAATCTGGGTCCTTGATTAGTATGTCTAATTTTGTGCCGTGCTGTTTTTATTACCATAGCTCTACAGCAGTGTTTCTATTGCTCTAGAAAGTTTTGGTTTTGGGGGGCTTTCTGTGCTTCCATATGGCTTTTAAGATTATTTTTGAAATTTCTTTTTTTTATTATTTATTATTCATTCAATTGTGTGTGTATGCATGTATGCGCGTGTGTATGTATGTGTGTGTGTGTAGAACCACAGAGGAATTCGGGAACCACCATTGACCACTTGCACCATCTCCCTGTTTACTCTGCCCCGGGATTCACAGGCTCCACCCTACCAGGACCAGAAGCGCAGGACGCCCCCGCTTCCGCCCGGCATCTATACGTGGGGTCTAGGATCGGAACTCAGGTCCTTCCGCCTGCAAGACAGAGGCTTAACCCCTGAGCCACCTCTCCAGCCCCTATTTTTGAAATTTCTGTGAAGAATTTCTTTAGAAATATGGTAAGAACTTTATTGAATATATGTATATATATATTTTTTCTTTTCTAGGATGATAATTTTCACAATATTATTTCTTGAGATCCATGACCATATGACGTCTTTCCACCTTCTGGTATGTTCTTTAGTTTCTTTTCTTAGTGTTTTTGCAGTTACTTTTATCTGCTGCTGTGAGACAACACTCAGGCTTCAGAAACTTAAGGCGAGAAAGAGAAGAGTTATTTTGTTTATGGTCCCAAGAGGAGTTTCAGTCAATTGTGTCAGAAGAGGCATGGCAGGTAGCAGAAGTTAGAGTCAGTAAGTCATATCCATCACGGGGACAGGACAGGCAGGAAAAGAAGTCTGTCAACACAAGACAAGGTTATCTAAGAGCTCTTCTGTTTTGTGATTCATTTCATCTGGTCTGTCACTGGGAGACCAAATTTATGGTTGGTTTTTGTGTTGCAAATATCTTAATTCAGATAATATCTCTGTTACTTAATCCCAGGTGGAATCAAGTTAACAGCCAAGTTAACAAGTGTTTTAAAGTTGTATTCTACATTTCTTTCATTTGTTTGGTTATGCTTATTCCAAGCTATTTAATTATTTTGGTTGTATGATAAATTGGATTATTTCTCTAATTTTGTTCTTGCTTTCTTTGTCCTTGTTTTTTAGGAAGACCACCAATTTATGGGTAACAATTTTATAAACTGTCATTTCTTAGATCCAGAAATTTACTGGTGCAGATTTTAGGGTCTCTTAGGTATACAATCTTATCATCCACAAAAATACAGTTCCTGAATGGAGTGGAAACAATTCAAGTTTTTTTTTTTTTTTTTTTTTTGTTTGTTTTTTTTTCACAATTTAGGATTATATTTGCATTTCCTCCTGTGTATACCATGAATTTTTTATTTACTTTCATAAATTGAACCATCCTTGCATTTCTGGGATAAACCCAACTTGGTCACCATGAGTAATCTTTTGATGTATATTTTTTGATTTAATATGTGAAACTGTATTGAGGAGTTTTGATTGTGTGTTCACTAAGTCATATTGAGCTATAAATTTTTATGTCTTTATTTCATTTTAGGATCACAGAAATGCTGGCTTCATAGGAAAAATTTGTAAGCATTCATTCATATTTTGTAAAATACCTTAATAGTAGTGGTATTGTTCCTTGAATGTCAGGTAGAATCCATCTGGTCCTGGGCTTATTTTGGTAGGGAGAGATTTGTGATTACTATACCAATTCTAATACTTGTGATGCACCTGTTTAAATCATTAGTTCATCTTGATCTACTGTTGACAAATTGTATATGCTTAGAAATTCCTTGCGATTGCCAAATTTCATGGAGTATTAAATTTTGAAGTGTGTCCTTTTGATTCTCTGAATTTCTATGGTATCATTTATAGTTTCTTATCTTTTTCATTTCTGATTCTATTCATTTGGATGTTCTCTTTTTTGACTTTTGTTAATTTGGCTAAAGATTTGTGAGTCACTTATATCTTTTCAAAGAATCAGCTCTTTGTTTCATTGATTTTTTTTCTATATTGTTTCCTTTGTTTCCATTTCATTAAATTTTTAAATTTATTTATTCAATTGTGCGTGTGTGCGTGTGTGTATGTGTGTGTATGTATGTGTGTGCAGAAACACGTGGGAATTCGGGAACCACTATGGACGCTCCACCTCCTCCTTGTTTACTGTGCCCTGGGATTCATAGGCTCCGCCCAACCAGGACCAGAAACGCAGGTCCTCCCCACACCCTGGTTCTGCCCAGCATCTATACGTGGGGTCTAGGATCTGAACTCAGGACCTTCTGCCAGCAAGGCAGAGGCTTAACCCCTGATCCACCTCTCCAGTCCCCATTTCATTAATTTCATCTTTGATGTCGTTTATCTAAATTATTAGAGTTTTTTATTTTTCTCTTTTAATGTAGACAGTGAGTGCTATGAACTTCCTTCTTAGTTTAAACTTCAGCCTGTCTGAAAGATTTTGATGTGCTATGCTTTCTCTTCGAATTCTAGAATTTTTTTTAAAAAAATTTCTCTTAGCAAAATTTCTTTTATGGCCCATTTAATATTGTTTTGTTTTCAGATTAGTATGTGAGTTTTTTGCTTTTGTTTTTGCATATTTGACATTATATTTCAGGCTAAAATTTTCCTCCTCCTTAGTCTATACTCAATATTAAATGTGTTGATTTAAAACTATTGGGACATGCACATGAAGAGCAAATGGTTTAATTGAAGAACTAATTACAACTTTATAATTATTAACAGCATATTGCTGCTCATTTAAAATATTGTAATATACTTTGTTGCTTTCTGCCATGATATACTTACTTGTGTTTAGCTTAAAAATGTAAAATTCTGATACTCTTGTTCCAGAATTTATGATTTGGAAAAGAGAAGTTTGGGAGTTTAAGGATAGTTTATCTTACCCAACATATTCTAGATGAGCCTATTAACCCCGGCTATGAAATGAGGCTCTGTCTATGTCTTTTTGGTTGTTTACGTGTGTGTGTGTGTGTGTGTGTGTGTGTGTGTGTGTGTGTGTGTGTATCTCAAAGTTCAGAAAGTTCTGAATCAGAATAATGGCAGATTAACTGTGTGGAAAGATTCCTCTTTACATTTTAGCAACATTCCAAATTAATTTTCTTAGCTTTGCGTAACAGACTGAACAGATATCTCCTTTTTTAAAATCACATCTTAAAATTCTGAAATTTTGCAATTCTCAGAGTCCTCACATTGCAAGCCCATTGGAGTTTCAGGGTTGAGTTTCAATACAGGGAAACCAAACTCTGTCGGTACTCACACATTCACTGGCAATGGAATTAGGATTTCATTAAAACAATAATTCATAATAGTATTTTATACTCATCTATCTTATCCTAACTTTTAACTGTATACAATCCTATTTGGAAGGGAGGAATTCTTTCATTCTTCTTGCACTCTGAAATATTTTTCACAAAGGGACAATTTAAATTGTTAGTTGGGAACTTGGGATGCCCAGGACTTAGCCTTCTATAACCCTAATGGATAATTGATCATGTCAATTTACCTTGTATAGTTATTTGAACATTGATATTATTCATGTTTTGTAAAGTACTTTTAATTCTTCAAACATCAGAAAAAAGATGGATTTAGACTGATGAAAACAAGACATAGAAATACTTGTTCCTTGCTTTCCCAGGTAATCGATGACATGGCTTTAGAAACAATTTGCATTGTTTCCAAGAATATTTTGCATGATTTTATTAGTTTCTGAATGTTAATGTGAATGTGTGTATGTATGTGTGTGCATGAACATATACGTGTGTAATGTGCATGAATAACTGTGTGAATGTCTTTTCATGTATGTGCATATTTGTGTATATATATATGTATTTATATGTGTGTACATGTGTTTGTGTCCCTGAATGTGTATTTGTCTCTGTGTGCATGTATTTATGTTTGTACATTGCTAAACTCAGCGTGACAGCATAACTTTCCAGAGAGAACTGCTACATAATAATTGACCAGAAATCATGAAATCTAACATTTTTTTGCTTTGAAACATTTTCTGAACAGTCTTTTGAAGATGCATACCTTTTATAAAGTTCATTATGAAATACAACTGTATTTGCAATTGATTACAATGTGTCACACAATTTAATTTTATGAAGGCATCCATGTATATTATTAGATATACATATACAATAGTTATTTAAGTTGCATTTTACTTTTTACTTTTTGAAGAGCTTCTTTTACATCCTTGTTTCTGAGGCTGTAAATCAGAGGGTTCAACACAGGAATTATAAGTGTGTAAAAGAGAGAAGTAGCTTTATCTTCATCTAGGGAATAAGAAGAACTCGGCCGGAAATACATGAAGAACATAGATCCTTGGAAAATTGCAACTGCGGTTAAGTGGGAGAAACAGGTGGAAAAAGCTTTGAACCTGCCCTGAGCAGAGCGGATCTTCAGGACCGATAAAAGGATGGAACAATAGGAGATGAGAACTCCTGAGATGGTGCAGAGTTCAATGAAACCAAACACAGTGAATAACACCAGCTCATTCACTTGTGTGTCAGAACAGGAAAGCAGTAAAATTCCAGGAAAATCACAGAAGAAGTGGTTAATGTCAGTAGAATCACAGAAACATAAGCGGAAAGTCAATGTCGTGTGTATCAAAGCGTCCCCCAATGCCACCGTGTAAACAACAGTCAACAGCTGGGAGCACACCTTGCTGGACATGTCCACTGCATATGTCAGAGGGTTGCTGATGGCTTTGTACCGGTCAAAGGCCATCACTGCCAGCAGCACACACTCAGAATCAATGAAGATGCAGAAAGTAAAGAACTGCAGAGTGCAGCCCAGGAAGGGTATTGAATTGTTCTTGGCCAGCAAGTCCACCAGCATCTTGGGGCCAACAGCAGTAGAATAACAGAGGTCAGAGAAAGAGAGGTGGCTGAGGAAAAAGTACATTGGCGTGTGAAGCTGGGGGTCCATTCTGATAAGCAGGATCATTCCAATATTAGTCAACAGAATCATGAGATAAACAAACAGAAAAACATTGAATAAAATAACTTTCATTCCTTGGCGATTGGTAATTCCCAGGAGATGGAATTCAGGAAATGAGGAGCAATTTTCCTTGTCCATGCTTCTTTGTTTTTGATCTAAATGGTAATGAAAGTAAAAATGCTAGTAGTTTAGTATTTGTTTAGCTTCTGGGTACTCAAAATTTAGGACACAATTTAGTTTTCAAATATTTGCCTGAAACAATGAATAAATACTCCAGAAGAGACATACATTTATTTAAAACAGTGTATTTATGTTTAAAAAAAACTTATACTGGAAAAAGTTGATATGGCTTGAGTTTAAATTTATTATAAAATTCTTATTCTGTGTGCTTTGGGGCTGGAGTTTGGATCCTAGACCTCACATATAGACACCGAGCAGAAGCAGGGGCGGCCTGTGTTTCTGGTCCTGTGAATCCCAGGGCAAAGTAAACAAGGAGGAAGTGGAGGCGGTCCATGGTAGTTCACGAATTCGCCCGTGGTTCTACACACGCACACACACGTGCATACTGATACCACACGTGCACACACACACACACACACACACACACACACACACATACACGCACAATTGAATAAATAATAAAAAAAGTTTCTTTGTGTGCCTTGCTTTGATCTCTTTTGCACATTACTCATTATTAGTGAATGAATTTTAATACAAAATCCAGTTCCAGATTTTATTTGAAAAAAAAACACAATTTTAAACATAAGCCATTAGTTATAAGACTGAATCACTCATATCTTTAAAAAATCATAAATACTATAAACTATTACTTGTGACGTGCCAATAAGCCATTAGTTATAAGACTGAATCACTCATATCTTTAAAAAATCATAAATATTATAAACTATTACTTGTGACGTGCATACTTGCGTTAATACTTATAATTTAATTTTAAAATGACATTAATTCCTTAGGTTGTGTTGAATAAATGAAAATAATTATGGTAATGTTTTGTGTATTTTTGAGTTTGCTGAAATATGTAACATGATTTATATGTAAACTCTATCATTTATCATCACTGCTTGTCAAGTTGGGTAATCTCATTTAATCACTCACCTGGTCCAAACAAAAAGCAAAAGAGAAGAATATAATTAATACCATTGTAGATTGGAAATATTTTAAAAAGATATGTTTACACGACTGAAAAAAAAGAAACAGATTCAAGAATGTTCCATTATTATATCTGTCTGCCATGCTTACATATGTATTCTGTGTGCATGCTACAGGCTACCTGTGTCCTATTATTATATAAAAATTTGGAAGTGAATTATGGTAAATAATATTTCCTCAAAGTTCTTTGGTTAGTGCTATATATGGAAAATATCACTAATGCCTGCTGTGCATAACTTATTTTATTTGAAAAAAAATTGGGAGAAATTTTAAATTTATATACACTAGATCAGAGAGTGAAGTTGAAAGTAGACTAATTTATGTGTCTTACTTAACATAAAAGTACATACAAGTTTTATTACGTTTTCTAAATTATGATAAGTATATTCACAGTGAGAAACATCTACAGAGATTATATCCCTGGTTATTGTGTAAAACAGTTTTCTTCTCTATAAAGGAAGACACAAGAATAAAATCGCTCTTTTTTAACCTGAGTTGTCACTGTTATTGGTTTTAAGTATTTTTTTCTGTTTTCTTTCATTGCTGTTGTTTCTTCATAGCCATTTTGACTTACCTAAGGTGAGTTATTCTTTCAATGAGGACAAGATGTTCTTATCTATGGAGGACGAACAATTTTTATCTACGGATGACATGTATTTTCAGCTAGAAACTGCTGGGGCCTAAATCTCCTAAGGCCCTTTCTTCATTATTTCTATCGTTCAAATCCAGTTAATTAGATTCCTGACCCTATTTTCTCCTAGGAATAATGCAAAAACTTTATGCATTATTGTGTTTTCACCCATCATTCTCGCCATTATACAGATAAATGATAAGTGTTTACCAGAATTTTTAAGAGTACATTACATGTTTATCATGAATCATTCTGTTTCTTTTAAAATAAAATCTCTAAATAAAGTGAAGTAAATATTATTTTAATGATGTTCATATACTTTTCATTATTATCACTGCTCATCCATTTCTGAGAATTTTCCCCATCTTGGAAATATGAAGAACTGTTGTCTTCATAAATGATGACCCTCATTTTGATGCTTTTATGCCTTTGGAACCATTAGAACAAGTAATGCTTTAACAACTCTGTTATCATATATTTATATATGTGTAAATATACTATAATATAGTATATATATATGTATATAAATGTCTATCTGCTGCTTCAGTTTCACTTAAACCAAACTTTGGTATGAACTTTATATGACTTTATTTTCATCCTACATTTAAAAGTGTAGACTTAGCATTATATATATCTTCAGCATGTTCCTGCTTTATAATTTTTGGCTCATTACTTTTCTATTTTTGGTTCATTTACGTTTGGTTCATTATTACATTTAAATAAATAACAAATCAGTATATGCACAATTATTTTAAAGTAAATTTCATTATGATTTAGTATCAGTAAATGTTTGATTGTGTATGTATTTCATATGTGCATCCTCACAGTGCCACATAACCTAGGAAGAAAATATTTGAATCTAGACACCTGGACTGCGACATCAGAATGTATTTAAACAAATTTTCTCATTCAGGGATGACAGCTATTAGGGTTTCAGTCCTTTAGAGAGGGCCCTGCTTGTACTTCCTTATACATGACTACCTCTGTAGGTCATTACAACCATGTAATGTCTGCCATCTTTCATCAAAATCTAGAATATGTGCTATATTACTGAAAGCTGATAATACAGTTGCAAACAAGATTTATGCTGTAATTTAGACCACAATTTACATAACAAATATGAAGTTTACTCAAAATTTTGCACATCAGACATAACCAAATGAGAAATATTCAGGCAAAGGACTTCCTTTCCAAAATATCATAGTATGTCGACAGTAATGTGCTGGTACATTCCTTTTTTCAAAAACACAGGTGCCTGGCCCAAATTATAAACCATGGTGAATAAATTTATTATGTAATATTGTTCTAAAGAGATTTGCTATTAATAACTATCCTCTTTGTAGGATAAAGTAGTAGCAATCAAAGATATCTACTACTGCATTGATAATAAAATTCTCTTTAATGTAGAATTATTTATTGATCTTTTATATGAAATTTATTTCACTTGTATCTCCAAATTGTCCAGTATTTCAGAACATAAAATTCAGTGTTCAGATATAATCTAAAATTTTTTTTCTTTGCCTTAGATGGAGGACCTGATTGTAAACCCCACACACAGGAGGCAGAATAAAAAAACACAAATGAGAATTAAACATGTACTAAATGGTGAATTCCAGGTCTACCATTACTGCACAGTGAAAATCCTCTCTATATAAACAAAATGTGAACATTTCAGTATCTGACAGTACACTTTAGAAAAGTTTTTAATATGAAATGTTCATACATAAAGCATATAAATATATGAGTTTTAAAATAAAATTTTATGTATTCTTATAACTTCAACTCAGATCAAGGAATGGAATAGCTATAGAATTCCCTGAAGGCTATGAAATGGTCTATCCACAAGGGGTATTATGTGTAAGGGAATTAACATGAATAATTAGCTTCACCCTGTGAAACAATTCATAATTGGAGAAACACAATTGATTCTGTTTCATTAAACATCATGTTTATCATTTACCCAAGTTATTGTATGCAGTGAGAACACGTTTATTATCTTTGTAGTATACTGTTTCTGTGCCTAAATATATCATTTATTTACCTATTCTCAGTGAAGGATCATTGCATACTTTTCCTTTGTGATTTTATCAAATTATTTGCTTATCAAAATTCTAGGGTTTCATATAGTTTATTATAATTTATCTCACTTGATCCTGAGTATAAGTCTAAATCTAGGGTTTGGAAATACACAAGTGTGTGTTGTTAATCATTGTTTGTCATTTGTGCAGTTTTCCTAGGAACATGACATTGACCTTACTCTGCACTTATCGAACATGTGAGTCATCTGATTGTTTTCACACATTCATAAATATTTAAAGCCTCATAGGCCTTAAATTAGAATTTATCTTACTTGATCCTGTGTATAATTCTAAATCTAGGGTTTGGAAATTCACAAGTATGGTCTGTTAATCACTGTGTGTCATCGTGCACTTTCTCTAGAAACAGGACATTGACCTTACACTGCACTTACTGAATATGTGAGTCATCTGATTGTTTTCACACATTCATAAGTATTCAAGGCCTCATAAGTTTTTTTCATAAACTGGAATTTAGGATATGGTATCATCCTAAAGACTAACAAAGCTACCTATTTCTTATGATGTAAGTTCTCATTGATGGTATCAGCTTCCTGTAACTCATGCCTTCCTACTCTTATCTGATTTTGCACTTCATATAAATTTGACTTTGATATGCTATGTTAATGTTCCCTTTAAGATAATTTTAACTTGTCTAAAGATAAATCTAGTTATGTAAAGATATAAACGAGAATGTGAAAACTATTACACACAATATTGATTAATCAGCTTCGATCCCCTCTTCTGACAAAGTGTGTATTCAGAAACTATGAGGTGATGGGTTCAGAATTACAACTGTAAATTGAAAATTGTAATTTAGCCCAATTATATTGCTATAGATTCTGTAGTTAGAAAATTTTCTAGAAGTTATATTGATATAAAATTATTTTATATTAGCTTACACTATATATGTAGTATGATTTACTGTATATTCAGGACATATGAATAGAGACAAGGTTTATATAATCTGATATAAGATTGGAAGACAGAAAGCAACATTTTTTCATTGTGAACAGCATATTTTTAAATTTTGTTGATCTCTTGTATGTATTTGTTCTGTATAAGAAAGTTCATCATGGAGATAACAAATTGTAAGACAGTGAGATGATTTTGTAGATAGGAAGAAGTAATTGCCTGGAATACAGATAGAGTTCCCTGGAATACTACAATTGCAGTTAAGTGTGAGTTGTATGTCGGACAAACAAAAATCATCATATTTTCAGTTTCTTCTCCATAAAACAGATCTTCATCACAGTTAGACTTATATTGTTATAACAGGAATCCTTGTAAATTGTAAATTTCATTAGCTTGTTGACTTGTGTTCACACAATATTTAATCTAAGAAATTTCAAATCTTGATTAGGCACCAATAAAAATTCCTCTGTTAAATGTATTTAGGCTACATTCTACTGTATACCTAGCGTAGTCCTTATTCCTGGTACAAATTCAAAAACGAGTGGATGTGTTCTGAAATATTTTGTACACTTCTGAAGTCATTCCCTACAGTTTTTAAACATCACAATTCTTAAAGAAAGGCCATGATTTGCTGGAAGGATAATAAAGATGAAATATTAATTTTTTTAAATATAAATTTAAAGAAATATTCAATTATGCTTTGCATTCTATATACATATCTGTCATCTCTTTCATTCTTAAATATTTCAGCTACACAGATGAGGGAAAAATCTAGAATTAGGAATATGATTACAAATTAAATTCACATATAATCACCATTACTATAATTGTAAAATTTAATTTGCAGCATCAGTTGTTGACATGAAAAATGTGTAGTATTTTGCAGATTAGTAATGAAGATGTTTAAGACTGAATTAGTACAGAGAGAAGAAGTACAGTGAGGCTTTATTGCACACTTCAACAGATCCTTAAGGCATAAGAGTAATGGGCTGTGTGTCTTCTATTTCAGTCCTAATCACTTAAGAGTCCATTTTAAATAATATGAATTCAGGGAACATGAACTCTACGACTAATTAAATCATCTTGTTGTATTTTTAGTTTTTGGATGGCTATAAACTTTCTCCACCTTATTTCATATCTATTGTAAAGAGTGAATGTGTAGAATAATTAATAAATATATGGGAAGCAAATTAGTTAATAGGAGGATAATTGCACCTTGCAAGCTATTGGACAACCACTTTCAACCTTCTTTGTTTATGCTTTAATTCATTTCATGCAACATTTTCTGATATGGATCCTTGTCTTGAGTATATGAAAAGATCGGGCAGGTGAGATGAATCAGTGGGTATAAGGCATTTGCATTCAAATTTGCCAATCTTAATCCGATCTCTGGAGTCCATTGACCTACACACACACACACACACACACACACACACACACACACACACACACACAGAGAGAATGAGATAGCTAAATGAATTATTTAAAGGATCAAAGAAAAGAAAATGTCAAAGAGTGAGTTAAAAGTTAAAGAGTTTGTTTGGGTAGAGCAGGAGCAGTGAAGATGCCGAGGCAAGATGATCATATGATGCCCAGGGCTGATGCTGCCAAATGAGATGCCTTCTTGTAAAGGATAAAGCTACAACGTACATAGGCGTACACTCTTCCTTTTTCAATCAAAATATATTCTTATGAATTAAAGTACGTGTGTGCATGCAATTGCAATTTGCAATACTCTATTAATTTTGCAATGTCAATCTCTAAGGGTATCATTACTGTGTTCCAGTTTTGCTTACCAAATATCCTGGAACGACTTGTATTTTATGGATGCCACATTCAGTTCCTGAGCAAAAATCACTGAAGATCATATGCAATCTGTCTGAGAAGCAGTGTTTTGTTTAAAGCTTTAAAAAAAGGTATTTCTATAATGCAGATGATTATTAACAGAGCAATATAAATGGGGACATGAATTATCTGTGAGTAATAGATAAAAACTCAAGAATGGTTAAGAATGAGGAAGAAAGAAAGGAAAGCTGAGATTAAGCTACAGATTTTGTATTTGATAATCACATCCCACTTAGGCACTTGACCAAGTTTCCTCAATTCCTCTATTCCTTTTTATAATTTAGTCCAGATGGACAGATTGACTTTCCAATTAGTGTGGATGTCTACTTGGATGGGTATTTATTTGCAAACACTCTGACAGAATATTTTCTTATCCCCATCAACATTATCTTTCACTATGAGAGCAATAGTTTTTTTCCAAGATCAACTTCCTCCTGAGTTATAAGTTTGTTTTACTTCAGGACAGTTTTTTCAGGACTTTGGAAGAGTCTGTTACTTCTGCCACAATTTAGATTCACTACTGGATTCAGCATCAATATTTTGACTTCCAATGCAAACCAACAAAAGATGCAATGAATAATATTATTTCCTCTCAAATAGTAAACAAACAAAAGAAACTTCTAGAATTGACAGAATCAAGAAATAACTTGTGAGTTCCATAAATGAATTCATGGAAATAATAAAGCTAAATTTGTATGTTTCAAACATTATCTTATATTTAGTTTGGTGTAGGTAACTATCTAGTGAGTTCAATTATGTATCTTTCAATAAATAATTTTACACAAATAAACTTCACCATATATGCATTGTACCTTCCACATGTAATCCAATTATTCAGGCCAGATTTTATTCCGTAGTTTATACAGTGCTTCTTTTACATCTTTGTTCCTCAGGCTGTAAATCAGAGGGTTCAGAACAGGAATCACAAGTGTGTAAAACAAAGAGGTCATTTTGTCTTGATCTAAAGAGTAGGACGAAGTTGGCCGGAAATACATGAAGAGCACCGTTCCCTGAAAAATTGCAACCGCAGTTAAGTGGGAGGTGCAGGTAGAGAAAGCTTTGAACCTGCCTTCAGCAGAGCGGATCTTCAAGACAGATAAGATGATGTAACAATAGGAGATGAGAACTCCTGAGATGGTGCTCAGCTCTATGAACCCAAAAATGGTGAATATCACTAGTTCATTTATTTGTGTGTCTGAGCAAGATAGCACTAGGATTGGAGGAATATCACAGAAGAAATGATTAATCTTAGTAGAACCACAGAAACATAAGCGGAATGTGAATGACGTATGTATCAAAGCATCTGTCAATGCCACCGTGTATACGACAGTCAACAGGTGGGAACACACTCTGCTGGACATGTCTACTGCATACATTAGGGGGTTACTGATGGCCTTATACCGGTCAAAAGCCATCACTGCCAGCAGTACACACTCAACATCTATAAACATGCAGAAGAAAAAGAATTGCAAGGCACAGCCAAGGAAGGGAATTGATTTGTTCTTGGCCAGCAGGTTCACCAACATCTTGGGTCCAACAGCTGTGGAATAGCTGAGGTCAGAGAAAGAAAGGTGGCTGAGAAAAAAGTACATGGGTGTGTGAAGCTGGGGAACCAGTCTTATCAAAAAAATCATCCCAAGATTTGTCAGAAGTATCACAAGATAAACAATGAGGAATGCAGTGAACAGAACCACTTTCACCTCAGGGTTGTTGGTAATTCCCAAAAGAATGAAGTCTGGTAAGAAGGAGCAATTTCCCTTTTCCATGTTTCCTTTTTCTTCTTCCCTAGCCTGTTTCAACAGACAAAGACAAATTAATGTTGTTGGTTTTGTTTAAAGTCTCAATATCCTTAAAAATAGGATTCTGAAGACATATCATTAAATTATGGTTTACAAACAGAGCAATAGCAATTTTAAAGTGAAATTGTCACACAAAAACTAAAATTTCATTTTAAGAAGCTGAAAATTAGGGAGTTAAATGTATTTGCAATTTATAAGATATATTGCTTGCTTAGGATTTTTTCACTCATTCTTTGAAAGTGCATTTTAATAAAAACAATGTGAATCAATACTCAAAACCTTACCACGAAAATGCAAAAGTTACAAATGTGAAAGACAGCATGTATCCCACTGTCTATATCTTCAAACAGATTGAAATCATGTCATTGTTCAACAAATATAATCATTTATATCACAAACAATTGTTTTGCAAAGCAATTAATCAATGTAAATCATTGACATTGGTATACGTCAAACTGAAACACTGTTTGATGAACTGTTTTCCCAATATTCATCCACTGATTTACCAAGTTTTTCAAACCACCTAAAAATTAGATCAAAGTGGCAAAAGTTAGCAGAGCCAAGAGATACAGTAAGTATGTTTTACTAGTGTTGGCATTTACAGTAAGTGGCATTCACCTAATGGAAAATATGAAGATATAGAGGAAGTGTTTAAGTGAAATAGGCTTCTGTCTTGATTTTATACTTTTCACTTATGAGTATATATGAGCAGTCTGTCTCTCTTTTTATCTCGCTTTTTATTTCTCTCTGTATGTATGTGTAGCAGAATGTTAGAAGATATCTTTTCTTTTGCTTAGATTGAATATTATGGCATATGGTTATAAAGGCTTTAAATTTACATAAGCTACTGGTATTTGTAATGTACCATCCCTATTATTAATTTTTTAATTGTATATTTTCATATGCTACATCACTTCCAAAGTGATCTTGCAAGCTAATGGCTCTTGATCAAAGATAAACAGATAAATGTTTTTATGCTCTTAGAAATGAGAAATAGGGGCTGGAGAGGTGGCTCAGGGGTTAAGCCTCTGCCTTGCAGGCGGAAGGTCCTGAGTCGCATTGGGAACCCCATGTATAGATGCGGGGGCGGAAGCAGGGCAGCCTGCTTTCTGGTCCTGGTAGGGCGGAGCCTGTGAATCCTGAGGCAGTGTAAACAAGGAGGAGGTGGAGGCGTCCATAGTGGTTCCCGAATTCGCCGGTAGTTCTACACACACACACACACATACACACACACAGACACACACACACACGAATACACGCACAATTGAATAAATAATAAAATAATTTAAAAAAGAAATGAGAAATAAAGGAATCAAGTTGATACAAGCATAAAAATCTCAGATAATATCCAATGCAGAAATAGCTACAAAGTCATTCACTGACCAATTCCTCAATGCTGCTTTTCCAAATAATAGGATGTTCTGTTTTTCTTCTGTTCTTTTAATGCCAGCACTCAGTAGACTAGCTTAGATGAAAAAGTTCCTCCTTCTTGCCTATTTCTTTAGTGACATGTCTGTGTCACATTTATTTCCACCTAGAGACTATGGGGACTTAACTATGATAAGCATCCTCCCTTATTCATTGATTTTCTTTTTCAATGTGATTAATTAAAAGCCATTTCAATGTGTTCCCATGATAATACTGATAGGACTTCATTAAACTATAATTTCTGATTCTTTATTCTTTGCACCCAGTTCATGAATATCAGGACTGATTAGAACTTAGTTTGTTGCATAAAACTAAGCTTTCAGATTATCAAGACTGCATCCAGTTTAAAGGAAACTGGACATCTAATGAACTGAAATAGAACATCTTTATATCTCTTGAGGTTTTCCACTTATTTCTGTAATTTTTCTTGTTGCTTCCATTTTTGATTCAGTAATCCTGAACCTCTAAGGCAGATGTATGGTAATTTTACATTGTTTTATTTCTCTTTTTAATGAATAATGTCTGACTCCTCTCATATTTCTATGCCATCCTCCCTCATTTACTATTTTTGACTCATACTTCTTACTTGGCTGCACATTCTATGCTGAAATTAAATGCTTAAGCTTGGCTTTCCAAAGATGCTAATAAAAAAGGGAATTACCAGATCTAGCTTCCTTTATTTTTTGTTATAATTCAAACATTTTTTCTGTAAAGTTGATGATTGTCTTAATCATAGTTTTGTGACAAGAAGAATAAAGTTCTCCATTTATTGACAAAAGATATTATTGATAACATTTATGGAGTCTGGAAATGGAAAATTACAATGCTATAATATTGTGTGCCTGGTTTGTCAGTGCTGTAGCTTACATTGGCTTCTTATGTGCTTTACAAGTAGAAGGCTTCAGAAACTCACTTAGAGACCCTCAAAGACAGGAGGGATGGGGAAGGAGGGCCCCACCAGAAACAGAGGGGACCAAGTTACAGCAGAGAAAAGAGGCCACCATCAAGGACTGCAAGTAAGTAATGAGACATCTGATTAAGTTCACAGACTTTCCTTCCTGATCATTTCCAACTGATGGGGTATGATCTTACTACAAGAGGAGGGCACATAGGCTGCCAGATAGAAGTAACCATTTTGCAAATGGGTGATTGACCCCTCTCTCACTGTGGTCTCCTACTTGTATTCCATCTACCTTTGAATAGACGCTTATAACAAGACTCTAATTTAACAGGTTTTGATCTCTGTCCTGGGTGTGACATCCAATACCCATCAGGATGGAACCAAGGGCATTGCAGGAACAGCAAAACTGAAAAAAAATCATCAACAAACCATAATATAGAACATCAGAGACTCTATACCAACCACCTGGAATCTCTCCCCATCCTGAAGCTCAGGGAAATTTGCGGAAGAGGGGTCAGTAAGATTATAAGAGCACAAGGATGGGAGGAGTCATGATATGCAAGATACTCCACAGAAGTTAGGACCAAAGCAATTATAACAGGACTCTGCATGATCTGCACAATGGCCAACATATCCTGGACCCATCAAATTCTAGCATGGACTAAAGGCACTAGGATCCTTAGAAGCAAGGGATTAGCAGTAACAATAGTGTTCCTATACTTAAGGGGAACAGCAGAAAGAGTTCTAGGAAATGCCACTGAGTCCTTACACCTCAGAGGAAAGTTTCATATACTCATTAAAGGATGCTTCAGAGATGGGGGGAGGGGGCACTGGGAGAAAGGGAGGGATAGGGAAAATGAAGGGACAAAGTGAGGAGGGAACAGGGAGGTTCAGGGAGGGGTGAATGGAGGGAGGGGACAGGGGTTCCTATTATGTTTGTATGAGTAGAAAAAAATTTAAAAATTAAAAAAGAAATTTTTACTCAAAACATTAAAAAAAAACAAATAGAAGGGGTCGGGGAGCTAAGAAGTTCTGTAATACAAGGACAATGATCACATTTCTCTGCACTCTTTACATTTTCTTTAATCCAAGGCCTACATCTCAATGCCAACCTTTTAGAGTTATTTCATTATACAGGGAAACAAACCATAAGCATGTACATAGTTATGCAGATTCATAACTACAGAAGAATATGGGTTCATTGAGAAAATACAGTACTACTGGAATCCCCAGGAGCCTTCTATCTGAAGCAATAATCTTCCATAAGAATTTTCTACTTTAACACTCTTCCAAATGTATAGTGTTCCACATGTCTTACTGAAAGAAGATTAGATTCGTAGGAATCTATCCTGAATTGTTTCCAGTGCCTAATGAAATCTAGTCACTGTGCATGCTAGACAAATACTCTTAGACATCCTTCTGAAATTCTTGCAATTAGGGACATTTCTCTCTAGCAGACACAAATCCAGCGATCCCCAGTGCCTTTTAGATCTTAACAGTTGTAATAGAAAGTTAGGCCTGACACTACATCTGAGGGGAACCTTCAAATTCAGGCCCTTTATCGTACATTCTCAAGAAGGTCATTTGCACTGCATCCGCAAAGGAAAAAACAAGGTATAAAAAGACAAAGGAGGCAGATTTAAAGTGTGCATGCACATAAATGCACATTTCTTACTTCTCAGGAAAATATAGCATGTCTTTGTATGTTTATTACAATTTTATCAATAATCTATATATACTTTTAAATGTTGGTGTGTAAAGAAGGAGGACACATAACACATTATAAGTGAATATTTCTCTGCACACATCCAGTAAGTACTTCAAATGGTTATGTTATTTGGCATTTTATTTAGCTAACTGTTTATTTCCCACCATTTCCCGTCAGGGAAGTTGCAAATGATGTAAATATTGGGGACAGAAAACTCAGTTCTTCAGCAGCATTTTGCTTTCAAACTCCTATTGGAAACATTCACTTCAGGAGCAAGGTTATGAAATAAGTATATGTAATATAAGATATGAAGTAATGTCTTAATGGCTCAATTATAAACCACAGAGGTATAGTCAATCAGGACCAACAAGTGAAAGGATCAGGAGCATGTACATGAGGGAGGAGAGGATGTTTGATAATTCCATAACCCAACTACACATTTTGATATTTTTTGTATCATATAGTAGCGAGAATTCTTAACACTTTATTTGGGTTACTCTTCAGTTCCTATAATAAATAAATAACCAAAGAATATAGGGCAAAATAGGGCTTATCAATGCTCACAAGTCTTCAGATGTCTGTCCATTATGATGGCAGGAAAACTCATGTCAACATGAGAAACTGGACAAACCATATCCACAGAAAAAGTTGAAAGAGAGAGAGAGAGAGAGAGAGAGAGAGAGAGAGAGAGAGAGAGAGAGAGAGAGAGAAGCTGTGTAGCTTGTCTGCAAAATACCAAACCAGTCCTCTTCAGCTAGGGAATCACCACCCACACTATGGACTGAGTGTTTTCACATTATTTATATAATCTCCTATAGTCTTGTACATAGACTTTTCTTAACTGAATCGTCCTTCACAGAGTTGCTAAGGAACACACAGCTAAACCAGGCAGTTCAACTCCTTTTTTTAATTTTTTTTAATTTATTCAATTGTGCATGTATGGTATGTGCATGTGTGCATGTATGTGTGTGTGTGTAGAACCACGGACAAATTCAGGAACCACCATGGACCACCTCCACCTCCTCTTTGTTTACTCTGCCCCGGGATTCACAGGCTCCGCCCTACCAGGACCAGAAATGCAGGCCGCCCCCGCTTCCGCCCGGCATCTATACGTGGGGTCTAGGATCCGAACTCAGGACCTTCCGACTGCAAGGCAGAGGCTTAACCCTTGAGCCACCTCTCCAGCCCCAGTTCAACTCTTAATTGTCAAATTAGTATCTACGCTAACTTCAATCTGATTAGATTTCAGAATTGCTAATGGTGTTAACAACAATTCATTATTTTATAATGTCCCTTTGTGGCAAAACATTCACTCTAGAATATATATATTAAAAGCAAGGAATAATCACATTTCCCTATCTCTCTTTTCCAATAATCACAGTCCTTCAACAGGCCTTACAACTTAACTTGCTTTCCAGCTCCTGTTTACATTCATATATAAAATAAAGTTTGAGGAAGCAGGCAGAAATGGGAGGGGTACCTCACTGAGACCATGATGTCCGTCTATCTGCTTGGCCTGCTGATCTTCTTCCCTATCTCTTATTCTGTGAATTATTTGTGTTTATAACTTCTGGGACTTATCTGTGAATACTATTATTCTGAAATATATCGATTAAAAGAGAATAGATGGACATTTCCTTTTTATATATAGATGTACAGGATTTGACTTGGTTCATAGTTTCAGAGGTTTCAATCTATTATGGTGGTATCATAGTTAGACACCTTTGTCAATTTGGCAATTAAAGATTTGAGCTCTAAGCACAGTTGTAAAGAATTGGTAGTTGAGCCTTGGGTAAGCCTGCAGGAGATTGTCTAATTAATGGAGAAGACCCAGACCATGGTGGCTGGGTCTAGTATATAGGCAACTAAATAAGATGGATAAAACTGAGTAAGAAAATTTACATCTTTTGGTATTTTTGCTCAGACATGCTAGTAAGACTAAAGAAGATTGTTGTTCTCAGCAATCTTGCCTGTCTTACATATTTTGTGAGACCTGCTCCCTCAGCTCTTAGCTTTGGTGCAGACTCTACTGCCAAAATAGATAAGGATCTACAACCCAGACAATTATCAGCCAGAACAAAAGCCCTTGTTTCCTTAAGTTGTTTGGTCCATTATGCAGTAACTACAAGTGGTGGGAGATGATAACTCAGCAAATCCATTCACAGAATTTTGACAAATTAGAAATAAGTGATTCTATAAAGGACAAATATGTAGAAATTTTGTCTTAAGTACATCATTTTGAGATTTAGTGCTAAGATAAATTTATTAGGGAAAACATGGAACATCTGTCTTTCTGTGTCTGGAATACTTCATTCAGTAAAATTTCTTTCAATTTCACCTGTTTACCAGCCAATTTCATTAATTCATTTTACTTAATAGCAGAATAGAATTACATTGTTATGTGCATCACATTTTCATTATCAATTTATCTACTGTTGGACATCTAGACTGATTCCATTTCTTTGCTGTTGTGAATTGAGCTATGGTGAACATGGATATACACATGTCTCTATAATAAGATATGTTTTTTGGGGGAATATTCCCAGGAGTGGTATATATAGCTGGGTCATATGGTATTTTGATTTTTAACTTTATTAGGAGCCTTCACACTGATCTCCAGAGTGGTTCCACAAGTTTGCATTCCCATCACAATGTATGAGGCCCCCTCTCTCCCACATCTTCTCTGGGATTTGTTGTTGTATATGTTTTGGAATTTAGCTATTCAAAGTAGAGTGAGGTAATATCTCATAGTGGATTTGAGTTGAATTTCCCTAATGGCTAAAGAGATGGAACATTTTTTAAGGTATTTGTTAGACATTTTAATTTTGCCCTGGGAAAAGTTTCTTTTAGTTTCCAAGGTCTGTTTTCTAACTGTGTTGTTTGTCTTCTTGGCATTAAAGTTTTTGAGTGTTTTTTTGTGTACTCTGGAAGTTAATCCCCTATCAGATGTGTGGTTAGTGAAAAATCTTCTTCCATTACATAGGTTTCCTTTTTGCTCAGTTAACATCTCAGTTAACATCAGTTAATCTTTTGCTGAAGAGAAGCTTGTTCATTTAATGAAATCTCACTTGTTGAGGTTGGTCATATTTCCTGTGCATTTGGAGTCTTATTTAGAAAATATTGGACTAGGAGTTGCAAGGGAGTGGAGATAAAGGACCACAAATGAATAGCTGAAAAGGTCATTATGGAAAACAAAAAACTATAAGGACAGAAAAGTAAGGAGATAGGTGTTAATAAGAGATAAGGGAGGGGAAAAAAGCCAAGTAGTTCAGGGGAAAAAAAGGGATCAAGGGCATAAATCAGTTGTGAATGATGCAAACTAATATAACTCTGATAAGAAGAGTCTAGGGGAAAAACAGACATATGTAAGACCTATAGGCAAACAGTTACTATCTGAATGGATCCCAAATCCCTTATTATGAAGGTATTAATGTTTGGTACTGTAAGCCTATCCAAATAACTGTAGAAGTAAAATAACAAGACAGAAACAAACGTTATAGAGCTAACTATAAAAGTGATAATAAAACACCATCTACACACTCCTTATTTAACCCTCAGATAAAAATAATCACTCACAGAACAAATAAGTTGCACTCCGTTGCAATGGAAGACTAGTGGTACAGAAAACCACATCTGGACAGAGTACAGAGTATTAGAGAACCTGGAATTCTCAGCCCTAATCAGTCCATGAATTCTTTCCTCACACCAAGGCTCAGGGAATCTTGCATAAAAGAGCGTAAGAGCTTAAAGGTGGGGTGAAGTACTTTTGACCAACTCACTTTAGTCACCACAGACCTGCTATACCCAGAAGCTCAATGCAATAAGAACTTCTACCACCAAATCTACACAATGGCTGTATATCAACATTCCCCATAGGACCAAAAAAAATCTTGAGGGAAACAATTGTTTTCAGAGAGTGTCTCTGGGACAGGTATAGGACAAAAGAAGAGTAACTTCTCTTCAGTAGGCTTTAAGGGCCGCATATACTTCAGAAGATGTCTGACTCTCTTACCAACACAGGCACATCCTGTGGTACACAGGAGCAGAGGCACAGGAGGATAGATAGGACACAGTGGGACTGATAAAGAGAAGGATGGGTAGAAGAGGTGAGGTGTGGATGGGGAGGGTGGAAGAGGAAGAGGATGGTTAGGGAGGGGAGAAGGCAAAGCCAAACCCATTTTGTTTGAAAATGAAAATAAAATCAACCTGTTGTGAATCTGTCAAGTGTTTGATCTGTTCAAGAGACTTTATTACCTAATAATCCCTAAATATATGCTCACACTCACTTACAGCTCCATTTTCCTGGCTTCCTAGGTGATTCTCAGTCCAGACATGTTAATTAAATTTAACCATTGTCCTGAGACTACAATGGTTGCACTGTTTGTACGTATGTAAAGGTCCCCATCACTGTTAGAAGTAAAAGCATTACCTCTAGTGACAAAGACATTCACTGACTCTTAAGAAGACAGAACAACGGGTTCTTGCAAAGAACAATAACTTTTCGCCTCCTTACAATTTCAGTACAGAGGTCTCCATTGTATCCTGCAAAGTTAATTGCAAATTCACTTAAAGGAAGCCAGACTGATCATTATCAATTAAACATCAAGGTGAATGGCAGCAAGCTGACTAGGAGTGTGTGTGTGATGTGTGTGTAAGTATACAAGATGGCACTTGAGTATGTGTGCATTTGGAGGTCCAAAGGTGACATTGAGAATCACCCTGAATTTACTACTTCCTTATTGATTTGCTCTGAGGTTTCCCAGGCTCCATCTTCTGGAGCTTGAATCACATAATGCTGACATATGTGTCCAGCATTTATGTGGGATTAGAGCCGTGAATTCAGATCCTTTTATTTTGAGGTAAAAGTTTTAATCCCTGAGTCATCTCTCCTATTGTGATGGATTTGGGGGTCATCCAAAGATCCACCTTAGATGAAAAGTTAAAATTAACAACTTAGAGGATATATAAGAGAGAGTGAGAGAGAGAGAAACTGGTACTAGGGCACAGGAACAGGGTGATGTGTATGTAGCACACAGGTTTTTTTTTTTTTTTACTAAACTTTCTTTTTTTATTTTTATTTATTTCTTCCACTAATATAAAGGTGATAGGTAGCCCATTTCCCTCCCTCCCTCCATCCCTCCCTGGATCCTCTTACTCCTTTCCCCCTCTTTCCCTTTCCCTTCCCCCCTCCCTCCTTTTCTCCCAGTGGTCCCTCTCCCCTCCATTCCTGGAGCATCCTGTTGTGTGCATGTCAAACTTCCCTCTGGGTCCTCTTCTCTGATGAGGTGTAAGGACTCAGTAGCTTTGCCTAGAGCTCTTTTTGTGTTCCCCTTTAGTATAGAAACACTATTGTGGTTGTTAATCCCTTGCCTCTAAGGATCCTAGTACCTGTGACCCATGCTAGATTTTGGGGGTTCAATGATATGTTGGTCATTGCGTATGTCATGTAAAGTCCTATTATGATTACTTTGGCCCTAACTTGTATGTAGTATCTTGCATATCGTTGCTCCTCCCCATCTTTAGGCTTTTACACTCTTATTGTCCCCTCTTCCACAAATTTCCCTGAACTTTAGGTTGGGGAGAGATTAGGCTGGTCTGGTTCTGGGTGGTTGATATAGAGTCTCTGATTTTCTGAATTATGGTTTGTTGATTTTTTTTTCCAGTTTTGCTGCTCCTGCACCACCCTTGGCTTCATCCTGATGGGTACTGGATATCACCCCCTGGCCAGAGATAAAAGGCTATTAAAATAGAGTCTTATTATAAGAGTAGATTAAAAGGTAAATGGAATAAGAGTAGGAGACCGAGGTGAGGGGGGGTCAGTCTCCCATTCACAAGATGGTTACCTTCTATCTGCCAGACTCTATGCCCTCCCTTTCTGGTGAGATCATACCCTATAAAGATGCAAGTGACCAGGAAGGAAAGTCTGTGAGCTTAACCAGATGTCTCATTACTTACTTGCAGTCCTTGATAGTGGCCTATTTCTCTGCTGTAGCATGATCCCACCAGAAATAAGGAGAGCACACAGTTTTTACACACAAGAGATAAAGGAGGTTGTGAAACCCCCACCCCTCCTTGGGTGTAGATCCATTAGTTGACTCCTTGGAGCCAACAAAATAGTTTAGCAGGTAGTGTTTACAGTCTTATCAGCATGTAGGTTTCTTGCAGACCCTCTGACTAAAAGGAGGGGAATCCCAGAGAACCTGTTGGGGAGTGCAAAGGATGATTTATTGAGGACAGCTCATCACTAAACAAGGCATCACAATCACCTCTACCTAGAATTCAAGAAACACTGCAGAAAGGGGACAGAAACAATGTATGAGTCAGATGATTGGGATGAGTATCACGAAACACATGAATAGGACCAATTTCTAGTGCTCATAACCTCACTGTAGCTGGTATGCCTGTACAAGACCATACAAGATTAGACCATCCAATATTTCATCATGGAAAGAGAATGATCCATTGAGAATTCATCTTCCCTGAGGGACTATTAATGATTAATGCTGTCTGTGGGAAGAATAACTTAATTCTTCAGTGGTATATCCACTTGTTGCAGTTTATTTGCTTTGTTCCTGATAAATCCATGACTAAAGGAACAAGCTTAAAAGAACAAGCAATTATTCTGGTTTAAGATTATCTAATTAGATTCCTTGTACAATTTGAAAGGACAGTCCACACCAACATCAAGGGCCTAAGAAACTTGCCACACCAAATCCATACATTCACAGGACTGCTGAAAGGGACAATCCCTACTTCCAGACAAGTAAATCTGGCCAAGTGTACAAAAGGATGCAATCTTCCTAAATCAGCTTCCTCCATATTCACTTGTCAAGGGATTAGTCTCATCTGTCACAGGCTGGGCCTTCTACATCAACTAGACAATCTCCTGCAGGATTGATTGGGATGCAACTCATCCTCTAATTCTTTACAAATGTGTCCAGTGTTTGAACACTCAACAGTCAACCTAACACCTGTAGCTAATTAACTATGTCCCCACTCACATATTATTCATACTTCACCAAGTGCTAAGGCCAATACTAATGTAGGCAACCTAATGAAACTCAGTGGACTACACACACACACACTCACTCACACACACACACACACACACACATGCACGTACACATGCATTCATACACCGCAAAACATGCACAAAGACATGGATGAAGGAGGAAGACTAGTTAGGAAGAACACTTTCAATAGGAGAAAGAGTGGGATGACATCAGGTAATATTGGTTGAAACTGACTCAAATTTATTGTGTGCATGTATGAAACTGTCAAAGAATTTGAAAATTTGATATTAAAAAATGGAGACTTCTAAGTAGGTGACTACAAAATTGTCTTTGGTTCCACCTAGTGTCCAAAGTAAGTAATAGCCTCATAGACTCTGGAGCCAATGAGAAGTGTTTCAGAGCTATCATTACCAACAATTCTTGTGTGAAAGACAATAAACTGAAGGCTAATTTCTTAAGGCTAACTAAGACAAGCCTCTTAGATATTTTGACAAGTGCCACATTTATTTCTGGCTTTCCATAACTCATTTGTTCCAAATTCTAATGTTTTTGCTATACATTCTCACAACCCTGCTCTCTTTCCAATTCATTCTCTGTATTCTAATGTTCAGTGCACTATGCACCATAAATGTATTCAACAACATGTGCTTTCCATCTTTATTTGACTTTTTCCCTGTGTCTACTAGTTCCTTGGTGTGAAGGTTAAATATAGGTGTCAACTTGTGAATTGAAGCCTCCAACACTGGGCACATTTGTAAAGCATCAGTAGTTGTGTTAAGACTATGACCACAAGCCTGCTGGAGATTCTTCAGCTTATAGGGAGATTCTCAACATTGTGATTGGGATCATTCATTCAGAAGGTGGATAAAATGAGGAGAGGAAGTTGTTTAAGTACATTGGCATTCTTCACCAAACTTGAACAGACATGCCATCTATCAAGTGAGATTTGCCCCTCTCTAAACAAACCATGGCTACAATGTAGCAGGTTCCCTCAGCCATAAGTGTTGATATGAGCTCTCATGACAAGTTGGACTAAGAACTGTGAGTAGAAATTGTAAGCCAAAAGAAAGTCCCTTGTTACCATAAGCCATTTGGCTGTGAATTTTATCAATAACATGCAGAGTAACTGTAACAGATGGGAAATGTCTCTACATTTTTATCATTATCCAACTCTTAAATTAGATCCTCAGTGATATTATAGTTCTTTTTCAACTGTTTGCCAAATTCAGTTTTGGATGATTGAACATTCATCTGCAATAATTTTCTCTCTTCTTCACTGACCCTTAAGCATTGCTTGTTTCCATATGTTGCTTTTCTTTTCATTTCTTAAAATATTTTTATTTATTTTTCCTAGTTTTACAACCATATTAAGTATCCCTGTCCTCCTCCTTCTTTCCTCCTTCTCGCCTCCTCCCTTCCCTTCTTTCCCTTCATCAATTCATCCTACTCCCTACACCTTCCTGTGTGTCTGCTACTATGGGTTCCAGGGTTCTCTCTGGATCATCTGGGGGTTCAGACCTCTGTGGCAGACCAAATGGCCTTTCCTTGGAGAGACCCACTGATAAAAGAACTTCCTTTCATCTGTGGGCCCTAAGGTTTCCACTGCATGTAATTATTTCTCCTGAAATCCTCACTAGTCTATGGGGCATGTTGGTATGTCAGTCATTGTGTAGGTCTGGTAAGGTTAAGTATCCTGGTAAGTTCCTCAAGGCAGCAGTTCTGCTTGAGTGGAATGTTTTGTCCAGTGATGGAGTGTCATAGTTAAGCACAGGTGTCCACCTGACTGCTGAGGGTTTTCCATCTTCTGGTATCTTCTGTAATCTCTTCTTTTAGGGTTTTAATGTTTTCATTACATAGATTTTCCACATAGATTAGGTTTATTCCAAAGTATTTCATTTTTGTGAACAATAGCATATGATATTACTTCTCTCAAATATTTCTCTTTTTTTTTATCCTGGCTGTATAGGACAGCCACAGATTTCTGAATGTTAATTTTGTATCCTGCCAGTTTAGTGAACTTATTTATTAGTTCCAGGAATTTACTTGAAAAATCCTTTGGGTCCTTGAGGTATAGGATTATATCATCTGTGAACAGGGATAACTTGATTTGTTTTTTTCCAAGTTGTATTCCTTTTATATCCTCCTCTTGTCTTATGGTTCTAGGCAAGAAGACTTCAAGTAAAATGTTGAATAGAAGTAGTGAGAGTTGGCAGCCTTGTCTAGTTTCCAATCTTTGTGGGAATGCTTCCAGTTTTTTACAATTTTGCATAATTTGTGCCATTAACTGTTATATATGGTTTTTATTGTACTGAGAATGTCACTTCCAACCTTTTATTTCTAGCATTTTTATGATAAAAGGATGTTAGATTTTGCTGAAAGCATTTTCAACATTGACAGAATCATTTGATTTTTGTTTTTGCATTTGTTTACATAGCGAATTATATTTATAGATTTATGTGTATTGAACTAACTTTGGGTATCTGATTATAGTGGATGATATTTTTGATATGTTCTTGAATCTGGCTTGCTCTAATTTTGTTGAGCATCTTTGGGTTCATCAATAAGGTTTTCCTATAATTTTCTCTTTTTTGTTTTGTCTTTGTTTGGTTTGGGGAACAGTGTGCTGTTGTCTTTATGAAAGGAGTTTGGTAAAAGGCGAAAGATTTATACTATCTGAAGAGAAATCACTGGGTCCTTGTACGTCATCGGAGAGGAGGGCCCAGAGGAGGGTCAGGCATGCACAAGAAAGGACTCTGGGAATTGGGGCGGGAGGCACGAGGGGGTTGGGGCGGGAGGGGTGAGGGGAGGGGGAGCAGGGAGTTCAGGGGGAGGAGGAGGGAGGGAGGGAACTGGTGTACCTATTAAGTTTGTATGAGCTGAAATAATAATAAAAATGTATTATAAAATAAATAAATAAATAAACTGAAAGAAAAGAAAGATAAAAAAAAGGAGTTTGGAAGTGTTCCTTTCTTTTCTATGTTGTGGAATAGTAAAAGGAGTATTGGTGTTTTCTGTGCTTTTTAGAATTTTGTTCTGAATCCATCTGGTTCTGGGCTTTTCTTTGTAGGGTGTTTCAAAATTGATGCTTCAACTTCATCCCTTGTTATAGGACTATCTTAATGATTCAGTTCTTTGTGGTTTAACTTTGATGTGTTGTATATCTTTAAAAATTCATCCATATTTGTGATTGTAAAACTTGGTGGTGTATAAATTCTAAAAGTAAAACCTTATGATTTTCTGAAAGTTCCATTTTCATCTCTAATTTTACTAATTTGTTTTTTTTTATGTCTTTTAGCTTTGGTTAATTTGGCTAAGTGTTTATTGATCTTGTTATGTTTTTCAAAGGACCAGATTTTTTTATTGATTCTTTGTATTGTTTTGGCTCAGTTTTAGTTATTTCTCTTCTGATTCTGCTAATCTCTGCAAATCTACTTTTGGGGTGGTTTTGTTTTTACTTCTAAAAGGTATAAGCTATATTGTTAAGTTGTTTGCTTGTGATGTTTCTGTTTTTTGTGATGTGTGCTTCGGGAATTGTATTTTCCTCTTAGAACCACCTTCATTGTATCCCAAAGGTTTTGATGTGATGTGATTCCATTATCATTCAGTTCTAGGAATTTTTGAATTTCCAATTTTACTTCTGTCTAGATCCATTCCTAATTCAGTAGCAAATTGTTTAGTTTCCAAGAGTTGTTTCTTGTTTCTTTCTGCTGTTTGCCATGTTGTAAATGTCCATCTTTATTTCCTGGTTGGCAGGTAGACTACAGGTGGTGATTTTGATTTTCTCCTATTTGTGGAGGCTTGTTTTATGGATTAGCATGTGCTGTATTTTGTAGAAAGTTCTGTGGGCTGCTGAAAAGAATGTTGATTGCTTGGCATTAGGGTAGAATGTTGGGTAGATATTTGTCAGATCCATTTGATTTATGGTTTGGTTTAATTCCAGTGTGTCTCTGTTCAGTTTTTGGCATGTTGACTGGTCTGTCAGTGAAATGAGGTGCTTGAGTACTTGACTATTACACTGTTTGGGTTCATTTGTTGTTTTACATATTATATTATTTGTTTAATGGATGTGGGTGAACCTAGTTTAGAATTGTGAGTTCTTCTTGACATATTGCTCTTTTGACAATACTTTTGACAAGTATGTAAAGTCATTCTGTATCTCTTATAATCTGTTTTGGTTTAAAGTCTATTTTTTTCAGATATTAGGATGGTATTCTCTGCCTGTTACATTGTATTTGTATTGGCATTATTTTTCCCTTTCATTTCCTTGAGTGGGTTGATAAATTTCATGTGTCTTGAGAATTTAAAAAAATATTTTCTATAAGCCTAGCCAGTAGATAACAAGGACTTTAGTACTTCAGTTTATTTTTGTCAGGAAATATTTTACTTTCTCCTTCAAGCATGACTAATAGTTTGTCTGAATATATCAGCCTGGGTTGGCATTTGTGCTCTTTCATTACTCAAAGAATGTCTTTCCATGTTCTTCTGACTTTCACTGTTTAAATTGAGAAGTCAGTCATTCTAATAGGCTTACTTTTTTTAATACATTTTTTGTTATTATTTCAGCTCATACAAACTTAATAGGTACACCAGTTCCCTCCCTCCCTCCTCCTCCCCCTGAACACCCTGCTCCCCCTTCCCTTTACCACTCCCTCCCCATCCCCCCGTGCCTCCCACCCCAATGCCCAGAGTCCTTTCTTGTGCATGCCTGACTCTCCTCTGGGCCCTCCTCTCCGATGACGTACAAGGACCCAGTGGCATTTCCCTGAACTCTTTCCTGTGTTCCCCTTAAGCATAGGAACACTACTGTGGCTGTCAATCCCTTGCCTCCAAGGATCTTGGTGCCTTTAGCAGATGCTAGACTTTGTGTCAATAGTGTGTTGGACATTATGCCAGGCATGCAATGTCCAATTATGATTGCTTCGGCCCTAACTTGTGTGGAGTATCTTGCAAATCATGGCTCCTCCCATCCTTTTGCTCTTACACTCTTACCGCCCCCTCTTCCGCAAATTTCCCTGAGCTTCAGGATGGGGAGAGATTTGTCTGGCATAGTTCTAGGTGATTGATATAGAGTCTCTGAAGTTCTAGATAGTGGTTTGTTGATTTTCTTTTGGAGTTTTGTTGCTCCTGCAATGCCCTTCACTCCATCATGATGGGAACTGTATGTCACCCCCTGGCCAGAGACAGAAAGCTGTTAAACTGGAGTCTTATTGCAAGAGCACATTCAAGGGTAGATGTAATACTTATACCCAAAAGTGGAATCGCAGGGTCATATGGCATTTGGCAATGGGAGGGGTCAATCACCCATTTGCAAAATGGTTACTTTTTAATCTGCCGGACTATATGCCCTCCCCTTCTGGTGAGTTCATACCCCCTTAGTTGTAAATGATCAGGAACGAATGTCTGTGAACTAGGTGTCACATTACTTTCTTGCAGTCCTTGATGGAGGCCTATTTCCTCTACTGTAACATGGTCACTTCTCTCCTTGTTTCTGGTGTGGCCCTCCAACCACATCCCTCCTGTTCATAATCCTTGCAATTACTGTAGGTAATACATAGATTACCTATGAGTGTCTCAAGATGGGCTGGCTGGGTTTGGTATTAGGAGCCACCTATTAGGGAGTATATATGGCGGTTAATTTTCTGGGTCTGGGATACTTCACTTAATATAATTGTTTCTAATGACATCCATTTCCCGGCAAATTCCAGTAATTCATCATTTTTGAAGGCTGAGTAGTACTCCATTGTATAGATGTACCACCGTTTCCTTATCCACTCGTCAACTGTTGGACGTTTGGGTTGATTCCATGTCTTTGCTATTGTAAACAGTGCTGAGATGAACATGGTTGTGCTTGTGCTATCGAGGTGAACCTCTGCTGTATGGGGGATTATACCTAAAAGTGGAATCACAGGGTCATATGGCATTTCAATCTTTAATTTCTTTAAGAATCTCCAGACCGCTCGCCAGAGTGGCTGTATGAGCCTGCACTCCCACCAGCAATGTAGGAGAGTTACCCTCTCTCCACATCCTCTCCAGCATTTGTTGTTGTTTGTATTGTGGATTTTTGCCATCCTGACCGGGGTGAGATGATATTTCAGGGAAGTTTTGATTTGCATTTCCCTGATGGCTAAGGAAGTGGAGCATTTTTTAAGATAGTTGTTAGACATTTTAATTTCATCACTGGTAAAGTTTCTTTTAAGTTCCAGGGCCCATTTTTTAATTGGGCCATTGGTTTCCTTGGTGTTTACTTTTCTAAGTTCTTTGTGCACTCTGGACAGCAGAGCTCTATCAGGTAGGTGGTTAGTGAAGATTTTCTCCCATTCTGTGGGTTGCCTTTGAGCTCATGTTACAATCTCTTTATCTGAACAGAACCTCTTTAATTTCACAAGGTCCCAACTGTTGAGAGTTGGTAGCAGTGACTGTGCCATTGGATGTCTGTTTAGGAAATGTTGACCTAGCCCAATCAGCTCGAGGGAGTCCCTATCCTTTCAACTATGGTGTTTATAGTCTCTGGCCTGATATCAAGGTCCTTGATCCATTTGGAATTAAGTCTTGTACATGGTGACAAGTACACATCCAGCTTTAATCTTCTGCATGTGGAGATCCAGTTTTGCCAGCACCATTTGTTGAAGATGCTGTTCTTTTTCCATTGGATTCTTTGGGCCCCTTTGTCAAAGACCAAATGGCTGTAATTTTGTGGGCTTATATCTGGGTCTTCAATCCTTATCCATTGATCTGTGTGTCTATTTTGGAGCCAGTACCAGGCTGTTTTTATAACTATGGATTTGTAATATAGACTAAGGTTTGGTATGGTAATACCTCCAGCAGTGATTTTGTTATTCAGGATTGTCTTTGCTATCCTGGGTCTTTTGTGCCTCCATATGAATTTTGAGATTGTTTGGTCAACTTCTTTAAAGAATTGCTGTGGGATTTTAATTGGTATAGCATTGAATCTGTATATTGCCTTTGGTCAGATGGTCATTTTTATGATGTTGATTCTGCCAATCCAGGAACTTGGGAGGTCTTTCCACCTTCGGGTGTCTTCTGCAATTTCTTTCTTTAGGGTTTTAAAGTTTTCATTGCAAAGGTCTTTTACCTCCTTGGTTAGGTTTATACCAAGGTATTTCATTTTTTTAGGGGCTATAGTAAATGGGATTGTTTCTCTCAGGGCTTTTTCACTTCTTTCATTCTGGGCATATAGGAAGGCCTCTGATTTTTGCACATTTATTTTGTATCCTGCCACCCTGCTGAACTTCTCAATTAGTTGCAGGAGCTTCCCGGTGGAGTTTTTGGGATCACTAAGGTATAAGATCACTTCATCTGCAAATAGGCATAGCTTGACTTCTTCCTTGCCAATTTGAATCCCTCTTATGTCCCTTTCTTATCTTATGGCTTCAGCTAAGACGTCAAGTACAATATTGAATAGAAGTGGTGAGAATGGACAGCCTTGTCTAGTTATTGATCGAAGTGAGAATGCTTCCAATTGTTCCCCATTGAGCATAATCCTTGCTGTGGGCTTGTTGTATACAGCGTTTATTATATTGATAAAGGTTCCTTCCATTCCTACTGTCTCTAGCGTTTTGATCATAAAAGGCTGTTGGATCTTGTCCAAGGCTTTTTCTGCATCTATCGAGAGTATCATGTGGTCTTGGACTTTGGACTGGTTTACATGATGAATTACATTTATTGATTTGCGTATGTTGAACCAACATTGTGTGCCGGGGATGCAGCCTACTTGGTCCCCATGAATAATCTTTTTAATATGTTTTTGAATCCGATTTGCTAAAACTTTGTTCAGAATCTTTGAGTCTGTGTTCATCAGAGAGATCGGCCTATAGTTTTCTTTTTTAAGTGAGTCTTTATTAGGTTTTGGGATTAAAATGATATTAGCTTCATAGAAGGAATTTGGTAGTGTTCCTTCCTTTGCTATTTGATGGAACAGTTTAAGGAGTATTGGTGTTATTAACTCCTTAAATATCTGGTAGAACTCTCTGCTAAATCCATCTGGTCCAAGACATTTTTTGGTGTGAAGATTCAAGATTTCTTCCTCAATTTCCTTATATGTTATAGGACTATTTAAATAATTCACAACTTCCTGATTCAATTTAGTTAAGTTGTGTTTACTTACAAATTCATCCATCTCTTTTGTGTTGTCAAACTTCACAGAGTATAAGTTTTTGAAATATGATGTTATAATTCTCTGGATTTCTTGGATATCAGTAGTGATAACTCCATGTTCATTTCTGATTTTGTTAATTTGGGTTTTCTCTCTCCTGCTTTTGGTTAATTTAGCTAGGGGTGTATCAAACTTATTGATTTTTTCAAAGAACCAGTTTTTTGACTGGTTCATTTTTTATATCGTTTTCTTAATCTCGATTTCAGATATTTCTCCCTTATTTTGCTAATATCCTCTCTTCTACTACTTTTGGAATCAGATTGCTCTAGTTTCTCTAAAGCTTTAAGCTACATTGTTAAGTTGTTTATTTCTGATGTTTCTATTTTTTTGATGTAGGCATTAAGAGCTATGAACTTACCTCTTAGAACAGCTTTCATTGTGTCTCAGAGATTTTGGTAAGTTGTATTTTCGTTATCATTCACTTTCAGGAAATCTTGAATTTCCTTTTTAATTTCTTCCTGAATCCAGTTCTCATTCAGCATCATATTGTTAAGTTTCCAGGAGTTTTTGATGTGTTGTGGATGTCCAGCTTTAGGCCGTGGTGGTCTGATAGGGCACAGGTTAGAATTTCAACTTTCTTGTATATGTATAGATTCATTTTGTGGCCCAATATGTGATCTATTTTGGAGAAAGTTCCGTGTGCTGCTGAGAAAAATGTGTATTCTTTGGTGTGTGGGTGAAAAGTTCGATAGAGATCTGTAAGGTCCATTTCCTTAAGGGTTTGATTAAGGTCCAAAGTGTCTCTGTTAAACTTTTGACCTGTTGATCTATCCCATGTTGCGAGGGCGGTGTTGATGTCCCCAAGAATTATCGTTTGGGGGTTGATTTCTTGCTTTAGACGCTATAGGGTTTTCTTAATGAATGTGGAGGGGCCCATATTGGGTGCATATATTTCAGTGTTGTGAAGTCTTCCTGGTGAATTGTACCTGTGACTAAAATGTAGTATCCATCCGTGTCTCTTACAATTTTCTTTGGTTTGAAGTCCACTTTGTCTGATAGCATAATGGCTACCCCTGCCTGTTTTCTGCCTCCGTTTGCTTGTAGAATTGTTGACCTGCCTTTTATTTTTAGAGGGTGCCTATCTTTTGTGGTGAGATGGGTTTCCTACAGACAGCAGATTGATGGATTGTGGTTTTTAATCCAAGTTTGTAATCTGTGTCTCTTGATCTGTGAATTAATTCCATTAACATTTTGTGTTATAATGAAGAAACTATTTTTGATTCCAGACATTTATTATGTTTAGTAGTTTTTATAAGTGTATTGTTTTGCTTTTAACGGTGTTATACTTGCCTTCTGTTCTCCTGGATATGCCTGTTTTTTTCTTCATGCTTGAGTATCATTTCTAGCATTTTTTGAAGGTCTGGTTTGATGGACATGAATCCCTTCAAGTTGTCTTTGTGCTGGAAGATTTTTCTTTCTCCCTCGATCAGGACGGATAGTTTTGCAGGGTAAATCAGCCTGGGTTGACATTTTTGCTCATTCAATACTTGAAGTATGTCTCTCCAAGCTCTTCTTGCTTTTACTGTTTCGACTAAGAAGTCATTTGTTATTTTAATAGGTTTACCTGTAAAAGTGACTTGTTCTTTTCTCCCTTGAAGCTCTCAGCACCAGTTCTTTATCTTGAATATGGAGTGTTTTAACTATTATTTGCCGTGGCGTGCTTCTGTTTTGGTCGTATCTGTTTGGGGTGCGGAATGCCTCTTGTATATAGGTGGGCCTCTCTTTTTTTAGATGAGGAAAGTTTTCCTTGATGATCGTTTGAAAAATTTCCTCAGGGGTGGTATTTTGAGATTCTTGCTCTGGTATTCCATTAATATGCATGTTAGGCTTCTTCAGAGTGTCCCATATCTCTTGGATATTTCTGTGAAGTATCTTTTTGGCTTTAACAACCTCTTTCATTGAGCTGGTTAGTACTCCCACTTTATCTTCAAGGTCTGAAATTCTGTTTCTGCTTCCTTAGTTCTGTTGATAAGACTCTCTGTGGAGTTCTGGGTTGAAGATAACTTGTCTTGTAGCTCAGTTTTAAACTCTGCTTGAGTCTGTTTTAACTGCTCTATGCCAGTTTTTGTTTCTTGCACTGTTTTTCTCAACTCCTCCACGTGTCTGTTGTGTTCCTCATCAAAGCAATTGATTCGATTATGTAATTCCTCCCGGATTTCCACTTTCATAGTATTGAACATGGTAATGATCATATTTTGAAGGTCGTTATCCTGGATTAGGCTTTCTTGGCCATTTTCTGTGGGTTTGTTCTGGTTGGAGTCTAACATTATGGGATTAATTCCTTCAGTGGGAAATTTGTTTACTTGAGTGTTGCTTCTTAAGAATCTTTCAATTTCACTGAACTGAATTTTTTTGGCCTAGGGTTCTGGGGGTGGGCAGAGACGGAGCTTACTACCTAGGTTGCGGATGAGGTCTGGCTGAACTGTGTGCGCGCATCCTGGCCGGCGGAGCGTAGTGGGGAAGGAAAGATGGGGGTGTAGGCGTGGAGCTATTTAAACCGAGGGCAGCTGGGGCGGGGCCCGGGCACAGGGGGAGGTCCTCCTCGTCCCTCGGCCCTGCACGCGGCTCTGGCTGGATAGTGGGGTTCAACCCTTGGGCTGACCTGGGGTTCTGGTGGGCGTGTGCGGGCGGAGCTTTCCTAGGTCATGGATTAGACCTGGCTGGACCGCGCGCGCATCCTGGCCAATGGGGAGGGGAGGCTAATAGGCTTACTTTTAAAAGTGACTATTTTGCATTCTCAGAATGATCTCTTTGTTCTATATCTGAGATGCTGTTACTATTATTTGTCCCGTTATGCTCTTTTTTTGGTCATATCTTAATAGTGCACAACATGCATATTGTACTTGGATGTGGTATTCTTTTCTTATGTCTGGAAACTTTTCATTTATGATTGATTGGAAAATTTGAACTGAAGTTTTTTCTTGGGTTTCTTGTTTTGGGATTCCATGAGTGCATAGCTTTGGTTTCTTAGTGGTATCCCATTGTTCTTGGATATTCCTTTCATTTTTTTTGCCAGCTTATCATCCAGATCTGATATTCTATCTTCTGCTTGATCTATTCTGAGTGTGATATTCTCTTTTGGGTTTGGAATTTCAGTTAGTTTTGCTTTGATTTCTGCCTGAATTACAGATTGGTGATTTTTCACCTGTTCTAAACTTGTTTTCTCTCTTTCCTTTTTCTTCTCAGATAACTTTTTATGATCTTCCTGTTCATACAAGGTTTTAAGCTTTCTCAGTTCTACTTTGAGCTTGTCAGGTTCCCTTTGTCATATCTCAGTCTCTCTGTAATTCTCCACGAAGCTTGTTGATCATGCCAGTAGCATTTCTGAATGTCTCTGAATTGTTTTCCGGGCTGCTATCTATTAGGTTGCTCTTATTGCAATCTATGATATAAGGGGCTTTGTAGGAGACATGTTTTTCTGGTGCTTAGTGTATTTTATGAACTTACAATGTGATTTGGGCATCTGCAAGTCTGTGTGTACTTTATTTGGTACTTGCTTTTGGCTCTTCTGAGTCACATGAGGTTGTCTGACTTTGGCTATTGTTGGGAAGGATTCTCTGGATTTGGATGAACTATACTAGTTGTATAATATGGCTGTCCCCTGGCTCAAAATGCCTCTTACATGATGTGGGAGTCTCTTTCTCTGGGGCCTTGGATGGCAGGATGGGGCCTAGCCTGGCTCTGAGTGAAGGAGGTCCCTTTCTTGGGCACATTTCAAGTCTTGATAGGGGAATGTTCAGATAAGGATTATATCTTGGAGGCTATTGGGAATTCACTCTATCCTTGGTGTCTTTAGAACTCACTTCTCATTTTCTGGTATCACGAAAAGGCGGGGGAGGGAGGCTCACAACTACCCTTCCTTCAGCATTCTGGTCAAAAGAAAGGAATATGAGTTCTACCTCAGGACTTGAGTGGGACATAACATTTTAATTTGCCCCAGGCCCAGAACATTGCATACTGTGGTCACCTTCCCTAACAATAAATCTAGCTGGTCCTATCAATCACCTGGTCTAGAATCCATCTTCTCAGGAAGGCAATTTTAAGGACACAGGAGCCTAATTATCCTCACAGTTTGATGATGGATTCAACCTTCCCTGAAGCTAGCTACCCCTCACTCATAACCCTTTGCAAAAATTCCACATAGCCCTTCTCAGACTGCCAAGCTTTAGAATTTTAAATCAAAAGGCACGGTTGTTTTACTTTTCAATTTTTTTTTCACCAAAAGTCTCAGCATGAGTTTTCTGACACTCATGACTTGTGTAATGTTTCTCTAAAGACCCACACTATCTTCAGCTGCTTGCTGACCTAACTGAAAGGCATGACTTTATCTCCTTTGTTCTCTCTCCCTATCAGGAGACAATCAAGTTTTACAGCTGCTTCTGTTTACATCTTATTCCCATGAAAAATAAAAATTGTTCTTCAGCTTCTTTCTGAGTCTGTTTTTTTTTTTTTTTTTGAAATGAGGAACCAAAACAGAACCCCAAATTCTTTGGTAAAACTCTCAGGCAGTTTTTTAATTAGAACTAAAAATAGGTTAACTACTTTCCTTTTCTCTTTTGTTTTTTAATGTTGACATTAGAGGTTTGTAATTTGTGATTTGAATTTAGAAATATTTTAATAGAGATCGCTTCGATGTTTTAATGTCCTTATATTTCTGCTGTTGAAATACTCATAGTATTTAACTTCTAATTGCTATGGAGAATATATATATTCTCTTTCTCTTATCTCTCTAAGAAAGCACCTGCTGCAAGGAAGCATCATCTAAGTCTTTTTCCAATTCATTCCTGAATATTGCAATAATAATTTATACATTTTCAGTACTGATAAATTGAGACAACATATTTAGTTTTCCATATTATTTTTCAAATAACATAAGTAGAGAAAATTATATTTAAGAAAATTATACTTTAAATATTTAAAACTTCATTATACAGAGGCAGTGATTGTTTTTAGATACCAAGTTATTAAAATCAACTCCAGGACCAGCTTTAAAGCTCAGTGGAAGAACATAGTTATCTAGTGTGATTGAAGGTCCTAGGTTCACTCTATAGTTTGGGAGGGGGGTTAGCTAAAGTAAACATACTATTTCTGAGAGTAAAAATTAAATTAACCTAACTAACAGTAAGTCTGGTATAATTACTAACATGTTTACAGCAAAACAAATCCCCTGGGAATTAATCTCATTAACTATTCCCTAGACATCTTTTAGAAATGCACATATTTGGAATCTCAGTTTTAGTTCCCCAAATGACATGTGAATTCATGTAAATGTCCTTTATTCTGCTAGTGAAGGTCCCCACTTAGACAACTGGCAAAGAACTTCCTTGGTAAGTAATTTCTGTGGTAGTTAGACTGACTTTTAGGACACACAGGCATGCATGCACACACACATACACACACACATACACACACACACACACACACACACACACACACACACACACAGAGTATTTGAGAACTGGAATCAGTGTTTTATTCCCCAATTGAAAATAAAATACATTTATCAGTTTTGCTCCATAAGAAATCCATCAGTTATTTCTCATTCACATAAAGAATTTTACACATATTTGTATTTTTTTCAAATACACCTTTAATTACAAGTAAGAAATTGGCCATGGTTTCCTGTCTCATACTTTGAATGCATTCCTTAACTCAAAATTATTTTGCTAGATGCTTAGAAAGAATTTAGTAAATTACAGATTTCTGATTACCCTTTTGGATTAATTTCCTTTTAATGTGAAGATCTGAGTTTTGCTGTAAACAAACCCTTCAGAATCCCACCTTTCTCTAAATCTTAGAGTCTCAGAAGGATAGGTTATGATTAGTTAGCAGTTGGCAAATGTAAGTGTTTTGTTCCAAAGAAGTACAGAAACCTTTTCTTCCTCCCTACTTTACAAGAATCTCAGCCTGACTGAGTGTGGTCACAGTGTGAATGTGCTGCCAACCCAGTGCTTGCTTCTCACCATCTGCCAGTCTGAACACAGTTGAATCTGAATCACAGATACCAATCTCTAGCTGAAGGTCGTTGGTATAGTAATCTGAGCATTTATTTTCTTCCCACCCAACATTCAATATTAATAATAAGACTATTGTTTGCAGAAAGCTGATGCTTCATGAAATTTTAGAGTCAGGATCTGTGGATCTGTAATCCAAATCTTGTTCCCTTTATATTCTAATCTCAATGTCTTTATTTGTAGCCTCTCTGTTTATAAGAAAATGATGTTGATGGCAATAACTCCATCATAATTTTGGTAGTTGTTTTGAGGAGTTGTAGCAAAATACTAGAATTATTACATTGCACACAAAAAACATTGTGAAACTGGTAGCTATTGGTAATTAAACTTTGACAGAATGCTTTGTACATGTTAGAATAAGAAAACACCACCATTGCAGTTAATGTTTCCTAAATGCTATTTTTCTAAGAAATCATACTTGGAAAGACAAATTATTAGCTAACTAGTTAGATAGATAATAGATGATAAAAAGATGATACCCAAACAGTTTCTTGACTTAATCCATACAGAAACATTGCTGTTAATGATATATTTAAAATTATATTGATTAATTTTAAATTATGCAATGTTATAGAGCTGAGATAAACCTTAAATCTAAACTCATTTCCAAGCAAGGTTTTTCATAAATGCCTCACCTAACTTAAAAGCAATTTTTGTCTGAGCACTTCATAATGAACACACTCAAGTGAGCAACTCAGAGAAGACCTGAGAGTTTTCACCTTCTAATAATCAGGTTTCTGCAAATGATGTAGATTAATATGGCAATCAAAATCCTTATCCTTGATGTTGTAATAATATCTGTTACATTGTTGAAGGAGTGATACAGAAAATGTATTGCTTTTCTTTTTGGAGCTCAAAAGCAACATGAATAGAGCAATTGGCTACTTAGTGTGGTTCCTTATACAACTCCAAGGGAGTTTCCAAGGAGAAGTTCATATTGTCTTTCTTCAAAATCAGGTTGAATGAAATTCCTTATATATTTCAAGGTTTAGCTTTTTGAAATACATTGGGACCTCAAAAATATTTTGTAGATTTCTGAGTTGGAACAAGATGTCTGAAAAGAAAAATAAATGTCACCAAATCTACTGGTTCTTAAGTTAATGATGATATTATACAGCTTCATGTGAAAAGAAGTTAATTTGTATCCAAATATTCATACTTTGGTTAGTCAATTAATTAATGTTCAGTAGAAGATTTCCTATAAATTAGGAACATATATGAAAGGTATCATATCAGTCAGATGCAAGTGTCAATTTAACAATTGAAACCTGAGACTTTGGGCATGTTTGTGAACTGCTAGTTAAGACCAGCCCTGGTCAAGTGTGAGCAATTAGACATCTGAGTGAGAAGACTCACCCTACCATAGGTGGGATTATTCCCTGAAAGGTAGATAAGATACAGCTGGTTCAGTATTTTGACATACAGATATACTGGCAAAGGAGAGTTGAGTCCCTCACTCAGCAAAACCTGTGGAAACGCAGCTACTGATGTTGAAATGGATTCTATTGAAAAGATATGCTATGTACCACAACAACAATCATAAGCTGAAATAAACCCCTTGTTCATCTAAGTTGTTTTGTTATGTATTTATCAGCAACATAAAAAGAAAACACAGCAAGTGTAAAAGATATGATGAGTTTTCTTGGCATAGTTTGCTATGTGGACAGAATTTATGGAAGTTTCCTAAGTCTTTCTTGTAGAAAGCATAGTCAGAGTTTATATTCAGTGAAACTTACATTTCATTAGTAATGCTCCTGTCTTGTAGTTGAAAATACAAACAATTATCCAGTGTGTATATGTTATACCACCCTGAAAAGAGATACATTTTATTATTGTCAATCAAATATAATTTAAAACATGAACTGTTCTAAATTCTCATATCAATGAATAATCCTCACATTTTATACAATATGTATTTTACTTTTTAATAACATCTTAAGTTTATTTATTAATAACAAATGACTATTGTTCTGCTCAGTCAGCTACTCTTTATAATCAGGACAGGAAAAAAGGTAAACGAAATAATGAATTGCTTCAACCAACCACATGGAACAGCCATCCAGGCTAAAACAGTCATGAATTGAATAAAATAAATAAAGCATTCAAATCTGCATCTTGATAGCAGCTAAATTATAAAATTTATCGCTCAAATATTATGCTTGAAAAAGTTTGCAGCATATGCTTTATTTGATTCCTTGATAGTTCATCTACCTTAGCAAGGAAAAAGCATTATTCTTAATTGTTTTTCTCTTTCCTTTTATGCAATGATCTAGGATGCTAGAATTCCAAATAAAATTCACATAAAAGATGGAATTTACTAATGGGAACTACACCTTGGTAACTGAATTTATCCTTTTGGGTTTTCCAACACGGCCTGAACTACAGATTGTCTTGTTCCTGGTATTTTTGACATTGTATGGTATGATTTTAATGGGGAACATTGGATTGATGTTGTTAATCCGGCTGGATCCACGCCTTCAAACTCCCATGTATTTTTTCCTCAGCAACCTCTCCTTTGTAGATCTTTGTTACTCTTCAGTCATTGTTCCGAATATGCTGGTCAACTTTCTCTCAGCTAAGAAATCTATTTCCTATTATGGCTGTGCTCTGCAATTTTATTTTTTCTGTGCCTTTGCAGATACGGAATCCTTTATTTTGGCAGCCATGGCTTATGATCGCTATGTCGCTATCTGTAATCCTCTGCTCTATACTGTGGTGATGTCCCGGGGCCTCTGCATATGGTTGATTGTTTTATCCTATATTGGAGGGAACATGAGTTCTCTGGTGCACACATCTTTTGCCTTTATTCTGAAATACTGTGACAAGAATGTCATTAACCATTTCTTCTGTGACCTCCCTCCCCTGCTGAAGTTATCCTGCACAGACACGACTGTTAATGAATGGCTTCTCTCCACCTATGGCAGCTCTGTGGAAATCATCTGCTTCATCATCATCATCATCTCTTACTTTTTCATTCTTCTCTCTGTCTTAAAGATCCGTTCCACCAGTGGAAGGAAGAAAACCTTCTCCACGTGTGCCTCTCACCTGACCTCAGTGGCCATCTATCAGGGCACGCTTCTCTTCATTTACTCCCGGCCCAGCAGTCTGTACTCCCCCAACACAGACAAAATTATCTCGGTGTTCTACACCATCATCATTCCTGTGCTCAATCCATTGATATACAGCTTGAGAAATAAAGATGTCAAAGATGCAGCTAAGAAAGTGCTCGTATCTAAGGTAGATTCTGCATGAAAAGCAACATTTCAATATTCTTCCAACTCTCCCATTACCAAATCAAAACTGGGAAATGCCAACCACTTTACCAGAGAATACAAAGAACACAGCGGAATACATTTTGATGGTATATTTCTCAAAATACAAATGAACTAAGAAATTGGAGGGAGACAAAAAAAGAGAGCTGAGAAAGAGAAATTTTAAAGAAGTTCAAAGTAAAGTATGGTGGGGTATACTTGTATTTTTATTACCTAGGAGACAGAGACGGGAAAAATATACTTTTGAGCCCAGCTTAGACTACATGATGAGCTCCAGACAGTCTAAGATATATAGTGAGATTCAATCTCTTTCTCTTTACACCCCCACATTTATACACACACTCAGGCACGCACACACACACACACACACACACACACACACATGTGAAATGTCAAACTAGAAGTTATTTAAGATCTGGTATTCCATAGATTACTACTTTATACTTTGTGGGAATAAATGTTAAAGTGTAATATATCAATGTTCCAGGGTTAAAGTGAATTTCTCAAGAAAAAAGTATAAAAATATAAACATATGGAAATTCATGTATAATATTTCACAATGTATACTACTAGATAAGGGGAAAAAGCAAAATTAATTTAATTTTTATTATGTCTATATTTGAATGGTGACACATTCATATGATTCAGTTAACTCAAAAATGGTAGAAATATTATCTATTATTGCTTATTTAAGCATTAATAAGGTTAATATCGTTAGAAATGGCACCTCAACAGTTTATACATTTTTGATGATGTATATGATATACTTACAACATATTCCTTAGATAATATTATATATATATTGGTAACACATAATAAGTATTTGTATAACTTGTAGTATTGCTTATTTAATCAAAATATGTTCTGAACATTGATGTGGAAAGACAATAATCAAATATAATAGCTTTTTAAAACATGAAATCTATTAAGTCTTAGATAATTTTATGCACATCATCTACTTTGGGAACATCATCTACTTTGGGAACGTTTCTGTATTGCTTGAATAATATGGTTGATAATGAAAATTTATTGTATTTTTTATTCTATAATTTATTTTTAATATAACAAAGTATTTCTTAAGAGTGGAATATACTCCATCTCATCTCAAAAACAGACAGGAACTCATATATGAAAAATCCTTGTATGTGCTTTCATGGAGCCATCAACTGAGGAATATTTGGGAACACTACAAATGGAATGCATGTAGAATGTACATTATACATTGAAAAGAAGATGTATGCTCTGAGAAAAGCCTTTTGCAAACTAACACTATTTGCTGTCATAATTATTCTGCTATAATAAGTAATTACAAGTTTTGAGCAGTAAGCACCTGAATAATAACATGTTTCAATCAATATTCTTTGTTGTGAAAATGTGTAAAATAAAAACAAAATTACTTCTTTGTGCCCTTTGTATGTGCCTTGGAAAAACTTTTCCAGAGATTTCAGATCAACAATGTTTCAACTCAACATAGTTGGTTTCTTCTTCTTTCTTCTTCTTCTCCTTCTCCTTCTCCTTCTCCTTCTCCTTCTCCTTCTCCTTCTCCTTCTCCTTCTCCTCCTTCTTCTTCTTCTTCTTCTTCTTCTTCTTCTTCTTCTTCTTCTTCTTTCTCCTCCTCCTCCTCCTCCTTCTCCTCCTCTTTCTGCTTCTTCTGAATTCCAGAAGTAAAAATTCTCATATTCAATTTACATTTATATTTCTTGGACTAAGATTACAGATAATCACATAGAGCTAGTTAGGTGTAGTGTGTAGTTCTCTATGACACTTAACTCTCCACCAAGTATGCACATTTTCTTGAAAATTTTTGCATCAACAGTTTATGAAAATCTACTTATTGCTATACTTTTGTGATTAGATACTCGGAAGTTCTACCAGCAAATGTTATATATCATAATATTATACAATCTAAATGAAAATACAACTCTTCTAAATAAGCCAGAGGTCTGGAGATAGCCAATAGCATTTTAAATTTCAAGTGTAATACAGAGTAAGATTTGAAGTAGCTTTGATCAATATTCTGAGATGTCTAGACTCAGCACTGTCTGTTTACTAAAGGCCTTCAGTGCAACTGTGGATAAAAGGGAGAGAGCTGGTTAAGTAACTAATCATTCTTTGGCATAAGTGGACACACAGACCATCTGGAAAGGGAAGTTTGCCCCTCTCTCAGTGGTTCTGTGCAGCCAGATCCCTCAGCTCTTGCTGTTAGTATGGACCTTCCCATGAGACTGGACGAATAACAGCAACCAGACAACTGTAAACCAAGTACCCCCTTCTTTACCTAAGGTGTTTGATCATGAATTTATCACTAGAATGTAAGCAAACTGTGACATTATTATAACAACTTACCTCATGTCTAGATACTAAACTTGTAGCACTTTTCTGTATATTCAGATTCAGGTCTTTGCCTTTCTACCTGTTTGATAAGTGCTTAGCCTTTGCATATTGATACTAATTAAGTGAATTTGTTCTTGTGTACAAGTGTGTTGTTGCCCAAAAACTTAACATTCACACACCATGTTCCTGTTTGTTCCTGCTTCAGATATCAGATCTTTATCCAGTCCATGAATGTTTTGCATCACCCCACTAGTGAAGATATCACCACAGCATTCTTTCAAATTGAACCCAATCAGAAGATGGAACCCTTTATACATTATATCATCAGTGAATAGGTAAAACCTGGAATTATGAATAGGTGATTAAAAGTCTTACATTACATACATAAGGACTTACTTACATACGAAGTATGTAAGGACTTACGAAGTAAAGGGCTTGGAAAAAATACTTTATGCAAATCAAAATAAAGAATATAAAAATAGAACAGTGTTAGTTACACTTTTGTCATGAATCACAGGTATTAGGTTACATGGAAAGAGACAAGACCATTGTATTGTGAAACTAAGCAATTCAATAACGGTACTTAACAATTGTTAATAGATTGATGACATATATTGTCATAAATTATGGATTTCAAGGGATGTATAATCTGCACTAAAATTATTCAGGAGACTTTTAGTACTCACCCTAGTTTTTTAGGATGTGGTTAAAATAAATTTTTATTTTTTAGTGGGGTATACATGAATATAGTGAATTTATTGTATTTTCATCTCTTAATTCCAAATTCCACACCTATTTTTCCCCTTACAATCCTTTATCACCTGTGCCACATCCCCTCTTTTTTTTTTAATCTGTTCACTTGTGTGGCCCACTGTGTTTCATCTAGTTTTTCTTTGCTTGACACAATTGAGGCTCCAGAAAATATAATAGTTATGTGGTATGTCATCGAGGAAAGCATCTTCCTTTTCTTCCCTATCAGTATTAATACCTCATTAGAGTTTTAAGGAAGGTATGAAGCTTCTTGAGGTCTTTTGCCATTCATGGAGACATGTGGATAGGGCCATCCCCATCTAATATACGTATCCATCATTAAACTATGTACACCACTTTCATGTCCAGGAGATAATGTCTGGTCCACCACTGTCCCATTTTTAGGCTCTTACAATCTTACCATCCTCTCTTCTGTTATGTTTCCTGAACCTTGGGGTAGTGAAGAGTGCACATGTTAGGTATCCAATGTGGAACAGAAAATAAAGAAGACAACATTGGACTTGCTCAGCGATTTAAGACCAGGGGAATTGAAAGACATGAGCATATTAAGCCATACCATAGCAAAGAATACACATTTTAGCCCATTTATAGTACTTAGGCAATATGGTCCTGTATGACCTGCAAATCAAAGAAAAAAGTCAAAGGGTAGAATAAAAAATAACTTGTAACTTGAGACTAACAAACATGAACACAGAACTTCCCAAAACTTTTTGATTGTAATAAAAATAGTTTATAGTTTTGCCTACATCAACAAAGAAGGTGTTCTCACATAAACGTTACCATTTATCCCCCCAAATTATCATGTTATCATACCTTGATAAAGGCACTAAAGATGAAAGTGTATACCAGGAACCTTCACTAGGAGAAGCGAAAAATTCACAAAAATTATTAGAAAACCACATTCAGCAGTCCATTAAAACCACCTTCATAATGATGTAGGAGGATTCTTTCATAGATCAAGATTGATTCAAAATCCAGAAGTCAATAAATATCACTCATTATATTAAGAACATAGAATGTTGAAAAATGATCATCTCAATAGACAAAGAAAAATATTTGAAAAAATTTTCTAAAACAACTTTGCTAAAATCCCCACCATAATACATATACAATCATATGTAATATATTATATACTAATAAATACATTATTAATTTGATCTGATCTAGACTCATATATGATTTTAAATAATTAGATTTAATAATGTTTTAAACTGAATTGAACCCTTTGGTTAATATCATTATCCAACAAAAAGCTGAAGACTCTTCCTGTAAAATCAGAAACCAAGGACTTGTTTCTAATAGTATCATCTTATTTGGAGAATTCTATTAGAAGTCTAGTCACTATCTAAAATGGAAGAAGTTAAATTATCTTTCTACTAATAACGTGATCTTATAGTAGTATTAAAAATGTTCTGATTTTAGATGATGATAATAACTGGATAATCTTATTTTTAGATAATGGATATTATATTATTCTATACATATCCTGGTACAAATTGAACAATTCCATGAAAGAAAGATCATTTTTTTTAAATTTTTTATTATTTATTATTTATTCAATTGTGTGTGTATATATGTGCGCATGCATGTGTGTATATGTATGTGTGTGTCTGTGTGTAGAACCACAGACGAATTCCGGAACCACCATGGACCACCTCCACCTCCTCCTTGTTTACTTTGCCCTGGGATTCACAGGCTCCGCCCTACCAGGACCAGAAACGCAGGCCCCCCCGCCCCCCCGCCCCCCCGCTTTCGCCCGGCATCTACACGTGGGGTCTAGGATCGGAACTCAGGACCTTCCACCTGCAAGGCAGAGGCTTAACCTCTCAGCCATCTCTCCAGCCCCAAGAAAGATCATTTTTCTAAGGGAGATGATAAAGAAAATGTTCTAAAATGGATGAAGAAATGAACAATTTGAAATATTTGGGAACTACCGAAAAGTCTTTTATGTGTGAGCTAATGGATTTCTTTGAAGAAGGAAGTTTTAGATTATATCTTGTCATTTCTATGTAAAAACATGTCATGTTTCTCTGACCTAGATGACATCAGTAAATGAAACTAATCCAAACCCTCGTTAAAGATGGTAATGTATTCACAGAGGAGCACATAGAACAAAAGCACAATTAGTCACACCAAGGCCTGGGGGAAATGCTTTCAGGTCTTTGAGTCCCACCTGACTCCTTGTTAAATACACCCCCTATCTGCAGGGTTCAGCACCTAAGAGCTGCTCACTCAACTGAGTTCCTGCATCTCCAAACTTAAAAAAAAAAAGGGTAAAACAAAGCAATTTCATTTCTTTATAAAATAAATAGACTTGTAAATGATTCTTTTCTGCCTGTTAATAATAAGGAATTATTAAGTTTAATGAGTTAAAATGACTTTTTGCTATCTGAAGTGAATGGACCTTGCAGAAACTAAAAGTATCTAAAGGCTAGTTTTTTTGACTGTGTTATTTTGGTGTACTGACATAGGAAAACCCATTCTCACTGCCAAGGTGCAGCTGTGACAGTTTGAAGAACTTGGGAACTGATGGCTTAGGACTCCCTGAGAATTATTTTGTTTTAAAAAGTCATTTAAAAATGATTAGGAATTTATCTAATTGATGCAGGAAGATCCAGTTCATAGTATATGGGATTGTTCCCTGGGAAAGTGGATAAGATAGGAGAACAAGTTGGAAATTGGAAGACTGGCAAGTTAAAAAAGCCTTTTTGTGCATACAGGTGACCAATTCTCTGGGTCTCTGATGTAAACTTTCCTACTGTGATACTGGATGATAACCTAGAATTGTGAACGTGAATAAATTCTTTGTTCTCCCTAATTGTAGGTATACTTATTACAGTTAAGAAATATAAAAGTAAGAAAAATTTTGGTACTATAAAATTGAAATATTACTGTGAAACCAAGACAGCTGTGAATATATGAATTTAAGTGATTTAAAAACTCAGTAAAACATTCTAGCTTATATCAAAAATAGCACATACAAATTTAACTCATTAGGAATAACATACTTTACTTACTTTATTTCAAAAAGTCACAGATATACAATGATCACTTTCCAGTTCCCATGTTAAAACAAGTACATATATACATGCATGAAACAGATACATGGAAACACATACATGCACATATGAAAAATAGATGTGTTTTAAAACATTTTCCCTCATAGTAACTGATTATTTAATATAAAATATAAATAATGGAAATATGGATGTATCTGTTAAATTCTGTTCATATTGCTTCTCTTTAGTACCTTTTGGCCAGAAGATTCACTTGTTAGTACTTGAAGGCTGCAGCTCACAGGTAACCAATTTTATGACAAAAGCTTAACATGCTATCTTTCATCAAATACTAAAGAAACATTAAAGTCAGGAAATATAAATACCATTTTATAATGAATTGTAAATGTCTGGGCTACATATTTACACAATTAAGGATGTTATTTTGTATTTATTATTATGACCTATCAGTGACTTTTATTACAGCTAATTCAAACTATATTTAGATCAGTAGGATCTTTCAGGAATATGATGAGTGTTTTGCCATTGTGTCCACGTACAAAAATCTTGAAGATTACCAGTAGCTTATTTCTTACCTCTTAGTCTGTCTCTCTCATATCTAAACTATATGTTGCATAAAGGAAGTCAATTAGAACCTATAAAAATCAAAGAAGTGAGAGAAGGTGATGTAATTCCTCCACTGCAGACTTACATCAAAACTACTTGACTACATCTCAGATATTAACAGTGTTACTATTATCAAATAGATACTAATGATGTTCATGAAATTTTTGGTCATGGGTTTTCATAGTATAAACTTGATAGGAAATTAATTATATTATATTTTACAATTGCATTCTTGATTTTGACATGCTTAATGTACATCTAAATTATTTTCTCTATGTTCAGGGACAAAGAAAGAATGGACAGAGGAAACTGCTCAACCATGCATGGATTCATTTTCATAGGAGTTACCAATAACCCTAACATGAAAGTGACACTATTTTCAATATTTCTAATTGTATATCTGATTAACCTCGTGGGAAATCTTGGAATGATCACTTTAATCAGAGTGGATTCTCAGCTTCACACTCCCATGTACTTTTTCCTCAGCAACCTCTCCTTTTGTGATCTCTGCTACTCCACAGCAGTTGGACCCAAGATGCTAGTTGACATTTTCGGCAGAAACAAATCAATTCCTTTCATAGGGTGTGCTCTTCAGTTCTTCATTTCCTGCACCTTTGCAGATTCGGAATGTGTGCTCCTGGCAGTGATGGCCTTTGATAGGTATCAGGCCATCAGCAACCCCTTGCTTTACACAGTGAACATGTCCAGCCGGCTTTGCTCTGGGCTCATGGTTGGGGTCTATCTGGTAGGAACAGCAGATGCATTGATTCACACAACATTGGCTTTCCGCCTATGTTTCTGTGGTTCTCATGAGATCAATCATTTCTTCTGTGATTTGCCTCCACTTTATCTCCTTTCCTGTTCTGACACACAGGTCAATGAGCTGGCATTATTCACTATTTATGGTTTTTTGGAACTGAGCACCATCTCAGGAGTTCTCATCTCCTATTGCTACATCATCCTATCTGTCTTGAAAATCCATTCTGCTGAGGGGAGGCTCAAAGCTTTCTCCACCTGTACCTCCCACTTAACTGCAGTTGGGATTTTCCAGGGAACTCTACTCTTCACGTATTTTAGACCAAGTTCTTCCTATTCGCTAGATCAAGACAAAATGACCTCACTGTTTTACACCCTTGTAATTCCCATGCTGAACCCTTTGATTTATAGCCTGAGGAATAAGGATGTGAAAGATTCTTTAGAAAAAATTAAAAATAAAAGGTGGTTTTAAATGTTAATGCAAAGCTCATATAGAATGATTTTTGTTTCCAGGAAATATGACATAATGTGTGAAAAAACATAGTTATTTTCAGCACTATAATTTAATGAGGGGTATATACTGATGTGATTTGAAATATTTCCAAATTTAGGAAGGTTGTTCTTTTCTAGCCTTCCATATTCCACTATGAGGTATGAATTTTCATATAATACTATCATCATATAAGCCATATATGAATTTCCTCATGTCATCTTGTCATAACACGTGTTTGTTTATTACATCCATGAATGTTTGTATATTGGGCATTCACTTGTTGACTTTGAGATTGTAATACAGTCTCGATCCCTGTTAACTTGACAGAAGTATTTCAGTAAGCTTCTGTTGCCATTGGCCTGCATGGTTGTTGATAAATGACCATCAGACAGCTTAAGGGAACAAGGGATTTATTTTCTTACGATAGTCCTGTTACAGTCTGTCTAACTTGAAGGAGAACATGTACCAACACCATGTCCAAGGGAACTGGCCACAGCAATTCTATGTAGTTGTTGAGAGAGGGGCAATCCTTACTTGCCAGACCAGCATGCCTGCCAAGTGTACAAAAGGATGCAGACTCTCTCAATCAGCTGTCTGTATTTTATTCCAGGGCCTAATCCTACCCACCATGGGCTGGGCCTTCCCCATCAGCTAGACAATCTCCTGCAGTTTTGCTCTGGGCCTAATTTAACCACTAATTCTCTACAAATGTGCCCAGAGCTCAAACCCTCAACAGTTAAGTTGACACCTGTATCTAAATACGACAACCTCTCTCATTATTAATTTTTATTATTAAAATTTTATTCTCTCTTTTCTGGTTTTCACTCATTTCTATTGTTTCCATTTCCCATGTAAAATTATTTTAGTTATGTTAAAAAATTGTCTATGTATTCCAGCACAAAGAATCAGAAAGCAGAAGGATCATGAGTCAAAGTTAGACTACATTAAATTGTGAAATGTTCTCTCAAAATCTATGGACATTAATTTTTCATTCGTTGTTTTTTTTTTCTTTCATGATGAGTCTTCTCATTTTTATGAGTGAATCTTATGGTTTTATGGTTATATTTAATAGATACAAAAATCTGAACAATCAATAAAATCATAAATGTCAAAACTTGCCTGAAATAATGTCTGAACAAAATAATTCCACAATTTGATTAAATTCAGTCAAAAGGAGAAAGATTTCCTTTCCAAAAATACACAAAATGAAGGGAAATAGATTCTTGGCAGAATGTCTGATTACAAAAGTCTTTTGTTGAACTATTCTATTATTTTATAGGTAAAGATATCGAAAATGGCTAAAATATATTGAGAAGAGCCTTTGTAATAATATGTTTTTATCATCAAATATGACATATTTGTATCATATAATAATTGCCATCATTATTCTTGCTGCTTTTGTTTTCCTTCTGAACTCTACTTTGTCTTAGTTTAGTGTTCCTTTGGATAAATCATAAACAAATATTTTGTAGACATTATTAATTCTCATTGTGTATGGATCAAATGTTTGCTTCTACCATAAGAATGACAACGCCCTTTGCTCAAGAGCTGAATTAAATTTCAGTTTTGACTATGTGACATGTAGTGAAGAAAAAAGATAAATAATATGATGAAATGCCAAGTATTTTAGCATTATCAGATACAAGTAAAGCAAAAATATCTGTTTTGAAAAAATATCATAACATTATATATCATAATATTAAAATGTAGTATAATATTAAAATCATATATCTGTGGAAGCTTAGGTTGACTAATAATTAATTAGGAATATATATATAATATACTTAAAGTTATGTTCTTAAAATACATCTTAGATTTTGTATTATCACAGCATCTGTCACATCCTCACCTTTTTACCTACCTATCCATCATTCTCTTGTTTTAAGATCTCAAAATCACTTTTGTATTTCACAATCAACAATGAGCTGTGGTAAATGTTTTCTTCTAAATAAAATGTCCTTGATGGTTTTCCACAGTGGATACAGTGGATCTAGTTTATAATGTGTGTCTCCATTCCTTTCATTTTGTTGCTGCAGTCCTCAGAAGTTAGATAGCAAAGTAATGATAAAAAATTTTTGAAGCATTTTACTTATTTGAGGGAGAGAGGAAGAAGGAGAGAGAGGTAAAGGGAAAGAAAGAAGGAGAGGGAGAAAGAGAGAGAGAGGGAGAGAGAGAAGGATGGGGGACAGAGAAGGAGAGGGAGAGAAAGGAAGCAAGAATGCATGTCATTGTACATAAATTGAGGTCAGAGTTTAATTATTTTGGAGGTCAGTTCTCTATCCACTATGCAATTTTTTTAGAATGGAACTCAGGTTACCAAGTTTGCAAACAGGCACCTTACTTACTGAGTTATCTTGACAGTCTAGGAGTTATACTTTAAAGTATCTACACTAGAAGAAGTATGACATATGCAATATTACGTGACAAGGCTACAAATTGCATCAAACTATGTGGAAAACTTTGGAAGGTTTTTCCTCTAAGACCAGGCACAAAAGAAGATGCCTTCTTTATGACAAAGCACTAGATTTCCTTGTGCTAGTGGAAAACAGACTGGAGCTGTAGGGAAAAGAGAATCCTGCTGGTTCAGTCTGTCAGTAAATCCCTGGTCACACTTCAATGCCAAAACTCAGTGGACAATTATTGGACCTTGTGCAGCTTCACAAAAAGATAAGTATGCTATAACTGTGATCACACCAGTCTTTTAGTCCCATTTTGTTGGTGTAGCATTTATCCTTGGGAAACTGCATGCGCTGAGAATCTTACCTAAAATGCATATTTAATCCTTATTTCCACTGTGAAAATATGAAGAGCTTAAGCCTTTGTGAAAGTAAATAAGTTAGAAATGCTCTGTTAACTTGAATATGATTAGTGTCTCATGACATAGTTCGAAGGAATTCCATGACCTTCCATGATGTGAGAACATAGCCTACTCCTTCCATAGCTTCAGAAAATGAGAAATTTTCAACTTTAAAAATTCATCCTTCAGCCTAATCTCTCCCTATCCTAAAGTTCAGGAAAATTTGCAGAAGATGGGGAGTAAGGCTGTAAAATCCTAAAGATGGGGAGGAGCAACAATATGCAAGATACTCCACACAAGTTAGGGCTGAGGTAATCACAATAGGACTTTGCATGACCTGTTCATTGACCCAAAGTCTGGCATGGATCACAGGCACTAGGATCCTTAGAGCAAGGATTAACAGTCACAATAGTGTTTCTATACCAAAGGGCAACACAAGAAAGAGCTCTAGGCAATGCTACTGATTCCTTATACCTCATCAGAGAGGAGGACCTAGAGGGAAGTTTGACAAGCAAGGTAAAGGATGCTGCAGGAATGGGGGAGGGGGTACTGGAAGAAAGGGAGGGAGGGGGGAAAGGAAGAAAAAAGGGAGGAGGGAGCAAGGGGATCCAGGGAGGGATGGAGGGAGGGAGGGGAATGGGGTACCTTTCAAGTTTGTGTGAGTGAAAAAAAATACACTATAAATAAAAAAATACATCCTTCGCCACTGAATGTAATTTTGTCTGTATGTTACATAGCATATCCTTTGCAACTATGTGGCATTTATTAATATATGTATTGATTAGTTAAACTGTTGCAGCTATAGAATCCAAGATGAAAAAATGGCAGAATTTGATGCTGTCAGAAGAAGCAAGTTCACTCTTAAACCCCAGAGATACTATAACTTTGTGAATGCTCTCACTATGGATTCTGGCTCCCCCATTGCCCTGTAAGTATTTGTATCTCATGAACCATTGTCAATGAAGTAGTAGAATACTCTCCCACATTAGCATCAGCAGTTCCCAAGACCATCCAATTTAGGCCCTAAACATATATTCATGCTACATCCATCTACTTTATGGTTATTCTACAGATCACAGACATCCTATACCAGGGGTATTGACACCAGAAGTATGTGCATATGATGGAGTTAGTACTAAGAAGGAGACTGCTTTCCAGGACTATTGTAATGAGAGAAAATGAGACTCTGAAAAATTTTTGTCACTGAAGAAATGCAGATCTTTTACTCCTACTATGACCATACAAATGTTGATCACTGAGAATGCCTAAAAACCTCATCCAATCTTATTTATTGACAGAGCTACCCAGAGACTGTGACACTACTCAGTCATGGATCTCTAACCTTTGTATGTCCTTCAAACAGAATACTGACACAATATCACATGGTAATTTAAATAAAATCAACCTGTAAGGTATAGAATAGGTTCTTATGACATCACTATACAGCATAAGTCAATAAGAAGAATGAATTAATAAATGAAAAAGTATGTATTTCCAAAGGATAATAATAGTTCCTCAATGTTTCTATGCTAAAACGTCATAAATTCCTTATTTTTTTATTTTTATTTGGTATTAGTGTATTTGGAATGGAAATATGTTTGTGTGTCTGTGTGTCTACTCATGTCTGTGTTACATACGTGTGCACGTGTGAATTGATTTATGCACATATGTATAGGCATATGAATATATGCTTGCACATGAATGTTATGTGTATTCACATACATGAATATACATATGTATGCCTTTACACATGAGATCATGTGTTCTCACAAGTATATGTCTAGCATGAACTTGAGAAGATACACATAAGGAGGGTAGAGGGCATGTTTAGAGCAATCAATACTGTCCTTCCTTTATGAATTTCTGGGATTGAACTGTAGTCTTCAGGCTTATACAACAAAACCATTATGTAGTAGGTCATGTCTTTAGCCATAAAAATTGGCTTTAAATAAGCTCAACGTACAAAAAAGAACTCAAGGAGATGACTGAGTGAAATACAGGGGGAAAAAAAGAGAAAGGAAAAACATAATGATCTAAGCTAGAAATGTCGGTGCACAGCTGCAACCACAGCATTCTGAGCACAATCACAAAAATCAAGATGTTCCTAGCCTCAGTTATTAAAGGAGAACTTGTCTCAAGAAATTAGCGCATTGGTTTCCTTGGTGTTTAGTTTTCTAAGTTCTTTGTGCACTCTGGACAGTAGAGCTCTATCAGATAAGAGTTAGTGAAGATTTTCTCCCATTCTGTGGGTTGCCTTTGAGCTCATGTTACAATCTCTTTATCTGAACAGAAGCTCTTTAATTTCAGAAGATCCCAACTATTGAGAGTTGGTAGCAGTGACTGTGCCATTGGATGTCTGTTTAGGAACTGTTGGCCTAACCCAATCAGCTCGAGGGAGTTCTCTATCCTTTCAACTATGGTTTTTATAGTCTCTGGCCTTATATCAAGGTCCTTCATCCATTTGGAATTAATTCTTGTACATGGTGACAAGTACGGGTCCAGATTTAATCTTCTGCATGTGGACATCCTGTTTTGCACCATTTGTTGAAGATGCTGTTCTTTTTCCATTGGATTCTTTGGGCCCATTTATCAAAGACCAAATGCTTGTAACTTTGTGGGCTTATACCTGAGTCTTCAATCCTTATCCATTGATCTGTGTGTCTCTTTTGGAGCCAGTACCAGGCTATTTTTACATCTATAGATTTGTAGTATAGACTAAGGTTTGGTATGGTAATACCTCCAGCAGTGTTTTTGTTACTCAGGATTGTCTTTGCTATCCTGGGCCCTGGAACTTAAAAGAAATTTTACCAGGAATGAAATTAAAATGTCTAACAAATATCTTAAAAAATGCTCCACTTCTTTAGCCATCAGGGAAATGCAAATCAAAACTTCCCTGAAATATCATCTCACCCCGGTCAGGATGGCAAAAATTCACAATACAAAAAACAACAAATGCTGGAGAGGATGTGGAGAGAGGGGAACTCTCCTACATTGCTGGTGGGAATGCAGGCTCATACAGCCATTCTGGCGAGCCGTCTGGAGATTCTTAAAGAAATTAAAGATTGAAATGCCAGATGACCCTGCGATTCCACTTTTGGGAATAACCCCCCATACAGCAGAGGTTCACCTCGATAGCACAAGCACAACCATGTTCATAGCAGCACTGTTTACAATAGCAAAGACATGGAATCAACCCAAACGTCCAACAGTTGACGAGTGGATAAGGAAACGGTGGTACATCTATACAATGGAGTACTACTTAGCCATCAAAAATGATGAATTACTGGAATTTGCCGGGAAATGGATGTCATTAGAAACAATTATATTAAGTGAAGTATCCCAGACCCAGAAAATTAACCACTGTATATACTCCCTAATCGGTGGCTCCTAATACCAACCCCAGCCAGCCCATCTTGAGACACTCATAGGTAAATCTATGTATTACCTACAGTAATTGCAAGAATTATGAACAGGAAGGATGGGGTTGGAGGGCCACACCAGAAACAAGGAGAGAAGTGACCATGTTACAGTAGAAAATATAGGCCTCCATCAAGGACTGCAAGAAAGTAATGTGACACCTAGTTAAGTTCACAGACATTCGTTCCTGATCATTTACAACTAAGGGGGTATGAACTCACCAGGAAGGGGAGGGCATATAGTCCGGCAGATTAAAAAGTAACCATTTTGCAATTAGGTGATTGACCCCTCCCATTGCCAAATGCCATATGACCCTGCGATCCCACTTTTGGGTATAAGTATTACATCTACCCTTGAATGTACTCTTATAATAAGACTCCAGTTTAACAGCTTTTTGTCTCTGGCCAGGGGGTGACATACAGTGCCCATCACGATGGAGTGAAGGGCATTGCAGGAGCAACAAAACTGCAAAAGAAAATCAACAAACCACTATCCAGAACTTCAGAGACTGTATATCAACAACCTAGAACTAGGCCAGACTAATCTCTCCCCATCCTGAAGCTCAGGGACATTTGCGGAAGAGGGGGCGGTAATAGTGTAAGAGCAAAAGGATGGGAGGAATTAAAAATAGTTTCTCCATTATAACACTAAATGTTAATGGAATTAATTCACCGATCAAGAGACACAGATTACAAACTTGGATTAAAAACCACAATCCATCAATCTGCTGCCTGCAGGAAACCCATCTCACCACAAAAGATAGGCACGCTCTAAAAATAAAAGGCTGGTCAACAATTCTACAAGCTAATGGAAGCAGAAAACAGGCAGGGGTAGCCATTATGTTATCAGACAATGTGGACTTCAAACCAAAGAAAATTGTAAGAGACACGGATGGATACTACATTTTAGTCACAGGTACAATTCACCAGGAAGACTTCACAATACTGAACATATATGCACCCAATACGGGCCCCTCCACATTCATTAAGAAAACCCTACAGCGTCTAAAGCAAGAAATCAACCCCCACACGATAATTCTTGGCTACTTCAACACCGCCCTCTCAACATGGGATAGATCAACAGGTCAAAAGCTTAACAGAGACACTTTGGAACTTAATCATACCCTGAAAGAAATGGACCTTACAGATCTCTATCGAACTTTTCACCCACGTACCAAAGAACACACATTTTTCTCAGAAGCACACGGAACTTTCTCCAAAATGGATCCCATATTGGGCCACAAAACGAATCTACACATATAAAAAAAAGTTGAAATTCTAACCTGTGCCCTATCAGACCACCACAGCCTAAAGCTGGACATCCACAACACATAAAACAAGAGAAAATACACTAACTCCTGGAAACTTAACAATATGATGCTGAATGAGAACTGGATTCAGGAAGAAATTAAAAAGGAAATTAGAGATTTCCTGAAAGTGAATGATAACGAAAATACAACTTACCAAAACCTCTGGGACACAATGAAAGCTGTTCTAAGAGGTAAGTTCATAGCTCTTAATGGAAACATCAGAAATAAACAACTTAACAATGCAGCTTAAAGCTTTAGAAAAACTAGAGCAATCTGATCCCAAAAGTAGTAGAAGAGAGGATATTAGCAAAATAAGGGGAGAAATATCTGAAATCCAGATTAAGAGAATGATAGAAAAAATCAACCAGTCAAAAAGCTGGTTCTTGGAAATAATCAATAAGATTGATGCACCCCTAGCAAAAGTAGGAGAGAGAAAACCCAAATTAACAAAATTAGAAATGAACATGGAGTTATCACTACTGATACCCAAGAAATCCAGAGAATTATAACATCATATTTCAAAAACTTATACTCTGTGAAGTTTGACAACACGAAAAAGTTGGATGAATTTCTAAGTAAACACAACCTAGTTATATTGAATCAGAAAGTTGTGAATTATTTAAATAGTCCTAGAACATACAAGGAAATTGAAGAAGTAATCTCGAATCTTCCCACCAAAAAAATGTCCTGGGCCAGATGGACTCAGCACAGAATTCTACCAGACATTTAAGGAGTTAATAACACCAATACTCCTTAAATTGTTCCATCAAATAGCAAAGGAAGGAACACTACCAAATTCCTTCTATGAAGCTAATATCGTCTTAATCCCAAAACCTAATAAAGATTCACTTAAAAAAGAAAACTATAGGCTGATCTCTCTGATGAACACAGATGCAAAGATTCTCAACAAAGTGTTAGCAAGTAGGATTCAAAAACATATCAAAAAAATCATTCATGGGGACTAAGTAGGCTTCATCCCTGGCACACAAGGTTGGTTCAACATACGTAAATCAATAAATGTAATTCATCATGTAAACCAGTTCAAAGTCCAAGACCACATGATACTCTCGATAGATGCAGAAAAAGCCTTTGACAAAATCCAACAGCCTTTTATGATCAAAACCCTAGAGACTGTAGGAATGAAAGGAAGCTTTATCAATATAATAAAAGCTGTATACAACAAGCCCACAGCAAGGATTATGCTCAATGGGGAACAATTGGAAGCATTCCCAATTCGATCAGGAACTAGACAAGGCTCTCCACTCTCACCATTTCTATTCAATATTGTACTTGAAGTCTTAGCTGAAGCCATAAGACAAGAAAGGGACATAAGAGGGATTCAAATCGGCAAGGAAGAAGTCAAGCTATCCCTATTTGCAGATGATATGATCTTATACCTGAGGGATCCCAAAAACTCCACCAGGAAGCTCCTGGAACTAATTGAGAAGTTCAACAGGGTGGCAGGATACAAAATAAATGTGTACAGCCCAGCCCCCACCCATCCCAGAGCCCCACGCGTCCGGCAGGCGAGCACCCAGGCCGACTGTGGCTTGGCCTGCGCCCCCCGGCCCGGATGACCCCAGCCCCCTCTGCCTGTGCCTGCCCCGCCCCCCCCAAGGTGCGGGTGAGAGAGAGAGAGAGAGACCAGCCCAGCCCCCACCCAACCCGGAGCCCCACCCGACCCGGCAGGTGAGCACCCAGGCCGACTGCGGCTTGGCCTGCGCCCCCAGGCCTGGACGACCCCAGCCCCCTCCACACCGCGCCGCCCCTGCCCCCCCCCGCCCCCACCTGCCACCAGCAACCAGCCGCCCTCCGCCCTCTGCCTGCCGCCCAAGGTAAGTGAGAGAGAGAGACCAGCCCAGCCCCCACCCAACCCGGAGCCCCACGCGTCCCAGCGGTGAGCACCCAGGCCGACTGCAGCTTAGCCTGGGCCCCGCCCGGGACCCAAGCCCCTCGCACCCTCCTGCCCCATGCGCCTAGCCACGCCCCTGGATCCCAGGTGAAGAATTCTGCCATTGAGCCAAGGAGCTAAAGAGCCCAGCCCAGCCCCACCCCGGCCCCCACCCAGGAGCCTCCCGGCCAGCAGCACCGCACTGCACAGCCGGCTTTGCCCCGGGCCCCGCCCCTCTCCGCGCCCACCTTCCCAGATCGCAGGTGAAGAACTCTGCCATCAACATCAGACCCTCTGCCTCTCTGGCCCACCGGGGACCTACGCATGTGGTCCACGGAAGACACACTGCTACTCAGAATTCAATAGAGCCCAAAGGAAACTCAAGCAAAATTCTAAGGAACAAAGGGAGCACAGGCCATACATCTGGACTCCACTACAATCATTATATCACGTGGGCGAGTTTCTTCTCATCCAGCCCAAAGATAAGTAAACTTTTTCTTTTCACCTTACTGATCCTTTAAAGTATCAATGCTGTAGATCAACTTTCTCATACAGCCACCCCACAACATACAACTCCAGGGAGTACACCACTCACCCCCACATTTCATCAAGAAACTAAATCGTAAAAGTGCACTACCAAACTAATACCCCCTGGTAACGTAACCTGACTTAACTGACGTACTAACAGCCTAGTAGCCTCATCTAGGATATAATACTAACAATACACAGACATACCGAATCCAAGGCAAGCACTAGTAATAACTGGCAAGCGTAACAATACTAACTACGTGGATTCAGTAAAAAACAGAAACTGAAAGGTCCTGAAAAACAAAACAACAATGTACAAGTCAAAGTGCAGATCCACGAGAAACAAAACCCAAGAAGACCAATCTCCTGCCGAAAGAATCAATCCCATAATGAGGGATTCCGATCAGAACAAATCCACAGAAAATCGCCATGAAAGCCAGACCCAACATAATGACTTTCAGAGTATGATTCTTACCATGATTAATACTATGAAAGAGGAAATCCGAGAAGAGATAAACAATCGAATCAACCACTTTGAACAGGAACACAACAGGCACTTGGAGGAGTTGAGAAAAACAGTTCAAGAAACAAAAATAGGTATGGAGCAATTAAAAGAGTCTCAGGCAGAGTTTAAAATTGAACTAAAAGACAAGTTATCTTCAACCCAAAACTCAACAGAGAGTCTTATCAGCAGAACAAATGAGGCAGAAAATAGAATTTCAGATCTTGAAGACAAAGTGGGAGAATTAACCAGCTTAATGGAAGAGATTGTTAAAGCCAAAAAGATACTTGAGAGGAACATTCAAGAGATATGGGACACCCTGAAGAAGCCTAACATGCGCATTCATGGAATACCAGAACAAGAATCCCAAAATATCACACCTGAGGAAATATTTCAATTCATCATAAATGAAAACTTCCCACAATTAAAGAATGAGAGGCCTATCCAAATACAAGAGGCATTTCGCACTCCAAACAGATACGACCAAAATAGAAAATCGCCACGGCAAATAATAGTCAAAACACTCCACATTCAAGACAAAGAAAAGGTGCTGAGAGCTTCAAGAGAAAAAAAGCAACTCACTTTTAAAGGTAAACCTATTAGAATAACAAATGACTACTCAATGGAAACAGTAAAAGCAAGAAGAGCTTGGAGAGACATACTTCAAGTATTAAATGAGCAAAAATGCCAACCCAGACTGATATACCCGGCAAAACTATCTGTCATGATTGAGAGAGAAAGAAAAGTTTTCCAGCACAAAGACAACTTGAAGGGATACATGTCTACCAAACCAGGCCTTCAAAAAATCCTAGAACTGATACTCAAGCTTGAAGAAAAGAACAAGCGTATCCAGGAGGGCAGAAGGGAAGTATAATACCACCTGAAACATAAATATCAAACAACATGCCTTACAAAATCTACTAAACATAAAAAATGTCCAGAATTAAAAATAATTTCTCCATTATAACATTAAATGTCAATGGGATTAATTCACCGATTAAGAGACATAGATTACAAACTTGGATTAAAAACCACAATCCAACAATCTGCTGCCTTCAGGAAACTCATCTCACCACAAAAGATAGGCACATCCTAAGAATGAAAGGCTGGTCCAAAATCTTACAAGCTAATGGAACCAGGAAACAGGCAGGGGTAGCAATTATGCTTTCAGACAAAGTGGACTTCAAACCAAAGAAAATCATAAGAGACACAGATGGATACTACATTTTAGTCACAGGTACAATTCACCAGGAAGACTTCACAATCCTGAACATTTATGCACCCGATACGGGCCCCTCCACATTCATTAAGAAAACCCTACAGCGCCTAAAGCAAGATATCAACCCCCAAACGATAATTCTTGGGGACTTCAACACCGCCCTCTCAACATGGGATAGATCAAGAGGTCAAAAGCTTAACAGAGACACTATGGAACTTAATCAAACCCTTAAAGAAATGGACCTTACAGATCTCTATCGAACTTTTCACGCACGCACAAAAGAATACACATTTTTCTCAGCAGCACACGGAACTTTCTCCCAAATAGATCCCATATTGGGCCACAAAACGAGTCTATACATATACAAAAAAGTTGAAATTCTAACCTGTGCCCTATCAGACCACCATGGCCTAAAGCTGGACATCCACAACACAACAAACAAGAGAAAATACACTAACTCCTGGAAACTTAACAATATGAGGCTGAATGAGAACTGGATTCAGGAAGAAATTAAAAAGGAAATTCAAGATTTCCTGAAAGTGAATGATAATGAAAATACAACTTACCAAAACCTCTGGGACACAATGAAAGCTGTCCTAAGAGGTAAGTTCATAGCTCTTAATGCCTACATCAAAAAAATGGAAACATCAGAAATAAATAACTTAACGATGCAGCTTAAGGCTTTAGAGAAACTTGAGCAATCTGATCCCAAAAGTAGTAGAAGAGAGGAGATTAGCAAAATAAGGGGAGAAATATCTGAAATCGAGACTAAGAAAATGATAGAAAAAATCAACCAGTCAAAAAGCTGGTTCTTTGAAAAAATCAATAAGATAGATACACCCCTAGCTAAATTAACCAAAAGCAAGAGAGAGAAAACCCAAATTAACAAAATTAGAAATGAACATGGAGTTATCACTACTGATACCCAAGAAATCCAGAGAATTATAACATCATATTTCAAAAACTTATACTCAGTGAAGTTTGACAACACAGAAGAGATGGATGAATTTCTAAGTAAACACATCTTACCTAAATTGGATCAGGAAGTTGTGAATTACTTAAATGGCCCTATAACATATAGAAAATTGAATAAGTAATCTCGAATCTTCCCACCAAAAAATGTCCTGGACCAGATGGATTCAGCACAGAATTCTACCAGACATTTAAGGAGTCAATAACACCAATACTCCTTAAACTGTTCCATCAAATAGCAAAGGAAGGAACACTACCAAATTCCTTCTATGAAGCTAATATCGTCTTAATCCCAAAACCTAATAAAGATTCACTTAAAAAAGAAAACTATAGGCCGATCTCCCTGATGAACACAGACGCAAAGATTCTCAACAAAGTCTTAGCAAATCGGATTCAAAAACATATCAAAAAGATCATTCACAGGGACCAAGTAGGCTTCATCCCCGGCACGCAAGGTTGGTTCAACATACGCAAATCAATAAATGTAATTCATCATGTAAACCAGTCCAAAGTCCAAGACCACATGATACTCTCGATAGACGCAGAAAAAGCCTTTGACTAAGATCCAACAGCCTTTTATGATCAAAACGCTAGAGACAGTAGGAATGGAAGGAACCTTTATCAATATAATAAAAGCTGTATACAACAAGCCCACAGCAAGGATTATGCTCAATGGGGAACAATTGGAAGCATTCCCACTTCGATCAGGAACTAGACAAGGCTGTCCACTCTCACCACTTCTATTCAATATTGTACTTGAAGTCTTAGCTGAAGCCATAAGACAAGAAAGGGACATAAAAGGGATTCAAATCGGCAAGGAAGAAGTCAAGCTATCCCTATTTGCAGATGACATGATCTTATACCTGAGGGATCCCAAAAACTCCACCAGGAAGCTCCTGGAACTAATTGAGAAGTTCAGCAGGGTGGCAGGATACAAAATAAATGTGCAAAAATCAGAGGCCTTCCTATATGCCCAGAATGAAAGAAGTGAAAAAGCCTTGAGAGAAACAATCCCATTTACTGTAGCCCCTAAAAAAATGAAATACCTTGGTATAAACCTAACCAAGGAGGTAAAAGACCTTTACAATGAAAACTTTAAAACCCTAAAGAAAGAAATTGCTGAAGACATCAGAAGGTGGAAAGACCTCCCATGCTCCTGGATTGGCAGAATCAACATCGTAAAAATGACCATCCTACCTAAGGCAATATACAAATTCAATGCTATACCAATTAAAATCCCAAAGCAATTCTTTAAAGAAGTGGACCAATTAATCTCAAAATTCATATGGAGGCACAAAAGACCCAGAATAGCAAAGACAATCCTGAGTAACAAAAACACTGCTGGAGGTATTACCATACCGAACCTTAGTCTATACTACAAATCCATAGTTATAAAAACAGCCTGGTACTGGCTCCAAAATAGACACACAGACCAATGGATAAGGTTGAGGACCCAGATATAAGCCCACAAAAATACAGCCATTTGATCTTTGACAAAGGGGCCCAAAGAATCCAATGGAAAAAGAACAGCATCTTCAACAAATGGTGCTGGCAAAACTGGATCTCCACATGCAGAAGATTAAAGCTGGACCCGTACTTGTCACCATGTACAAGACTTAATTCCAAATGGATCAAGGACCTTGATATCAGGCCAGAGACTATAAAAATCATAACTGAACGGATAGGGAACTCCCTTGAGCTGATTGGGCTAGGCCAACATTTCCTAAACAGACATCCAATGGCACAGTCACTGCTACCAACTCTCAACAGTTGGGATCTTGTGAAATTAAAGAGCTTCTGTTCAGATAAAGAGATTATCACACGAGCTCAAAGGCAACCCACAGAATGGGAGAAAATCTTCACTAACCACATATCTGATAGAGCTCTACTGTCCAGAGTGCACAAAGAACTTAGAAAACTAAACACCAAGGAAACCAATGGCCCAATTAAAAAATGGGCCCTGGAACTTAAAAGAAATTTTACCAGAGATGAAATTAAAATGTCTAACAAATATCTTAAAAAATGCTCCACTTCTTTAGCTATCAGGGAAATGCAAATCAAAACTTCCCTGAGATACCATCTCACCCCGGTCAGGATGGCAAAAATCCACAATACAAACAACAACAAGTGCTGGAGAGGATGTGGAGAGAGGGGAACCCTGCTACATTGCTGGTGGGAATGCAGACTCATACAGCCATTCTGGCGAGCTGTCTGGAGATTCTTAAAGAAATTAAAGATTGAAATGCCATATGACCCTGCTATTCCACTTTTGGGAATAACCCCCCATGCAGCAGAGGTTCGCCTCGATAGCACCAGCACGACTATGTTCATAGCAGCACTGTTTACAATAGCAAAGTCATGGAATCAACCTAAATGTCCAACAGTTGACGAGTGGATAAGGAAACTGTGGTACATCTATACAATGGAGTACTACTCAGCCATCAAAAATGATGAATTACTGGAGTTTGCTGGGAAATGGATGTCATTAGAAACAATTATATTAAGTGAAGTATCCCGATCCCAGAAAGTTAAGTGCCGTATGTACTCCCTAATAGGTGGCTCCTAGTACCAAACTCAAACAGCCCACATTGAGACACTCAAGGGTAAATCTATGTAATATGGTAATTGCAAGGATTGTGAACAGGAGGGATGGGGTTGGAGAGCCACACCAGACACAAGGAGAGAGGGGAACATGTTACAGCAGAGAAAATCGACCTCCAAGGAATGCAAGTAAGTAATGTGACACCTGGTTAAGTTCACAGACATTCGTTCCTGATCATGTACAACTGAGGGGGTATGATCTCACCAGAAGGAGAGGGCATATAGTCTGGCAGATGAAAAGAGATCATTTTGCAAATGGATGACTGATCCCTCCCTCACCGAGGTTTCCTGCTTTTATTACATCTATCCTTGAATGTGCTATTATAACAAGACTCCAGTTTAACAGTTTTTTGTCTCTGACCAGGGGGTGACATACAGTGCCCATCAGGATGGAGGGAAGGACATAGCAGGAGCAGCAAAACTGCAAAAGAAAATCAACAAACCACAATCCAGAACTTCAGAGACTCTATATCATCCACATAAAACTAAGCCAGCCTAATCTCTTCCCATCCTGAAGCTCAGGGATATCTGCGGAAGAGGGGGCGGTAAGATTGTAAGAGCAAAAGGATGGGGGGAGCAATGATTTGAAGCGTCTCCACACTAGATAGGACTGAAGCAATCATAATAAGACTTTGCATGCCCTGTGCCATGTCCGTCACACTATTGACCTCACAAAGTCTAACATCGGCTAAAAGCACCAAGATCCTTGGAGGCAAGGGATTGATGGCCACAGTAGTGTTCCTATGCTTAAGGGGAACACGAGAAAGGGTTCAGGGAAATGCCACTGGGTCCTTTTACGTCATCAGAAAGGAGGACCAAGAGGAGAGTTAGGCATACGCAATAAAGGACTCTTTGGGAATTGGGGGGGGAGGTACTGGGAGATGGGGAGGGAGGGAGGGGGAGCAGGGGGTTCGGGGGGAGGAGGAGGGGGGAGGGAACTGGTCTACCTATTAAGTTTGTATGAGCAGAAATAATAATAAAAATGTTATAAAAAATAAATGTGCAAAAATCAGAGGCCTTCCTATATACCCAGAATGAAAGAAGTGAAAAACCTTGAAGGAAACATTCCCATTTACTATAGCCCCTAAAAAAATGAAATACCTTTGTATAAACCTATCCAAGGAGGTAAAAGACCTTTACAATGAAAACTTTAAAACCCTAAAGAAAGAAATAGCAGAAGACACCAGAAGGTGGAAAGACCTCCTTTGTTCCTGGATTGGTAGAATCAACATTGTAAAAATGACCATCCTACTAAAGGCAATATACAAATTCAATGCTATACCAATTAACATCCCAAAGCAATTCTTTAAAGAAGTTGACCAAATAATCTCAAAATTCATATGGCGGAACAAAAGACCCAGGATAGCAAAGACAATCCTGAGTAACAAAAACACTGCTGGAGGTATTACCATACCAAATCTTAGTCTATACTACAAATCCATAGTTATAAAAACTGCCTGGTACTGGCTCCAAAATGGACACACAGATCAATGGATAAGGATTGAAGACCCAGATATAAGCCCACAAAATTACAGCCATTTGGTCTTTGACAAAGGGGCCCAAAGAATCCAACGGAAAAAGAACAGCATCTTCAACAAATGGTGCTGGCAAAACTGGATCTCCACATGCAGAAGATTAAAGCTGGACCTGTACTTGTCACCATGTACAAGACTTAATTCCAAATGGATCAAGGACCTTGATTTAAGGCCAGAGACTTTAAAAACCATAGTTGAAAGGATAGGGAACTCCCTCGAGCTGATTGGGCTAGGCCAACATTTCCTAAACAGACATCCAATGGCACAGTCACTGCTACCAACTCTCAACAGTTGGGATCTTTTGCAATTAACGAGCTTCTGTTTAGATAAAGAGATTGTAACACGAGTTCAAAGGCAACCCACAGAATGGGAGAAAATCTTCACTAACCACATACCTGACAGAGCTCTACTGTCCAGAGTGCACAAAGAACTTAGAAAACTAAATCCCAAGGAAAACAATGGCCCAATTAAAAATGGGCCCTGGGACTTAAAAGAAACTTTACCAGGGATGAAATTAAAATGTCTAACAAATATCTTAAAAAATGCTCCACTTCCTTAGCCATCAGGGAAATGCAAATCAAAACCTCCCTGAGATATCATCTCACCCCGGTCAGCATGGCAAAAATCCGCAATACAACAACGACGAATTCTGGAGAGGATGTGGAGAGAGGGGAACTCTACTACATTGCTGGTGGGAATGCAGGCTCATACAGCCACTCTGGCGAGCCGTCTGGAGATTCTTAAAGAAATTAAAGATTGAAATACCATATGACCCTGCTATCCCACTTTTGGGAATAACTCCCCATGCAGCAGAGATTCGCCTCGATAGCACAAGCTCGACCATGTTCATAGCAGCACTGTTTACAATAGCAAAGTCATGGAATCAACCCAAACGTCCAACAGTTGACGAGTGGATAAGGAAACTGTGGTACATCTATACAATGAAGTACTACTCAGCCATCAAAAATGATGAATTACTGGAATTTCCTGGGAAATGGATGTCATTAGAAACAATTATATTAAGTGAAGTATCCCAGACCCAGAAAATTAAGTGCTGTATGTACTCTCTAATAGGTGGCTCCTAGTAACAAACTCACCCAGCCCACATTGAGACACTCAAAAGTAAACCTATGTAACACAGTAATTGCAAGGATTATAAACAAGGGAGATGGGGTAGGAGGGCCACACCAGAAACAAGGAGAGAGGGGACCATGTTACAGCAGAGAAAATAGGCCTCCATCAAGGTCTGCAAGTAAGTAATGAGAAACCTGGTTAAGTTCACAGACGTTCTTTCCTGATCTCACCAGAAGGGGAGGGCATATAGTCTAGCAGATAAAAAGTAATCATTTTGCAAATGGGTGATGGACCCCTCCCTCACTGAGGTTTTCTACTCTTATTACATCTACCCTTGAATGTGCTATTATAACAAGACTCCAGTTTAACAGCTTTTTGTCTCTGGCCAGGGGGGACATACAGTGCCCAGCAGGATGGAGTGAAGGGCATTGCAGGAGCAGCAAAACTGCAAAAGAAAATCAACAAACCACAATCCAGAACTTCAGAGACTCTATATCAACCACCTAGAACTAGGCCAGCCTAATCTCTCCCCATCCTGGAGCTCAGGGACATTTGCGGAAGAGGGGGCGGTAAGATTGTAAGAGCAAAAGGATAGGAGGAACAACGATTTTCAAGATTCTCAACAATAGTTGGGGCCAAAGCAATCATAATGGGACTTTGCATGCCCTGCACAATGTCCAGCACACTGTTGCCCTCATAAAGTCTAGCATCTGTTAAGGGCACTGAGATCCCTGGAGGGAAGGGATTGACAGCCATAGTAGTGCTCCTATGCTTAAGGGGAACAAGAGAAAGGGCTTATGGAAATGCCACTGGTTCCTTATATGTCATCAGAGAGGAGGACCCAGTGGAGAGTCAGGCGTACACAATAAAGGACTCTCTGAGAATTGAGGGGAAGGCACTGGGGGATGGGGAGGGAGACGAGGGAGAGGAGGGAGTTTGGGGGGAGGAGGGGGGAAGGAGGGAACTGGTAAAAAAATTTTAAAATGTATAATTACATTTTTATTAAAAAAATAGTAATAAAGTTATAGATGGAATCAAGAGTTCAGTTGGAACTAAATCTTCTAGACCTTCTAGTCTGCTGTGACCTCATGACTGAAATGAACAGCAGGTCTCTCATGCTGAAATTCTACAGACTTGTTTTTGCAAGATATAAAGTGAAGGATACTTTCACTGCCATCATTACTCTGTCCTTACTTCTTAATATGGAGATGCAAGTGGTCTCATGGGAACATATAAGGCTATGAATAAGGACAACTCATTTGAAGATCTTATAACTGCTCCTATAGTCCTACGTTGTTGTCATATCAATTTTCAATGATGGAAAAATAATTTCTGTATTTTAAAACATCTTATGTGCATTAACTTGAACAGCATGTTGTTTTTCATCATAAGTAAGATCTCATTACTACATTAATTTAAAGCTCAAATTTCCTAGTGATTACAAAAGTAGACTGGAGAGACTAAATACCAAATTACTTATGGGCAGAGAGTGTTCAAAATGCAAACTCACTGAGTGACAGGCAGAATATCTCTCTGTTCAATTAGGCTGCATTGAAAAGAAACTGTTCCCCAGGGGAGAAAGTAATTAGTATTTAAAGAACATTATTAGCACTGACAATGGAAGATGCATGAAAAGGGGCATCTCTTTCACCTAACATGAACTTTCAAACTTAAAATCTTTCTCATATTTAATTTTAATGAAACAAATAAGGTATGTTATATATTTAACCTTGAACTATAGGTGCCAAATAATTTTGTGGTATTTGCTTCTATATGGATGTATGTTTATTTTTAGTATCAGTAAAAGACACCTAATTATCAGCAATTTAAAAATGTCATATTTTTTAAATTTAAAACAATGATTCACATATATTTGCACTTTCCTTGGTATAAGTGATATAATCCTGAATGGGATTAAAATAGAAACTATTTCATTACATAATGTACCCTCACATTCAAATTTTTACTATCATTTGAGGTACATTTTTAAATTTTAAATTTATTAACAGTTTATAAAGTGCTAAGCATACATTTCTGAATTTCATTTCATGTGTATACACAGCAATGCAGAGAAAGCTTGTTATTGCAATGGGTTTCCATTTTAATTATTACTCAAACAACTACTGCTTTGAATCATCTTTCTAGCATTATTTCTTAGATGGGATTAAATTGAAACAACTATGTCAATGAAGTCTCTTTAAGGCAGTAAATGATAGTATAGTGAAAATTTGCATTACTATGCAATCTTTTTTTTTCCTTCTTTTTTAACTTTATTTATGTGTGTGTGTGTGTGTGTGTGTGTGTGTGTGTGTGTGTGTGTGTGTGTATCAGAGGGCTCTCTGTGTCCCCATGGAGGGTCAAGGGTGACTTCAGGAATCATTCTGGATTACTTCTACCTCCTTTTTGCTTCACTGAGGGATTTTCCAAGATCTGATCACCAGAGCCAAAGTATAGGCCATTTCCGCTTGGCATTTTTATGTGGGACCTGGGATCAACACAGAACCTTCTGCTTGTGAGGCAGAATCTTAAGCCCCAAACCATCTCCCCAGTCTCCATGTTTCCTTTAAAACAACATACTTATGAAAAGAGAGAGAAAGGGGGCACACACATGCGTACTATGGAACATGGACAGAAGTCAGAGAACAACATTTAGAAGTTAGTTTTTTCCTTTCACTACATGGACTTCAGAGATTTGGGCTGAGGTTGCCAGGTTTGCAAGTACATGTCTTCCTTCCCCACCAAGTCATCTCACGCCCCCCCCTCTCCAAACTTCGTTCTTGTTTTGCTTGCTTTTTTCTGGTAAATTTTCTACATCATTGGTTAAAATAGGTTGAAGTAAGGAAAGGAAGTAGGGAAGGATGGAAGTAAAGGAGTAAATGAATTAATTAAAGGAAGAAAGAAGTGAAAGAAGAATTGATGAATGAAAGTAATGAAGTAAAAGAATGAAGGAGAAGAAAGTGAAAGAAGTAGAGAAGGTAAAAATGATGAAAATATAAGAAGGAAGAGAAGGAAGAATAGAAGAAATAGAAGAAGAAAGAAGGATAAAAGGAAGGAAGGAAGAAAGGAGGGAGGGAAAAGGAAAAGAAAGGAGGGAGGGAAGAGAGAGAAGAAAGGACAGGAGGAAGGAAGAGGGAAAGTTGTAAGAAAGAGAAGCATTTGGAAAGGAGATGTCCAGTCAGAGAAGGGAGAAGTCCAGGGAGCGGTGTGGTGCTGAGAGGCAGCTTCAGCACACCTCCTGCAGAGAAGGCGCAGGCTCCTGTAGGTGAAGGGGAGGGTCATGCTTGTGCTTACCAGTCATTTTCAGATTCAAAGTAGCAGACAGCAATGAGGCGTGTCCCACTCCCCACAGCAAACTTGTTCTCTAGAGGGGACCACTTCACAAAAGTGGCAGCGCGGTTAATCCGAAGGATCACCAGCGTTGGCTTCCAGACGCCTTCTTTCTGACTCCATACATAGGTCAGCCTCACAAGTGACAATGCGGTCGCTTTTAGAAGTCCAGTCGATACCTGCGATGTGTCCATTGTGTTCCTTGAGTTCATGGGCTTTCACCCATTGGCTCCCATTCTTCTTATAGATGTGTACCTCATGATTGTAAGGGCAATCTGGGTATGATCCCTGTTCCAGGCATGACAGGTGATCGGCTCCAGCAGAAACTGATGCAGGGACATGATTTTTAGTGTTGTCAAGGGACAGGAAAGCTGGGTCGGGGCATCCAGAGAGCTCGGGGTGTGGGATTTGCAGACTCTGGTCAGTCGACGTGAACTGCTTTGCAATCTTGTAATAATATCATGAAATAAATTATGATCATTTTAGCCACTCAGTCATCTTTTTTAGTAAGAGAATCTATTTCTCTTTCTCAACTTTTCCCATTTACTTAACTGATACTCTAAAATTATGCATGTTTGCATAATTTTCATAATCATTATAATATGATAGAGGCATGTATTGAATATGGCTGAAATTGAGATGAACTCTATCATCCATTATGTTTAATATGTGTGGAATTTTTTTTTATAATTTTTAGATTTTTAGGTAACAGTACAATGAAATCTTTTTTATATTCACTTTTATTTAATGTCAGACAAATCTTAGACCACTAACTATAAGTTATTAGATCATCTCCTGCCTCCAATGATCCTAGTCTCTCTACTCCTGGTAACCACCATTATGGCCTAACTTTTTAAAATTTTTAAAAATTTTTGCAATCTTTATTATCAATTTTCAGTCAAGAATTTTGTCATTGTAAAAGACAATATTTTTCTAGGTCATTCTTATTAATAAATTAAATTTTCATTTAGGAGGTGCCTGAAATTCAAATCTTTTTTTTAACTTTTAAAACATTATATTTACTAAGATTCTGGCAATAGCTTTGTGTAACAAGATACAGCACACCAGGCCTGCCACTCAACTTGTTTATGATACATCTCAGCTTCAATATGAAGCTGTTAAAAACAAAAGTCCTGCTTTTTACATGCTAAATATCTTGGCAAGTGTGTCATTAAACATAGTAATGAACTTAACACAGCAAGAATAGCAGTTAACAAAAGCTAAACATTGCAGCCTAAACAAAATTCATACAAAAATGTAATTATCACTGGTTATATAACAATTTCCTGACTGGTTAAAATTTTTAACAATATAAAACATGCATTTTAGAATCTTTAGCTGTCAAGTTCAAAAAGTACCAGTGTCTATTCAAAGCAATACTCTCCAAAGTCAAAGTGTAGTCGAAATTAATTCAAATGACATTACATATTCTATCCCTAAAAAACATTCAGTTATTATTGAAATGGAGGTCAATTCCAAAGCTTTGGGGGCTTTCTCATGCTGCAAAAGGCTGTGTCCTGGTTTACTCAAAGCAGCATACAGCAAAGTCCAAGGAGGTCATTAAGCTCAGTAAAGGGCAAGACTGCTGGTTCCCAGCTCCAACCTCCCCAGGAAGCATGGCTACTGTGTCCACAAAAGTAGATGTGTGAGGATCAAAGGCACGCTGTTGTGCTAGCGAAAGAGATAGCAAACCACCCCCCTCCTTAAAAGCTCCTTCCCCAGGTAAATAAAAGTACACAAGGGTAAAGTTAAAATACGCATATCTACAGAGTAAGGATTTTGAAAAAGTAACATAATCCCTACTTCAAAAATTTTAACTAGAGTCATAACATTATTTCTGATTACACCCTAAAGATGTATTCAGATTCAACTGCTGTTGATTTACAATTAGATACTTCTAGTCAAAAATATTAGCTTTATCCCAAATTCTTTTTTTATTATTAATACATTTTTATTATTATTTCAACTCATACAAACTTAATAGGTACACCACTTCCCTCCCTCCCTCCTCCTCCCCCCATACACCCTGCTCCCCCTACCCACTCCCCTCTCTCCCAATCCCCCAGTGCCTCCTGCCTCAATTCCCAGAGAGTCCTTTCTTGTGCATGCCTGATTTTCCTCTGGGCCCTCCTCTCTGATGATGTACAAGGACCCATTGGCCTTTCCCTGAACCCTTTCCCGTGGTCCCCTTAGGTATAGGAACACTGCTGTGGCTGCCAATCCCTTGCCTCCAAGGATCTTGGTGCCTTTAGCAGATGCTAGACTTTGTGAGGTCAATAGTGTGTTGGACAATGCGCAGGGCATGTAAAGTCCAATTATGATTGCTTCAGCCCTAACTTGTATGGAGTATCTTACACATCATTGCTCCTCCCATCCTTTTGCTCTTAAACTCTTACCGCCCCTCTTCCGCAAATTTCCCTGAGCTTCAGGATGGGGAGAGATTAAGCTGGCCTAGTTCTAGGTGGTTGATATAGAGTCTCTGAAGTTGGGTAATTGTAGTTTGTTGAATTTCTTGTGCAGTTTTGCTACTCCTGCAATGCCCTTCACTCCATCCTGGTGGGCATTGTATGTTACCCCCTGGCCAGAGACAAAAAGCTGTTAAACTAGAGTCTTGTGATAAAAGCACATTCAAAGGTAGATGTAATAAAAGTGGGAAACCACAATGAGGGAGGGGTCTATCACCCATTTGCAAAATGGTTACTTTTTATCTGCCAGACTAAATGCCCTCCTCTTCTGGTGAGATCATACCCCCTCAGTAGTAAATGATCAGGAACAAAAGTCTGTGAACTTAACCAAATGTCTCATTACTTATTTGAGTCCTTGATGGAGGCCTATTTTCTCTGCTGAAACATGTTCCCTTGTCTCCTTGTTTCTAGTGTGGCCCTCCTACCCCATCCCTCCTGTTTATAATCCTTACAATTACTGTCTCTAGGTGGACTGGGTGGGTTTGATACTAGGAGCCACCTATTAGGGAGTACATACTGCACTTAATTTTCTGGGTCTGGGATACTTCACTTAATATAATTGTTTCTAATGACATCCATTTCCCGGCAAATTCCAGTAATTCATCATTTTTGATGGCTGAGTAGTACTCCATTGTATAGATGTACCACCGTTTCCTTATCCACTCGTCAACTGTTGGACGTTTGGGTTGATTCCATGACTTTGCTATTGTAAACAGTGCTGCTATGAACATGGTCGTGATTGTGCTATCGAGGTGAACATCTGCTATATGGGGAGTTATTCCCAAAAATGGAATCGCGGGGTCATATGGCATTTCAATCTTTAATTTCTTTAAGAATCTCCTGACGGCTTGCCAGAGTGGCTGTATGAGCCTGCATTCCCACCAGCAATGTAGGAGAGTTCCCCTCTCTCCACATCCTCTCCAGCATTTGTTGTTGTTTGTATTGTGGATTTTTGCCATCCTGACCGGGGTGAGATGATATTTCAGGGAAGTTTTGATTTGCATTTCCCTGATGGCTAAAGAAGTGGAGCATTTTTTAAGATATTTGTTAGACATTTTAATTTCATCCCTGGTAAAATTTCTTTTAAGTTCCAGGGCCCACTTTTTAATTGGGCCATTGGTTTCCTTGGTGTTTAGTTTTCTAAGTTCTTTGTGCACTCTGGACAGCAGAGCTCTATCAGATAGGTGGTTAGTGAAGATTTTCTCCCATCCTGTGGGTTTCCTTTGAGCTCATGTTACAATCTCTTTATCGAACAGAAGCTCTTTAATTTCACAAGGTCCCAACTGTTGAGAGTTGGTAACAGTGACTGTGCCATTGGATGTCTGTTTAGGAAATGTTGGCCTAGCCCAATCAGCTCAAGGGAGTTCCCTATCCTTTCAACTGTTTTTATAGTCTCTGGCCTGATATCAAGGTCCTTGATCCATTTGGAATTAAGTCTTGTACATGGTGACAAGAACGGGTCCAGCTTTAATCTTCTGCATGTGGAGATCCAGTTTTGCCAGCACCATTTGTTGAAGATGCTGTCCTTTTTCCATTGGATTCTTTGGGCCCATTTGTCAAAGACCAAATGGCTGTAATTTTGTGGGCTTATATCTGGATCTTCAATCCTTATCCATTGATCTGTGTGTCTATTTTGGAGCCAGTATCAGGCTGTCTTTATAACTATGGAGTTGTAGTATAGACTTAGGTTTGGTATGGTAATACCTCCAGCAGTGTTTTTGTTACTCAGGATTGTCTTTGCTATCCTGGGTCTTTTGTGCCTCCATATGAACTTTGAGATTGTTTGTTCAACTTCTTTGAAGAATTGCTTTGGGATTTTGATTGGTATAGCATTGAATCTGTATATTGCCTTTGGTAGGATGGTCATTTTTATGATGTTGATTCTGCCAATCCAGGAACATGGGAGGTCTTTCCACCTTCTGGTGTCTTCTGCTATTTCTTTCTTTAGGGTTTTAAAGTTTTCATTGTAAAGGTCTTTTACCTCCTTGGTTAGGTTTATACCAAGGTATTTCATTTCTTAGGGGCTATAGTAAATGGGATTGTTTCTCTCAAGGCTTTTTCACTTCTTTCATTCTGGGTGTATAGGAAGGCCTCTGATTTTTGCAGATTTATTTTGTGTCCTGCCACCCTGCTGAACTTCTCAATTAGTTCCAGAAGCTTCCTGGTGGAGTTTTTGGGATCACTCAAGTATAAGATCATATCATCTGCAAATAGGGATAGCTTGACTTCTTCCTTGCCAATTTGAATCCCTCTTATGTCCCTTTCTTGTCTTATGGCTTCATCTAAGACTTCAAGTACAATATTGAATAGAAGTGGTGAGAGTTGACAGCCTTGTCTAGTTCCTGATCGAAGTGGGAATGCTTCCAATTGTTCCCCATTGAGCATAATCCTTGCTGTGGGCTTGTATACAGCTTTTATTATATTGATAAAGGTTTCTTCCATTCCTACTGTCTCTAGCGTTTTGATCATAAAAGGCTGTTGGATCTTGTCAAAAGCTTTTTCTACATCTATTGAGAGTATCATGTGGTCTTGGACTTTAGAGTGGTTTACATGATGAATTACATTTATTGATTTGCGTATGTTGAACCAACCTTGTGTGCCGGGGATGAATCCTACTTGTTCCCCGTGAATGATCTTTTTAATATGTTTTTGAATCCGATTTGCTCAGACTTTGTTGAGAATCTTTGCATCTGTGTTCATCAGAGAGATCGGCCTATAGTTTTCTTTTTTAAGGAATCTTTATTAGGTTTCGGGATTAAGACGATATTAGCTTCATAGAAGGAATTTGGTAGTGTTCCTTCCTTTGCTATTTGATGGAACAGTTGAAGGAGTATTGGTGTTATTGACTCCTTAAATGTCTGGTAGAACTCTGTGCTGAATCCATCTGGTCCAGGACATTTTTTGGTGGGAAGATTTGAGATTACTTCCTCAGTTTCCTTATATGTTATAGGACTATTTAAATAATTCACAACTTCCTGATTCAATTTAGGTAAGTTGTATTTACTTAGAAATTCATCCATCTCTTTTGTGTTGTCAAACTTCACAGAGTATAAGTTTTTGAAATATGATGCTATAATTCTCTGGATTTCTTGGGTATCAGTAGTGATAACTCCATGTTCACTTCTAATTTTGTTAATTTGGATGTTCTCTCTCTTGCTTTTAGTTAATTTAGCTAGGGGTGTATCAATCTTATTGATTTTTTCAAAGAACCAGCTTTTTGACTGGTTGATTTTTTCTATTGTTTTCTTAATCTCGATTTTAGATATTTATCCCCTTATTTTGCTAATCTCCTCTCTTCTACTACTTTTGGGATCAGATTGCTCTAGTTTCTCTAAAGCTTTAAGCTGCATTGTTAAGTTGTTTATTTCTGATGTTTCCATTTTTTTGATGTAGGCATTAAGAGCTATGAACTTATCTCTTAGAACAGCTTTCATTGTGTCCCAGAGATTTTGGTAAGTTGTATTTCCATTATCGTTCACTTTCAGGAAATCTTGAATTTCCTTTTTAATTTCTTCCTGAATCCAGTTCTCAATCAGCATCATATTGTTAAGTTTCCAGGAGTTAGTGTATTTTCTCTTGTTTGTTGTGTTGTGGATGTCCAGCTTTAGGCCATGGTGGTCTGATAGGGCACAGGTTAGAATTTGAATTTTTTTGTACATGTGTAGATTCGTTTTGTGGCCCAATATGTGATCTATTTTGGAGAAAGTTCCATGTGCTGCTGAGAAAAATGTGTATTCTTTGGTGCGTGGGTGAAAATTTAGATAGAGATCTGTAAGGTTCATTTCCTTAAGGGTTTGATTAAGTTCCAAAGTGTCTCTATTAAGCTTTTGACCTCTTGATCTATCCCATGTTGAGAGGGTGGTTTTGAAGTCCCCAAGAATTATCGTTTGGGGGTTGATTTCTTGCTTTAGACGCTGTAGGGTTTTCTTAATGAATGTGCACAATTATCATTCTATAAAAACGTTAGGTCCCGTATTGGGTGCATATATGTTCAGTATTGTGAAGTCTTCCTGGTGAATTGTACCTGTGACTAAAATGTAGTATCCATCCGTGTCTCTTGTAATTTTCTTTGGTTTGAAGTCCACTTTGTCTGATATCATAATGGCTACCCCTGCCTGTTTTCTGCTTCCATTAGCTTGTAGAATTATTGACCAGCCTTTCATTTTTAGGGCATGCCCATCTTTTGTGGTGAGATGGGTTTCCTGCAGGCAGCAGATCGGTGTATTGTGATTTTTTTTTCATTTTTCCATCAGTTTTATTGGTCAGATATTCAGAATTCATTATAGAAATCTTTCAAAATAATGAGATATTACAAGAATAGTTTACAAGTAAGCTCTGATTGCACAAATACTTGACAAAGGAAACAGTGTTTACAAATATGTATGTTTTCTTATAAGAATACTTTAATAAAGAAAATAATTCTCTGTACACATTAAAGCAACTTCGATGCATTTTCTTTTTCTGATTCAATTATCATTTTGGATTCTGTTGTATAGCTCATCTACCACATCAGCATACAAAACTACAATCTAGAGAGTCGTCTCACTTTCAAAGACTGATGAGTTTCACGCTGCTAAAATGTTTTTAGACTTCCTTTTTCTTTTTTTTCCCCCCTAGACTTCCTTTTTCTAATCTTTCCTGAAACGCAAGAATTCGCTTATGCAGGCCAGAAGAGGTAATTTAAACAACATTCTTTTGAAATCAAACTTGGATCAGGCTTAATCATCATGTTTGGGGAATGATCTTTCCACATCCCTTTTGAGCTAAACTAGCTGATAGTATAAACCTGCTGTACCAAGTCAACGGTTCATAAACTAAAAAAGGGAAGTCCTGGAAACTAATGTGAAATACAAATATTAAGAAAGCTAGAATAGTTACTAGTGATTACATAACATTTTTAAATTCAAGGTCTCTCCCAGGTTGAAGATTGCAGAAGTATAAGAATGTGGGGCAGTTTTATAAAATACTGAAAGTCTGGAAAAGGTTAGTTATTGAGGCTAGTGGTGGGTCACTTCCAAAATGCCTGAGCAAACAGGATCTCAGACTCTGTGGCAGCTGAACTTAATAGGCGGCTCTCTGTCTATGCTGCAGCTTTGATACATCCTAACATAGAGTCACCTGCCCAGAACAAGTGGTCAAGTACACCGGGGAGCAGAACACTGACCACCTCTGCCTAGAGGCAGGATCCGCTTGCGGAGACATGCTGTTCCCTCCATCCCTTCACTGCTGCTGACGTGAGTCCACTTGGCGGAGCTGAGTGTCTTTACTTTTCAGGTAGTGTGAACTGAAATCAAGAAACAAGTGTGGCATTCTGCGGTCAAGTTCCTGAGTGCTTGGTGATAATTATTCAACACCCTTCACAGGACTTTTCATCACAATACTGTTCAATAAAGTGTAAAAGCACATAAAGGTTACGACTTTTCCCATTTCTCTTTCTTCTCTTGACTTCTTTCTTACCCCAGTGTAACAAGCTACTACAGGATTTTACCAAAATGCTGGAGCAGGACATCAAAACAAGTCATTATGCATTACCTGCCGTGTTCAATCACATTATCGGGGTCACATCTGCATGTAACTAAGAGATGGACAAATCACATTTACTGCAGTGATTTCACGAACTCAGCATAGTCAATATACCCATCATTGTTCTTGTCGTCATCTCTTAAAACACCATCGATTATATTCATGAGCTCCTCTTCACTCATTACTGGTGCCTGTTCACTCCTCTCCTCCTTATGGACATGGGTGATGGCTGTGGAGAGTTCTAGGCCGTCAAGGAAACTATTGCCATCATAATCATGCATTTTAAAATAATGGAGCTGCAGTTCTTGTGGGGACATCTCCACCTCTGGTTTGTTGATGACACCTTCTAGATGTTCCATGATATGCTCTTGGTCGTGTGCCGTGTTCTTATCCTGTCCCACACTGCTGTGATGGAGGACATCGGCCTGGTGGTCTTGAGCCCTGGCGTCAAGAGCACCAAAGGCCCAGAGGAGGCCACACAGGAAGGGGGCTCTGAGCAGCTGCAGGGAAGTCATGGTCACTTGTACCTCCCGGATTCAGGGTCCAGTCTCCGCAGCTCTCAGGCTCACTTACTCTTACAGTCCCCGCCGTAGATGCGAAACCTTCCCGCATGAGCCTCAGCAGCCTCCATCTCTGGATTGTGATTTTTAATCCAAATTTGTAATCTGTGTCTCTTGATCGGTGAGTTAATTCCATTAACATTTAGTGTTATAATGGTGAAACTATTTTTTATGTTTAGTAGTTTTTACAAGTATATTGCTTCTCTTTTAATGGTGTTAAACTTGCCTTCTGCTCTCTTGGATATGCTTGTTTTTTCTTCATGCTTGAGTATCATTTCTAGCATTTTTTGAAGGCCTGGTTTGGTGGACATGTATCCCTTCAAGTTGTCTTTGTGCTGGAAGATTTTTCTTTCTCCCTCGATCATGACTGATAGTTTTGCAGGGTAAATCAGCCTAGGTTGACATTTTTGCTCATTCAATACTTGAAGTATGTCTCTCCAAGCTCTTCTTGCTTTAACTGTTTCGACTGAGAAGTCATTTGTTATTTTAATAGGTTTACCTTTAAAAGTGACTTGTTTTTTCTCCCTTGAAGCTCTCAGCACCAGTTCTTTATCTTGAATGTGGATTGTTTTGACTATTATTTGCCTTGGCGAGCTTCTGTTTTGGTCATATCTGTTTGGGGTGCGGAATGCCTCTTGTATATGGATGGGCCTCTCTTTTTTTATATGAGGAAAGTTTTCCTTGATGATCGTTTGAAAAATTTCCTCAGGGGTGGTATTTTGAGATTCTTGCTCTGGTATTCCATGAATATGCATGTTGGGCTTCTTCAGGGTTTCCCATATCTCCTGGATATTTCTCTCAAGTATCTTTTTGGATTTAACAATCTCTTCCATTGAGCTGGTTAATACTCCCACTTTATCTTCAGGATCTGAAATTCTGTTTTCTGCTTAGTTAGTTCTGCTGATAAGACTCTCTGTGGAGTTCTGGGTTGAAGATAACTTGTCTTTTAGCTCAGTTTTAAAGTCTGCTTGAGTCTGTTTTAACTGCTCTATTCCAGTTTTTGTTTCTTGCACTGTTTTTCTCAACTCCTCCATGTGTCTGTTGTGTTCCTCCTCAAAGGGATTGATTCGATTATTTAATTCCTCCCGGATTTCCTCTTTCATAGTATTGAACATGGTAATGATCATATTTTGAAGGTCGTTATCCTGGGTCAGGCTTTCTTGGCCATTTTCCATGGGTTTGTTCTGGTTGGAGTCTAACATTATGGGATTAATTCCTTCAGTGGGAGATTTTACTTGAGTGTTGTTTCTCATGGATTTGTACTTTGACTTTGGCATTTTCGTTTTAACTCTTAAGATCGTCTTTTAATTTTGTGCGTTTTTCACTAAACTGAAATATTTGGCCTGGGGCTCTGGGGGTGGGCAGGGAAGGAGCTTACCTAGATTGCAGAGGGGTGAGGCCCGTCCTGGGCAGGGGAGTGGAGGGGATGGGATAGTGGGGCTTTGGCAGGGCACTATTTAAACCCGGGGGACCTGAGGACAGGGCCCGGGCACAGAAAGGGTGCCCCCTCCTCCTCCCAGGCCCTGTGCCCGCGGCTCCGGCTGGATGGTGGGAGGAGCTGGGCCCACTCCGGCGGCCTAGGGCTCTGGGGGTGGGCGGGGACCGAGCTTACCTGAGTCGCGGCGCGGTGAGGCCTGGATGGACCGCGCGCGTGTCCCGGGCAGCGGAATGGAGGGGAAGGGGGGATGGGGCGTCAGCCTATCCCAAATTCTTAACCACCAGTATGACTGCCGTGTATTACCTCCCAGAGTTCCCAAGCACTGGAAGAGAAAAGAGCATGTTCAAGCGGCAGGCAACAATGGCTCTTCACAGCCGAATCTGAGTGGCTACTGAATAGTTCAGGAATAACTCTAAAAACGAGGAAATTCATGCACTTTAGTAAATATGTTGTAATTTTCACAGTTGAAATTTCCTTAGACATTGCACTCTCTACAAGGGAACCCTGGTCTTTCCTGCTGTTAGCGTGAGTCTGGACTTGAACTGGCAGCCTTCTTTTTCTTCTTCTTACTGTGTTTCTTATGCTTCTTTTTCTTCTTTGTTTTTTCTATTGTTTTCTCTCACTCTTCACTGCTTTTCTTCTTTTTTGCTCGCACCTCTTTTGTGTAGTCGGATTCTGACAAGGATTCAGATGATAATTGTTTATCTTCATACATCTTTCTTTACTTGCTGAGTCCTTTAGTGTCCTTGTCTTTGTCTGTTACATCCTTTGACTTCTTTTTCCTTTTTAAACTATCCTTACTGTCTGATTCTGTTTCTGATGGAGAGCTTTCAGAAGACTTCTGTGAGCAGCTCTTCTTTTTCTTTCTCTTTCTTGATTGCTTTTTATCCTCATCCTCAGAATCTGAAGAGCTGCTGGAAGAATCAGCTTGATGAAGAAGAAGATGAATACCTACCAGATTTCTTCTTTCTTTTTTCTTTTTCTGTCTTTTTTTGGATGAGCTCTCATTTCCACTTAATAATTTCTCCCTGTGTTTTTCTAGTTCTTTCTTCCAATTCTCACTCATTTTTTCTTCAAATTCAGCCAAAGCCTTGGAACCTTTCTTTTTCTTTTCTAGCTGCTCTTTTACTTCCTCCCAGGTAGGTCTTGGTTGATTCAGATAATCCTGAATTGTTGGCCCTGAAGACTGAACTGGATCCCTGGATCTGGCCATTGCTATTGGATTCATGTAGGCCATGCGATTATCCTGCTTCCCCATGGCGACCGCCGGGCACGCAGAAAGACGCCGAGACAGACTAGGCCCTAGAGGCAGCCGAGACGGGCCCGCCACTCGTCCTCCCGACACATCTGAAATTCAAATCTTGATCATTATTATTCCATAATTCTTCTACCAAAACATTACAGGTGATTTTTTTCAATGAATTAGACAATGCTAGCTTTCAAAATAATTTCCATGCTATATATACATGATCTCATTCATACCAAGAACAATAATATGAAATGCTACTTCTGCAAGAGGAACTGGAAAAAAATCTTCAGTAATTGCTTACCCACCTTCTGAACATGCAAACACAAGCAAACATTTAATCCATGTTTAATTTGCAAATTGTAAATTTCTGCTCTGTAGCCAGAAAATGTTGGTTCAACCTTTAGACTACTTAAATGAAATGGGCAGATTGACTTCTTAATAATTTATTAAGTTCATAAGTTACACTTTGATAACCATATATTAGTCACTGCACAAAATTGTAAACTATCCAAAAACTACAATTTAATTATAAGGATGAGGTAATACAATGATTTGCAAGATTCTCCACACTAGTTAGGGCCGGAGCAATCATAGTAGGACTTTGCATGCCCTGCGCAATGTCCAACACACTATTGACCTCACAAAGTCTAGCATCTGCTAAAGGCACCAAGATCCTTGGAGGCAAGGGATTGACAGCCACAGTAGTGTGCCTATGCTTAAGGGGAACACGGGAAAGGGTTCAGGGAAATGCCACTGGGTCCTTGTATGTCATCGGAGAGGAGGACCCAGAGGAGAGTGAGGCATGCACAATAAAGGACTCTCTGGGAATTGGGGGGAAGGCACTGGGGGATGGGGAGGGAGGGAAGAATGTACATAATAAAAAAACAAAAAGTAAAAATAAATAAAAAAAGGATGAGGTAATAAAAATGAAACTACATTAAACCCAAATTAAGCAAACTCTTAAATGAACACACACAGACCAAGGGAAAAATGGTGAGTAAACAAGGTCAATACAAAGCAAACATCATTGAGGAGGTTCAAGACAATTACAGACTCAAGAGTTGTAGATGCTCCTTTTATTTAATAAATGATATGTAATTTAAATATGTATCTTCATGTTCGAATTACTTATGAAGCTTTCAAGCAGAAAATATCTCAGAGACCCACTGCAATCTGTGAGCACAGTTACAGAGATGACTTTATAGATCTTACTTTGAAAATTAAATGTACACTATTAATACAGCCTGGTTTACTGTTATACTTTAATCATGAAAGATCCACATTATATGTAGATTCAAAAATGAAAAAACACTAGGAAATATCACATCAGAGCCACATTATAGTTTTTACTCAAAATATTTAAGATAGAACTGTCCAATTCTAATTTACATATAAGATACATTTTGAACCATAATTGTAGATGATAGGTTTATTGTATGAGAAAGTGGAACATTTGAAAGCAATTTTTGCTATGTTCAACGTGACCAGTTTTTCACATTTAGATGAATTGTGAAATTTAAATAATTCATCTAATGCTAATTTAAAGATAACCTAGTAGCTCTTAAAATGACAAAAATAAATTTGACATAGATGTTTATTAATAATGGGAATGTACTCAATTATAACTGGAGAGCAGTTATAATTATACAAAACCTTTAAAAGTTTTTGTAGGAAAGATATGAATGTATGCCATCAGTGGAATACTTATGAGTAAACAAATGTTTAAGACAATTGATGACAGCTAAATGGATGGAACAGGAAGGGATCAGTGTGGAAGACACTTCCAGAGTGATGCAATTCCTTCTATTGAGATTCTCTGACCTTCCCAACCTCTGAGGGTTCCTGTCTGAGATGTTTTCTGTCATTTACATCATTATCCTAACTGGAAACAGCCTCATAATAATTATAACCAGACTGGACCCAACACTGCAAAAGCCTATGTATTTTTTTCCTGGCAAATTTTTTTTCTCTGGAAATCTACGTGTCAATCAAAGTCCCAAGAATTCTGTTTAGTATCTGGACTCAGTATAGAAATATTTCCTAAAGTGTCTTGTGTTATGCAAATGTCCTTATTTCTTATGTTTGGAACCATTATAACTTTCCTATTGGCTATGATGTGCTATGACCACTATACATGGTCACCTGCAAACCTCTGTATTGTCTTATATTTATGAACCCCACAATGTGCATATAGCTGGCAGCAGGCTCCTAGCTCTGTGACATCCTAATTTAGATAGGGAAAACATGTGAGATATTCTCTCTTCATTTCTGCAACTCTAACCAAATAGACCACATCTGATACACCAATCATTCTCAAACTGGCTTGTGAAGACACTTGAGGTCACAAGCTGTCTGTCTATGTGGTTATGTTGGTAGTTACCTTATCTTTCATAATGGTACTTAAATCTTACAGAAAAATCACTGCTTCTATCCTCAAGGTTCCCACAATCAAGGGAAAGGCTAAAAAGCCTTCTCCATGTGTCCTTCCCTCCTGCTGTGGTGGTTTTATTCTATTGACCTGCTATTTTTTACCTGCTTGAGGCCAAAATCTAGTCTCTCTCCCATTACTGACAAACTGCAGTCTCTGTTCTATACAATCTTCACACTAATGTTCAATACAATGATTAATTAATACTTTAAGCAATTAATACTTTAATTACTTTAAGAAATTAATACTTTAAGCACAGTTTCATATAAATAATAGCTGCTTATTTATTTTTATTCATTTATTTCATAGCTGTCTTAAGAATATGACATGCTTTTGGTATCTATTTACCATATGCAGAGTTGCATTGTACTTAAATATTACCTTGAAATTCACTGTCTAGATATATTAGATACATTTACATAATTTTAATTACCTACGTCTGAAGAAAAAAGTTTTTTTCAGTAATAAAATACTAATGTGTTTAACCTTTTACAGTAAATATGAGCATACTTAGATAATTTGCCTGAGCCTCAAATTTAATGGAAAATGATTTATCCAAATGTTCATACCTATGTTTTATGACTTTTTATGACTCTGAAATATATCACAGTAGCTACTAGCAGCAAATAAAAAATGAATGTTGCTGAGTAATTGGGTAAATCAGTGAGTTAGTAATAAGACTTGTGATTTACTTAGATATTAGGGAAATCTATAAATTTTACCAAATTTACACATCTGGAGTGTGCTTATTTACTTTACTCTGCACTATTTCCATAAAAATAATAAATGAGTAAATGATATTATTCTTTACCTAGTAACTTCTTCTTGGATAACATGGCTTGTACTAGTTACTCTTTGTGTTGCGGTGCGAGAACACCCAAAAGTCAAACAACTTAAGGAAGAAAGGGAGTTTTATTCAGCTTTTGACTCCAGAGGGGAGAGACAGTCCTTTCAAGGCAGAAGTGTCATGACTGGCCGGGAAGTTGGAGACAGGCTTAGTCACTGCAGATAACATGGAGATTGAGAACTGGTCAGCTGCCAACTGAAAAAGCATATCTCTCCCTGAGGCAGGGTGGGACTAACCTAAATCTTGTGATGGCCTTCCTTAAGGAAGGCTTCACCTTTCAAAGGTACCATGACCTTCCCAAACATATGAGCCTATGGGGACCACCTTTCAAACATGACATCCTAACCCATATTGCTGGGAATCAACTTCTCTCTTCTTCTCAAGCAACAATTTAACTTTTTGGTACATGATTTTCTAATCTCACACAGCAACACCCCACTCCTGATACCACAATCTGCATTAATCAAGGTTTTCTTGAGCCACAGAACCAATAAAATGAATATTTAAAAAGGGAATTTATTGGTTTGGCTTATGAGATACAGCTGAGGTAGTCCAGCAATGAAAACCAGTAGTTGCTCAATCCAGAAGTCTAGTCAATGGCAGCTGAAGGCTGGAGATTTCTTGGAAAGTCTTCAGTCACACTGAAGGATTGGAGAGTTGAAGAAATGTGTTTCCAAGCTCTTCAGTTTTAAGGTTCCTTTTATATGATCTGCTACTGAGAGGTTCGATTCAGATCTAGGACTGGTCTTTGAATTGAAAATGTATTGATCCAGAAAAGTTCTTCAAGTGGTCCAACATTTGATCTCTTAGTTAATACCATGTGTGGTCAAGTTGACTACCATGATTAACTATCACAAGACTCAGCAGGGCAACTTTAATTTATTCACTTTTTGCATGTATTTCTTTCTCCTTTGTTATTGTAGCCTTAGGTGAATGTGCTAGAATTTAGTTCAAACTTTTCTATATGTCACTCTAAATATGTACCCTTAGCCTCCTTCAAATTTACAAACATAATTTGTGAAGTTATCTGAAAATGAGTATTTGAAATGGTCCAGGATTTCCTGAACTCCACATGTCATTTTGTATCAGTTTAAATAATTCAAACTTCTAGAATTTTCTGAGGTGATAAGAATTGTTCAGTCTTTAAACTCATGTTATTGGGTGAGTGTGATAGTTAATCATGTGTCAACTTGACACAAGTAGCATTAACTAAAATCAGATGAGACCACCTGAAGAGATTATCTGGATCAATACATTTACAATACAAAGACCATCCCTAGATCGATAGGAATCTACCTAGATCTCTTTGGAGCCTCCCAGTAGCGGACCGGATAAAAGTAACCATAGAACAGGAGACAGGGAAGAAGAGAGACTCATCAGGAATCCTCCAGCTTTCAGCTGTCACCCACTAGCCTACTAGATGTTTGCGGTGACTTAGCCTGCCTGCGGCTTCAACCACTAGCTATGTAGACTCAGTCATGAAAGACTCTATCTCCCCTCTGGAACCATAAGCTAAGTAAATCTCCCTTTCTCCCTTAAGTTGTTTGGCCTTGAATACTCTCTCACAGCAATAGTTAAGAGTAACCGTTACAGTGAGTATCAAGTAATTGAATGATTAGGCTTCATCAATTATGTACCACATTTTTCAAATAAAAATACATTAAAAGGGATTATTTTAAAGTGACATTTGTCAATTATTCCATATTTTCTCTTGAGATATTATGGTTTACATGCATATGATATACTAATAATTACTCTTCAGTACATAATTTCATTTCTCCTTCAACTATTCCTTTGTATCACAAACTATCTAATATCTTATACTATATGCATTTGTGTATTTTATTCAATTGAAGTTCATTTTTGTATATTTCTTGCAATGTATTTATGTACATTTCCAGAACCAGAAATGAGGCAAATGAGAAGCACATGAATAGTTACCATAATGGGAATATGAAGATGTTTGCAAAATCTTGTGTTTTGAGCCTATTTCCTGAAAATTTAGCAAGAAGGAGCAAAAAGTTGCTATCCTAAGAATCCAAATAATGTAATATCCCTTTTCTATGTGAGGGGTTGAGAGACTCAATACTATTTAAATATTTTTTTCCATAACGAATTCATGGGAGTGCACTTTTTCTTACTAACTCAAAGACTGCAAGTTGCCAAACAGTTGGATAAATGTTTTTGTTGTTTGTTTGTTTTTTAGGAAAATAATTAAACTGTTTGCTCCATTTAAATACAACTTATTCTGGAATGTCTAGTTCTTCCTTATGTTGTTTGTATTTATTGAAAACATCACACAAGAGCATTTTTGAAGAGATGATTTGTGATATTTGACTGTGATTGAGAGTTCCATTTGATTGTAATCATTAAAAACACATTCCTTTGTTTAGGTTCATGAGAGCATTTCCAGGAAGGATCTTAACTCTTCTCTGGAGTGAATACTGTCTTCCTGTGGGATGCAGAAATAAAGAGGCCTAAGGAAAAAACAGTCCTGCTTGTTCGTCTGCTTTGCCTCTTGCTGTTGAGTTTGCCTAGTAATTTCTACAGCTGTCATTCTTTTCTGACTTCAGCATATTGATTATGAGATCTTCTGTGAACTCAAGATCAACAGCTCTATAAGAATACTCCTTGTCTTCAGCATTGAGACTGTTGACAGAACAACCTTCACCATCAAGCAGCTACCTAATTCCTGAATGTCAGCACAAAAGAATATCAGCTCTGGTTCTTTGGTTTGATTTGAGCTGAGCGCCAAACCTACTGACTTTCACATAAACTTAATCTATGTTTTTGGATCTGAGGTTTCTGAACATAAATTTGAAACAAACTGGATCTCCAAAATCTAATACCTCTGTAGATCTTATGAAATCTCAATAAATGTGATCAGGGTGATGATTATTTATATCTTATCTACAAAATAAATTTATTGGCATATATGTTTCTAAATGCATTTTATGCTTATTTCATATTATATCAATGAATATGCATATACATATTTCTGTCATGTACACCATTCAGAGTAATAAATTGGTGCTGAAAATTATTTATTAACTGTTTGGATTTGAACTCATTTTTAGAATGATTAGGAATATTTCCGTCTTTTCAACAGGCACCTAGTGATATGAAGTTCTATGGGAAAAACATTGTACTTCTCTGTTTCTACAATATTTCAAGTATTTCTAATTTTTGTTCCATTTAAGATGAGTTCATGTGGACATGCTTATATTCACAGTTGCTTGTGTGTGCTCATTCATTTTCTATAGGGTTAATTACTATATATTGAAATGCATTTTTATATGATGATACACATATGTAAATGTATTTCTACAACAAAATATGATGGAAAACAATGCACAGTGACATATTTTCCCATTATCATAAAATTATGAACATTATTCCATAAAAAGTAACAAACAGAAGAGATAAGATATGGTTCATGGGAAGAATAATATATGGATGTGTAGAATATGTCCACAATTATATAAGAAAAGTGTCTTTAGAATTTAAAATGGTATAATATCAGTGAGAAGCAATAGAAATTGATCTCATATGAAAACAATACTCTTGAAATTTTTATATTATTTCTTCTATAGCATAAGAATGTCATCTTATTTATTTTTCTAGTTTTATGAACATAGAGTATTCATTTCAGCTTCCGTGCCTTTCCCTTCCACCCATCTCCTCCCTTCCTTTTACCATTTCCTCCTACTGAGCCCTGTGTGGGCCATTTTTCCACTCATAGGTCTTTTTCAAATTTTCTGGTTCTTACAGTACTTCCAATCCAAATATATTGAGAAGAATATCAGTTCAATCATCCGGATATAAGGGAGAACATGCAGTGTTTAATTTTCTGTCTGAGATACCTTGTTCAATATTAAAGTTTCCAGTTTCATCCATTTACCAGAAAATTCCAGAATCTCATTCTTTTTGAGATGAATGCCATTTTTAAAAACATGAAAAGAAAAATGCAGAAATGGAGGATGGGAAAAGAGAGCAAAACTTGGACAGTTTCTTTAATTGATGAGTTTTCAAGTACTTTATATAAGTGTCATCAGTAAAGGAAACTGTTCAATTGGATTTAATTAGAATATAACATTTGACACTAAAGCTGACCTTTGAAAATAAATAGAAATTCAAACTTGGGAAAATTTGTATAGGGTGTGCATAAATAAGTATTTTGTGAAGAATTCTCAAAACTAAGTAACAGAAGAAAGAACTTAATAAATGAGAATATACAATAATTGAGACCCTTATTTTATCTAGCTTATGGATGCTAGATAATCACATGAAAGTTGTTTGCTATCATGACACATTAAAATTCTTACTAATCCCCAAATGAAATAATGTTGCAAATGTATTAAATACCTAGAATATGGGAAGCTAAATTTCAAAATATTAAACCCCAACTTAATGGAGTGAGAAGTTACATCAAAGAAGGTAAAAGAGTAAAAGCAAATGTTATGCAACAAACTGCTTGAGAAGCTATCATATCTGAGGAAAGATTTAAATATCCAAAGGTAAGAAAGATCAAATGTTTATTATTTGAGTGTCTTAAGTTTCTGTATTGATAGGGGAAGGAGAGTTTAGAAAATTCATTTATAGCTATAAGATAATTAACATTTACTTTCTGATACATACTAATTAGGTCATCATAGACAATGAACAGTGGCAGACTTGCATCATAGAACCTAAGCCTAGACATGCAGTTAATGACATCAAAGCCTACAGGGAGCAGGTTCAGAGTCTTAAATCCCAAATGACACCCAGTAAGATTAATGCTGCCTGATGAGTGTCAGTGGTCAGAGACTGCTCACCTCAGGAAGGTTCCTACATCTACAGATAGAGTCACGTAAGGCAGAAAAAATTACATTTTATAAAAAGTATCTAAGAATTTATAAATGATCCAATTTCTGTTTTCTTAGTTTCATATTTTCTTCACCTTAAAGGCTTGAAAGGATTATATTTCTTTCTTATTAATTTAGTTGCTGGGAATGAAGAAGTCTGACTGATTTCAATACTATCCATCTGATAAAATCAAAATTGTTCTGTCTAATTTGGTTATATAACCAAATACTTATTCTTGTTTTAGCTGTGTAGTCATAGGCATGAGTTAAACATGCTTTTCCGTTTGAAGCAATTTAGTACACTGCAAAGAACATTCATAAACAACCATTGAGTATTACCCGTCTTATTCAGTTAGTCTTATTAAATCCCATAACTATCTTTCACCCACATTCCAATTTTCATTCATAATAAGGACATAAGGATACATAACCACATGATGAATAAGCACACACACACACACACTTACACCCTACACATTGCAATCTTGTAATCTTGTATGTGCCAGAACCATTTATTGACCATCACTTATTTTCCATTTTAACATAAAATTCTATTTTATAGACCTTGCAAACTCATGTAAAAATGATTTTCATTTTATCATTTTTATGCAGTATTATAGCACATCTCTTAGGTCAAAAGAGTCATATCTATGAGTAGATCAGTGGCTATTGGAAATAGGTAAAAGAAAAAATGAAAAACAGAATTTCCAAAGAGAAATCAAAAAGTACATTCCATGCTTCCTGAGTTTTCAGAGGAAGCCTAGGATTACAAAAATAACTCAGATGTTCACTCATTGCTATTATTCGGTGATAATGTTCCACAGATAATAGAAACATCTTTCTAAAACAACCAAGATTTGATAGGAAGATAGTGAAATACTTTTGTGCCAATTCCATTATTCTGATATATAGCAAAGAACTCTACTATCTGTAGTCAGTGACTACTGCATAATATTCTGGATGCCAAATTAAATACTTTATCCAAATGACACCACAAGAAGAAAATATGACTTGCAGAATTAGATTCCTTGTAGATGGTGATGTACCTCATGGACAGCATGCATATATAAAGGATCAGTCTAACTGAAATAGTCATTGTATTAAAAAATTCACATGGAGACTATTCTTAAGGTGATAGAAAGAGATTTAGAGGATTTTCATAGAATGATAATCACAATCATGAGACTTGTCACAGTTTGTCTTATAGATGCACTGGTGAAGTTATGAAAATCCCAAATACGTTTTATAACCTCTGAACATTTCGTCCACAGTTCAAACAAGACAAAGAAGAATGGAAATTGAAAACTGCTCGTTCTTCACTGAATTCATATTATTGGGCATTACCAATACCCATGGCATGCAAATGACTTTATTTACCATATTTCTTCTTGTTTATCTCATTAACCTTCTGGGAAACCTTGGGATGATCATTTTAATTAGAATGAACCCCCAGCTTCACACACCCATGTACTTTTTCCTCAGCAATCTCTCCTTCTGTGACCTCTGCTATTCCACAGCAATTGGACCTAAGATGTTGGCTAATATGTTTGGCAAGAACAAGTCAATTCCCTTCTTTGGCTGTGCTCTGCAGTTCTTTGTTGCTTGTACATTTATAGATTCCGAATGCATTCTGCTGGCAGTGATGGCCTTTGACCGATACCAGGCCATCAGCAACCCCTTGCTCTATACAGTGAACATGTCCAGCAGGCTGTGTTGCCTGCTCATGGCTGGGGTCTACCTGGTAGGTGTGGCAGATTCTTTCATACACACGACATTAACCTTCCATTTATGCTTCTGTGGATCAAATGAGATTGATCATTTCTTCTGTGATATCCCTCCTATCTTACTACTGTCTTGCTCCAATACAGAGGTCAATGAGTTAGCAATATTCACCATTTTTGGTTTCATTGAGTTGAGCACCATCTCAGGAGTTCTCATCTCCTATTGCTACATCATCCTATCAGTTGTGAAGATCAGCTCTGCTGAGGGGAGGTTCAAAGCTTTCTCTACCTGTGCCTCTCACCTAACTGCAGTTGCAGTTTTCCAGGGAACTGTACTCTTCATGTATTTCCGGCCAAGTTCTGCTTACTCCCTTGATCAAGACAAAATGAGCTCTTTGTTTTACACACTTGTGATTCCCATGCTGAACCCTCTGATTTACAGCCTGAGGAACAAAGATGTGAAGGAAGCTCTTCAGAGAATAAAAAACAAAATATGATATTAAGCACATTTGTTCTTATGTAGCATGATTGTTTTCCTAAAATTATGTAATTATATATGATTCACAAAATATTACATAATTTTCTGAAAGGCGTGTTCATTATAAACTTTCATCATAGGAAAATAGAACTCTTCCTTAATCTGTTATGCTGCATTGAATCTTGTTTATGTAATAAGGTTTTGTGTACACTTTTTGCATTTCCATGCTTCCAAATTTTTACTTGTTTATTCTTTCACAGTCACTATTTCAAATACAGTGATAATCCTGATTACTAAGTACTTTCATGCTAAGTGATATTTTTTATTGTTGATCTGATAGTTTTTGTAGTAAAGAGTCTATAATATAGTAGAAGTGATAGTCATACCACCTGCAAATTTAAACAACTCATGATAATGCTCGAAAAACTTTATTAAAGTGAATTGAGTTTAAGAAATAATTCCAGCATAGCATCTAAATTTTGGGTGCAGAAAAATGTTAGAATGCAGATATGAAAACAAAATTTCAAATATGTAGAAATTAGATAAATGAAATGATTCTGGTCACACAACTCCTAACAGGGTTTTGAGGTACATTGCATAACTTTTTGGAGCAAAATGTCCAGTGTGGTTAAAGAACATTGAACACTATCTTTGTAAAAAAAATAATTGTGCTTTTTTTTAGTTATCTACTTCTCATGACTTCAAAATTAACTTTTCCTACTTTTGCTTCTCTCTGGTGACTGCCTCATTTTGTAGAACTCAGATAATGATTTTCTTAAGATATTCATAATATCTTTGTGTATTGTTTATGGTACCCTAAGTAACCTTTTGCTTTGAATTCTGAAGGATCTTTGTACATATATGAAACATTCACATTGGTTTTTATCAAGAAATAAGGAAACATCAAAATAATGATGATTGTCAATAGTAATATCATTAGATGTCAAAAAAGTAACTTATGATTAATTTATATTAATATATGTATACTAATAGCTAATAATTGGTATAAAATACTTTTGTGTTCCTTAGAAAATAACCTATAAAACATATATAAGAAATGCATAAGAAACATAGAAAATTCTTCTGTAAATTAGAATATTTGCTTTTTTTTTCTTTTTCTGCTACTATTTTCCAACTAATCAAGGTGTGAACAATGATGTGAGAAAGTTGTTTTGTTTAGGAAAACATGGATTTCATTACAAACTTGAAAGCTAAAAATTATCTTGTACAGTTTTAGAAAATGTAACTTAAAGCAAGTCAACCATAGTTAATAAAAAAGTCTCTGTGTGAATAATTTTCAGAAGGAAACAAAATCCCCAGAAACCCTGCTGCTTTCATAGACTATTTTGGGATGATATAATTGGAAAAAAGTATTATAATGTAGACATAAATGAATTTTCCCAGTGTGTGGAGGGTCTAACTTGTATTATGATGCCCTCCTGTCTCCAAAATCTCATGTATGTTTAAGAATCTAAGCAATTGATTCATTTACCTGTTGTTGTTTTATCAAATGGAGAACACAGGATAGGAAAGAGATCAGGCAGAATCTTAGAATTGAAAATCCTGGAAAAGAACTTGGTGTTTATTAATTGTGGAATTTTTATACAGTGATTTTCTTTTAAATATGATCGTGTAGTTTAACTTATACTGTCGTTTGCATACTCTGAAGCTCATTTGAAATTATAGCCTCCTCTCTCTGCCTATCCAACATCTCCTTGAATTTTTAAGTTAAACACTAAGTTTGGGGAAAACTGTAGAAAATGTATACATTTTAAAAAGTAATTTGGTAGGTGATTTAATTATCTCATATCTATGAAAGCTACCAAATTACTTTAAAAATTGCAAGCATGGAATCAAAAGGATTTGCTCCAGCAGAGCCAATGTACCTAAGTACTTATGCTCTTCTTCCCTTACTATCTTTAAGTCAAACCTTTTCACAAATGGACTGATAATTTAGGATGCATAATACTGTCCAAGTATAATATCATTATTGATATAGAGAGTAAAAACCATAGTCAATTTTTTTATGTCTTGTCCTCACTACTTTATTCTGATTACTGAAATCACTAACAGAAGACTGATATTAACATGGGTTCATTTGGATATGCAAGTGACAAAGCAAACTGCTGATGTGCAATAGTTTTGGGCTGTGTGAAAGTAAATAGAGAATAGAACAGCAATTATGTTCAGTGGCTCAGTAAATAGACATCTCTGTTTTCAACAAAGATTCAGCAGCTTTATCCTTCCATGACTCTTTTCCTTTCTCCCTCTCTCAGTAATTGTGAAGGATATTCAAGGGCCATACAAGTTATTGTCACGTGCATATGGTGAATCACCCTTTATAGAAGTCATCTCAACTTTGCAAAGATGGGATTAATCTAGATTGTTTCTATGTTTCTGTGTTTTTGTGTAGTATCAGTTTTTTGATGATTTTGCTGTTATTGAAACTTTTCCCTACTAGGTTTTTTTTTAATTACAGAACTTCTTTGATATATTTAGAAAAATTGCACTGCAACTCTGTCTGCTTGATTTGAAATAATGATGAAAATGTTAGAGAAAGATATCAATTTTTTATTTATTTATTTATTTAATTTATTTTTTTGCTCATACAAAGGTAATAGGTACCCTGTCCCCTCCCTCCCTCCACCCTTCTCTGGACCTCCCTGCTCCCTCACTCCTTTTCCCCTTCTTTCCCCCCTCCATCCCTTTCTCCCAGTGGCCCCTCCCCCATCTCTGAAGCATCCTTTAATGTGTATATTAAACTTTCCTATGGGTCCTCCTCTCTGATGAGGTGTAAGGACTTCGTGGCATTTCCTAGAACTCTTTCTTGTGTTCCCCTTAAGTATAGGAGCACTATTGTGACTGTTAATCCCTTGCTTCTAAGGATCCTAGTGCCTTTAGTCCATGCTAGACTTTGAGGTGTTAATAATATGTTGGTCATTGTGCAGATCATGCAGAGTCCTGTTATAATTGCTTCGGCCCTAACTTGTGTGGAATATATTGCATATCATGACTCCTCCCATCCTTGTGCTCTTACAATCTTATTGCCCCCTCTTCTGCAAATTTCCTTGAGGTTCAGGATGGGGAGAGATTAGGCAGGCCTGATTCCAGGTGGTTTATGCAGAGTCTCTGATATTCTGAATTATAGTTTGTTGATTTTTTTTCAGTTTTGTTGCTCCTACAATGCCTTTGGCTCCATCCTGATGGGTATTGGATGCCCCCCTCCCCCTGGCCAGAGATAAAAAGCTGTTAAAATAGGGTCTCTTTTTTTTTTTTTTTGCTTTTTTTAAATTTTTTTTATTATTTATTCAATTGTGCTTGTGTGCGTATGTATGTGCGTACGTGTGTGTGTGTGTCTGTGTGTGTGTAGAACCACAGACGAATTTGGGAACCACCACAGATGCCTCCACCTCCTCCTTGTTTACTCTGCCCCGGGATTCACAGGCTCCGCCCTACCAGGACCAGAAACGCAGGCTGCCCAGCTTTCGCTCGGCGTCTATACATGGGGTCTAGGATCCAAACTCAGGACCTTCTGCCTGAAAGGCAGAGACTTAACCCTTGAGCCACCTCTCCAGCCCCCAAAATAGAGTCTTATTATAAGGATAGATTCAAAGGTAGATGGAATAAGAGTAGGAGACTGCAGTGAGGGGTATGTCAGTCTCCCATTCAAAATAGTTACCTTCTATCTGCGCGACTGTATGCCCTCCCTTTCTGGTAAGATTATACCCTATCAGTTGCAAGTGACGAGGAAGGACCGTCTGTGACTTAATCAGATGTCTCATTTATTACTTGCAGTCCTTGATGGTGGCTGTACAATGATCCCCTCTCCCTTTGTTTCTGGTGGTGCCCTCCTTCCCCTTCTCTGTTTATAATCTTTGCAATTACTGTAGGTATTACAGAGATTTATCTTTGAGTATGTCACTAAGTGTGTTTGATACTATGATTCACCTATTAGGGAGAATATACAGCACTTAATTTTCTGTGTCTCGGTTACTTCACTCAATATAATTGTTTCTAATTCCATCCATTTCCCAGCAAATTGCATTAATTCATCATTTTTGATGGCTGAGTAGTATTCCATTGTATAAATGTACCACATTTTCCTTATCCACTTGTCAAATGTTGGACATTTGGGTTGATTCCATGACTTTGCTATTGTAAACAGTGCTGCTGTGAACACGGTCGTGCTTGTGCTATCGAGGTGAATTTTTGCTGAATGGGCAGTTATTCCCAAAAGTGGAATACCAGAGTCAAATGGCATTTCAGTCTTTAACTTCTTTAAGAATTGTCAGACGGTTCACCACAGTGGTTGTATGAGCCTGCATTCCCACCAGCAATGTAGGAGAGTTTCCCTCTCTCCACATCCTCTCCAGCATTTGTTGTTGTTTGTATTGTGGATTTTTTCCATCCTGACCAGGGTGAGATGATATCTCAGGGAGGTTTTGATTTGCATTTCCCTGATGGCTAAGGATGTGGAGCATTTTTTAAGATATTTGTTAGACATTTTAATTTCATCCTTGGTAAAGTTTCTTTTAAGTTCCAAGGCCAATTTTTTAATTTGGCCATTTGTTTCCTTGGTGTTTAGTTTTCTAAGTTTTTTGTGCACTCTGGATAATAGAGCTCTATCAGATATATGATTAGTGAAGATTTTCTCCCATTCTGTGGGTTGCCTTTGTGCTTGAGTTACAATCTCCTTGTCTGAACAGAAGCTCTTAAATTTCCATTTCCATCCATTGAGTGTTGGTTGTATTGACTGCACTATTGGATTTCTGATTAGGAACTGTTGGCCTATTCCAATCAGCTCCAGGGAGTTCCCTACCCTTTCAACTAAGGTTTTTATAGTCTTTGGCCTTATATTGAGGTCCTTGATCCATTTGGAATTAAGTGTTGTACATGGTGACAAGTATGGTCCAGTTTTAATCTTGTGCATGTGGAGATCCAGTTTTGCCAGCACCATTTGTTGAAGACAGTATTCTTTTTCCATTGGATTTTCTGGGCCCTTTGTCAAAGATCAAATGGATGTAATTGTGTGGGCTTATATCTGGGTCTTCAAGCCTTATCCATTGATCTGTGTGTCTATTTTGGAACCAGTACCAGGCTGTTTTTATAACTATGGATTTGTAGTATAGACTAAGGTTTGCTATGGTGATATATCCAGCAGTGTTTTTGTTACTCAGGATTGTTTTTGCTATTCTGGGTATTTTATGTTTCCATATGAACGTTGAGATTATTTGGTCAACTTCTTTAAAGTATAGCTTTAGGATTTTAATTGGTATAGCATTGAATCCGTATATTGTCTTTGGTAGGATCATCATTTTTATGATATTGATTCTGCCATCCAGGAACATGGGAGGTCTTTCCACCTTCTGGTGTCTTCTGCAATTTCTTTCTTTAGGGTTTTGAAGTTTTCATTTTAAAGGTCATTTACTTCCTTGATTAGTTTTATACCTAGGTATTTCATTTTTTAGTGCTACAGTAAATGGGATTGCTTCTCTCAGGGCTTTTTCACTTCTTTCATTCTGTGAATAGAGGAAGGCCACTAATTTTTGTATGTTTACTTTGCATCCTGCTCCCCTGTTGAATTTCTGTATTAGTTCCAGGAGTTTCCTCGTGGAGTTTTGAGGATCACTCAGATATAAAATTATGTCATCAGCAAATAGAGATAACTTGGCTTCTTCCTTGCCGATTTGAATTGCATTTATCTCCCTTTCTTGTCTCATAGCTTCAGCTAAGACTTCAAGTACAATAATGAAGATACATGGTCAAAGTAGACAGCCTTGTCTAGTTCCTGACCGAAGCTGGAATGCTTCCAGTTTTTCCACATTGAGTATAATCCTTGCTGTGGGCTTGTTGTAAACAGCTTTTATTATATTCACAAAGGTTCCTTCCATTCCAACTGTCTCTAGGGTTTTGATCATAAAAGGCTGTTGGATCTTGTGAAAAGCTTTTTCTGCATCTATTGAGAGTATCATGTGGTCTTGGATTTTAGACTGGTTTATATGGTGGATTACATTTTTTGATTTGTGTATGTTGAACCAAACTTGTGAGGCTGGGATAAAGCCTACTTGATCCCCTGAATGATCTTTTTTATATATTTTTGAATCTGATTTGCTGAGACTTCAATGAGAATCTTTGCATCTGTGTTCATCAAAGAGATTGGCCTATAGTTTTTTTAAAGTGTGTCTTTATTAGGTTTTGGGATTAAGACGATATAGAAATAGAAAGAATATGGTAGTTTTTCTTCCTGTGCTATTTGATGGAACAGTTTAAGGACTATTGGTGTTATTAACTTCTTAAATGTCTGGTAGAATTCTCTGCTGATTTCATCTGGTCCAGGATATTTCTTGGTGAGAAGATTCAAGGTTACTTCATCGATTTCCTCATGTTATAGGACTATTTAAATAATTCAGAACTTCCTGATTCAATTTCAGTAAGTTGTGCTTACTTAAGAATTCATCCATTTCTTTTTGTGGTGTCAAATTTCACAGAGGATAAATTTTTGAATATGACATTATAATACTCTGAATTTCTTGGGTATCCACAGTGATAACTCCATTTCATTTCTAATTATGTTAATTTGTGGTTTTTTTCTCTCTTGCTTTTGTTTAATTTAGCTAGGACTGTATCAATCTTATTGATTTTTTCAAAGATCCAGCTTTTTGACTGGTTGATTCTCTGTATGATTTTCCTAATCTCAATTTCGGATATTTCTCCCCTTATTTTGCTATCTCCTCTCTTCTACTGCTTTTGGGATCAGATTGCTCTAGTGTCTCTAAAACTTTATTCTGCATTGTTAAGTTATTTATTTTTGATTTTTCCATTTTTTTGATGTAGGCATTAAGAGCTATGAACTTCTCTCTTAGGACAGCTTTCATTGTGTCCCAAAGATTTTGGTAAGATTTATTTTCACTATCATTCACTTTCAGGAAATCTTGAATTTCCTTTTTAATTTCTTCCTGAATCCAGTTCTCATTCAGCATCATATTGTTAAGTTTCCAGGAGTTAGTGTATTTTCTCTTGTTTGTTGTGTTGTGGATGTCAAGCTTTAGGCTGTGGTGGTCTGATAAGGTACAGGCTAGAATTTCAACTTTCCTCTATATGTGGAGATTCATTTTGTGGCCCAATATGTGATCTATTTTGGAGAAAGTTCCGTCTGCTGCTGAGAAAAATGTGTATTCTTTGGTGCGTGGATGAAAAGTTTGATAGAGATCTGTAAGGTCCATTTCTTTAAGGGTTTGGTTGAGTTCCAAAATGTCTCTGTTAAGGTTTTGGCCTGTTGATCTATCTCATGTTGAGAGGGCAGTGTTAAAATCCCAAGTTTATTGTTTGGGACTTGATTTCTCACTTAGATGCTGTAGGGTTTGCTTAATGAATGTAGAGGGGCCCGTATTAGATGCATATATGCTCAGTATTCTGAAGTCTTCCTGATAAATTGTACCTGTGACTAAAATGTGGTATCCATCTGTGTCTTTTATGATTTTTTTTGGTTTGAAGTCCACTTTGTTCGAAAGCATAATGGCTACCCCTGTCTGTTTACTTGTTCCATTAGCTTGCAGAATTTTTGACCAGCCTTTTATTTTTAGAATGTGCCTGTCTTTTCTTGTGGATGAGTTTCCTGAAGGCAGCACATTGATAGTTTGTGGTTTTTAGTCCAAGTTTGTAATCTGTGTCTCTTAATCAGTGAGTTAATACCATTGACATTTAATGTTACAATGGAGAAATTATTTTTAATTCCGGACATATTTTATGTTTAGTGGCTTTTGTAAGTGTATTGTTTGACATTTAGGTTTTGGTGATATTATACTTCCCTTCTGTCCTCCAGGATATGCTTGTTTTTTTCTTAAAGCTTGAGTATCATTTGTAGCATTTTTTGAAGGCCTGGTTTGGTAGTAATGTAAGCCTTCAAGTTGTATTTGTGGTGGAAAACTTTTCTTTCTCCCTCAATCATGATGGATAGTTTTGCTGGATATATCAGTCTGGGTTGACAGTTTTGCTCATTTAATACTTGAAGTACATCTCTCCAAGCTCTTCTTGCTTTTACTGTTTCCATTGAGACGTCATTTTTTTATTTTAATAGGTTTACCTTTAAAAGTCACTTTTTTTTCCCTTGAAGCTCTCAGCAACTTTTCTTTGTCTTGAATGTGGAGTGTTTTAACAATATTTGCCATGTTGATTTTCTATTTTGGTAATATCTGTTTGGTGTGCAGAATACCTCTTGTATTAGGATGAGCCTCTCATTCTTTAGTTGAGGGAAGTTTTCATTTATGATAATTTGAAAAATTCCCTCACGTGTGATTATTTGGGATTCTTGCTCTGGTATTCCATGAAAGCGCATGTTAGGCTTCTTCAGGGTGTCCCATATCTCTTGAATATTCCTCTCAGGTATCTTTTTGGCTTTAAGAACCTCTTCCATTGAGTTGGTTAATTCTCCCATTTTGTCTTCAAGATCTGAAATTCTGTTTTCTGCTTCTTTAGTTCTGCTGATAAGACTCTCTGTTTTAGGTTGAAGATAACTTGTCTTTTAGTTTGATTTGAAACTCTGCCCTGAGACTGTTTTAACTGCCCTATGTTTATTTTTATTTCTTGAACTGTTTTTCTCAACTCCTCCAAGTATCTGTTGTATTCCTGTTCAAAGTGATTGATGAGGTTGTTTAATTCCTCCCGGATTTCCTCATTCATAGTATTAATCATGATAATGATCATACATTGAAAGCCATAATCTTGGGTCTAGCTTTCTTGGCTGTTATCTGTGAATTTGTTCTGGTTGGAATCCATCATTATGGGGTTAATTCTTTCTGTGGGAGATTTGTCTTCCTGGGTTTTGTTTCTTATGGATCTGCACTTTGACTTGGGCATTGTCATTTTGTCTCTTAAGACATTTCAGTTTCTGTGTGCTTTTGACTCAACTGCTTTAGTTGGTATTACTACTCTCAGGCAGTTATTACTAGTGCTTGCCTTGTAGTTGGGTTCGTTTGTCTGTTGTTAGTATTATTTCCTGTATAAGGGTATTAGGCTGTTATTACATCAGTTAAGTCAGGTTAAGTAGTCAGGGAGTGAATATTAGTTGGTAGTGTACTTTTACGATTTAGTATCTTGTCGATATGTGAGGGTAAGTGGTATAATCCCTGGAGTTCTATATTTTTTTGGGGGGTGGCTGTATGGAAAAGTTAATCTACAGTGATTAATACTAAAAAGGAGCAGTATGGGGAAAAAAAGAGGCTTACTTATGTTTGGGCTGAATATAAAGAGTCTCTCCCATGTGAAAGGATGATTTTAGAGGACTTCAGATGTATGGCCTTTGTCCCTTAGAGCTTTGCTAGGGTTTTCTTTGGATTTTGTTGAATTCTGAGTAGCAGTGTGACCTCCGTTGACCATGAGCGAGGCTCCCCAGTGGGTTGGAGGGGCAATGGAGCTCATGATGGTAGAAGAACTCTTCACCTGGGACCTGGGACTTGGCTTAGTGGCCCACCCAGGCTCCAGGGATGGAGAGCCGAGAGCGAGCCCTGTCCAGGTCGGGTGGGCAGGCGGGCTAGAGGAAAAAAGGAGCTTGGGCAAACCAGAGGCAGCCTGGGTATTGCATGGGCTGGCTGGTGGGAGGAGCTGGACAGGGGGCGACCTGGGGGCTGGGTAACTCACCTGGGATGGAGGACCGACCTATAGTGAGTCCTGTCTTGGGCAGACAGGTGGGTGGGAGGAATAAAGGACAATTGCTAGAAAATTTTTAAGAAAACTTTTTTTTATTTCTTCCACTCATACAAAGTTGATAAGTACCTCATTCCTCTCCCTCCCTCCAACCCTCCCTGGATCCCTTGTTCCCTTCCCTCTTGTCCCCTTCCTTTCTCCTCCTCCCTCCTTTCTCCCAGTCCTCCCCGCCCCCATTCCTGGAGCATTCTTTAGTCCATGTCAAAACTTCCCTCTGTGTCCTCCTCTCTGTTATGATGTAAGGACTCAGTAACATTGTCTAGAGCTCTTTTTTGTGTTCCCCTTTAGTATAGGAACACTATTTGTGGCTGTTAATCCCTTTCCTCTAAGGATTGTAGTGCCTGTGATCCATGTTAAACTTTGGGGGGTCAATGATATGTTGGTCTTAGAGCAGGTCCTGCAAAGTCCTATTATGATTAATTTCGTCCTAAATTGTGTGGAGTATCTTGCATATCATTGCTTCTCCCCATCTTTAGGCTTTTCCAATCTTAACACCCCCCTCTTCCACAAATTTCCCTGAGCTTTGGGATGGGGAGAGGTTAGGCTGGCCTGGTTCCAGGTGGTTGATGCAGAGTCTCTGATGTTCTGAATTATGGTTTGTTGATTTTTTTTTTCAATTTTGCTGCTCCTGCACTGCCCTTAGCTCCATGCTGATGGGTATTGGATGTCACCCCCTGGCCAGAGATAAAAGGCTGTTAAAATAGAGTCTTATTATAAGAGTAGATTTAAAGGTAGATGGAATAAGAGTAGGAGACCGAGGTGAGGGGGGTCAGTCTCCCATTTGCAAGATGGTTACTTATATCTTCCAGACTTTATGCCTTCCCTTTCTGGTAAGATAATACCCCATCAGTTGCAAGTTACCAGGAAGGACAGTCTGTGAGCTTAACCAGATGTCTCATTACCTACTTGCAGTCTTTGATGGTGGCCTATTGTCTCTGCTGTAGCATGATTCCCCTCTCTCCTTATTGGTGGCAGGGCCCTCCGTCCCCTTCCCTTTGCAATTACTATAGGTATTACAGAGATTTATCTTTGAGTATGTCACTAAGTTTGTTTGGTACTAGAAACCGCCTATTAGGGAGTACATACAGTGCTTAATTTTCTGTATCTGGGATACTTCACTCAATATCATGTTTTCTAATTCCACCCATTGCCCACCATATTTCATTAACTCATTATTTTTGATAGCTGAGTAGTATTGCATTCTATAATACAGATATCGATTTTTAACTTACCTCTTCTTTACACTCTGCCTATTTCATAGATATGAGTACTCAACTTTATATGATTCAAATGATTATTTGTTAAAGTCAGTACATAATTATAAATATTTTAAGACTTGTTTGAAATAAAAATAAAAATATTGAATAGAATTGAGGATAGGAGACGACTCTGGTTCTTATACTGTCAAGGGCTAAAAAATGAATGGATGTTCAACTTTTTAAAACTACATGGAAGTATTAAATATATGTACATGTAAATGACCAGTTTCTTCAAAATCCTTTTCACAGATTTTTCCTAATATTAGTGAGTCACTATTTCAAATCTAAGATCTATAAACAAATATTCATTATTTTATTGTTTTGTGGTTGCATAAAATTAAGAGGAGTTCCAATAATATTCACACACTGAATAAGAAATTCACAAATGCTAGAATAGTTGTACAGTATATATTAATCTGTGGGCTTCAAAGTAAGTGTTTGGAAGATAGTAAGTTTTCAGGTTTGTGTAGCAACAATAGTCATTTATTTTCTTTTTTTAAATTTTTTTATTTATTATTTATTTAATTGTGCGTGTATATGTGTGTGTGTGTGTGTGTGCACATGTGTATATGTGTGTGTGTGTGTGTGTGTATGTGTGTGTGTGTGTAGAACCATGGACGAATTCAGGAACCACCATGGACTGCCTCCACCTCCTCCTTGTTTACTCTGCCCCAGGATTCACAGGCTCCATCCTACCAGGACCAGAAATGCAGGATGTGGGGTCTAGGATCCGAACTCAGGACCTTCTGCCTGCAAGCAGAGGCTTAACCTCTGAGCCACCTCTCAACCCCTTATTTGTTTTCTTTAGTGTCTGGAATCTCCCCCTCCCAGTGATTCTCAGCCACACTTTTTTTTCACTGAAAAAAGTTTCTGCATGTCAAGTATTTTATAGTTTTTCTCAATTGATTGATTCATTAACAATTATGAAAAACAAAATCTCACTCTCTGTAATATTGCTGCCATGATCACAGGGGAGTACAGAGACCAGAAATATAATCAATCTAAATAAAGCCTAGGGGAAATCATCCCAGAAACAGAAGTCCCAAATGTCACATAGTAAAATATAATGTCATCTTCTTAACGGTCAACTCTCAAAGACAACTGGAGACAGGTAGGTGTATGGGTCTACAGACTTAAACTCAAAGAATAAAAGGAAATAATTTGTTGCAGTGAATTTTTTTATGCTAGTTCACTTGGCTCTGTAAATTTCAAATTCCAATGTCAGAAAACATTGTTATCCTTAGATTTGGAAAAATCCAACCGAATTTTAGTGTATCCACAATGTAGCATCTGATTATCTTAATCTAGTCATTAATTAAATGCATTTTTCTATTATGATTGTGCAAGCTCAAACAAGAATACAAGAAGTCTTAAATTTTTCCTGTCAAATTTATTGACCTTACCATGATGCAAATAACAATATGTGTTAACTGAACTAGTGCAAAATAAATAACCTATTGATGCAATTTATAAATATCAACATATGCCCAGCAACCAGTTTCTCAATTATTTCAATTACCATTAGTCATACATATATATGACTCTATATACATAGTGTATCAAGCAAACTAATGAAATAATTTTAATCAATTAAGATATTTAAGAATATAACAGTTTTTATCATTTGTGGGCTTAAGGGAATAAACAAGTATTGGGAATGTATCATATAGCTAGAATCCCTGATGTAAATGTTTACTTTTTGGCCTTCATGGATCATGTACGGTTCATGTCATCTACATCTATTGCATAAAAGAAAAGGAGTGTTAGGAAATAACATGTGACCAAATCTTTTTCTTAGAGTAAAACGATATTTAAAAAATAATTGAACTCCATCTAGCACATGTAATTTTGTTGTTCAGAAGAGCAAATATTCACATACCATATTGCCAATCATTTTTTTTCACATTTAGGAAGAACAAGAAATAATGGACAGAGAAAATTGCTCTTCCGTGAATGAGTTCATTCTCACAGGAATTACCAAGAACCCTGAGATGAAAGTGATCTTTTTCACCATATTTCTAGTTGTGTATCTCATCACTGTCCTGGCAAACCTTGGGATGATCATTGTAATTAGAATGGACCCCCAGCTTCACACACCCATGTACTTTTTCCTCAGCAATCTCTCCTTCTGTGACCTCTGCTACTCCACGGCTGTAGGACCAAAGATGCTAGCTGACATGTTTGCCAAGAACAAGTCAATTCCCTTCTTTGGCTGTGCTCTGCAGTTTTTAGTAGTCTGTGCTTTTGCAGATTCTGAGTCCGTACTGTTGGCAGTGATGGCCTTTGACAGGTACCAGGCCATCAGCAACCCCTTGCTCTACACAGTGAACATGTCCAGCAGACTGTGTTCTGGGCTCATGGCTGGAGTTTACCTTGTGGGAACAGTGGATGCATTGATACACACGACATTGGCATTTCGCCTGTGCTTCTGTGGGTCTAATGAGATCAATCATTTCTTCTGTGATGTCCTTCCACTTTATCTCCTTTCTTGTTCTGACACACAAATAAATGAACTGTTGGTATTCATTGTTTTTGGCTTCATTGAGCTGAGCACCATCTCAGGAGTTCTCATCTCCTATTGCTACATCATCTTATCAGTCTTGAAGATCCGCTCTGCTGAAGGCAGGTTCAAAGCTTTCTCTACCTGCACCTCTCACTTAACTGCAGTTGCGATTTTCCAGGGAACTATAGTCTTTATGTACTTCAGGCCAAGTTCTTCCTACTCACTAGAGGAAGATAAGATGGTTTCACTCTTTTACACCCTCGTGATTCCCATGCTGAACCCTCTGATTTACAGTCTACGGAATAAAGACGTTAAAATTGCCTTAGAAAAAATAAAAAGTAAAGTGTGTTTTTAAACATTTATTTATCCTATCTTTGTATATGTATTCATTTAGTTCTCTCTCTCTCTTCTCTCTCTCTGCCACTCTCTCACTCTCTGAAATCTCTCCATTCTCTTTCAGTTGGATTTGTTTTAGTTAGAAAAGACTGACCTTGAACTTGTTTCCTCCTTCGACCTGTTGCTTAGATGATGTGTACACAGTACAAACCTTTGTTGTTCTTTATGGACTCACTAGAAGGATGCAACAATAAACAAAAGAATGTAGAAAAATTCACAGTCATTTTCATTCTATCAATTATTTATTTGTTCAATATTTTTGGCAAACATACATTATTTAGGCATCTGCTGAAAACTTCTGTGCATTTATCTGTTTTTCCTTCTTTGAGGGTAAATCATATAGATTTGTTCACATTTGAAATTTTTTATCTTTGCTCTTACTATCCATCTTATCAGCAGCTGTAGCATTTTCTTGTGGTAGAAAACACAGTAACAAATAATTATAATCAGAATCAACTGCTTTTATTGTAAATAGATGACACAGATGTAAAAGTAACTTTGCACAACATGTGTTTTACATATAATCTAGAATTCAATAAATAAAATGGAATATCTGTTATTTCTACTTGTAGTATATAGAAGTATATGTGAAGGGAAGAATACTCATCAGTGATTATGTCTTATATACCTCCACCTCATTTTTTACTGTTTTTGTGTGCTCAGAGATAGAGAACCTGCTTCCTGAGATCATGTGGATTATATTTTAGAGTGACCACATAATGCCTCTCAATATGCTAGGATTTAAATTATAATAACAGAAACTAAAGTCCATGGATGTTACATGTTTAGTAGCAAACATAATAAAGTGTCTCCATTAAGTATTTCAGAATACAGTAAAAACTTTAAGACTCCTCTGTATTCTAGGGAGACAGCTATAAGGCAGTATGTCATGTCAAATGCCACTGTGATGAAGGATATCTATAAATTCAAGCTCTTTCAGGCAAAAAAATTAAATGCTACTAAGTGCACCATACATTATTTTATGTGTATTCTTTTGGAGCTGATACTTATGTTTGACTTCATAGAATAAGACAGAAACATGTTCAAAGTCACCACTGATAAGTTGCCTACGATTCAATAATTAGCTTCCTGTCCACGTTCATGTAAGCAACCCTAAAGTAAGTTAATGGGTCACACACAAAATGAAAAGTGGGTCATACAACAAAGAAGTAGGAAGATACATTGAGAAGAAATAAGGATTCATTCAGTAGAAGGCAAAGTAGGGGATAGAAAGTATTGGAAGACGATGAAGATTAAATGTCATTACATGCATGTATGAAATTCTCACATAATTAAGAAAAATAAAGAAAGCACAATCACATTGGTATATAAATGGATTCACACAAATCCAGAGTTTGAACACATTTCCTCTAATATATCTTCTAATGAAAGCCAGATATAACAAGCTAATGGAACACATAATCCTAAATAGTGAAAAATTGGAAGAATGTCCATTCAAATCCAGAACTAGACAAGGCTGTCCATTCTTAACACTTCTATTCAAATTTGTCATAAGATATACAGAAGGAGATAAATGGTATACAACTTGGAAAAGAAGAAATCATGCTATCCCTATTTGCAGATGACATTAGACTATACCTCAAGAACACTAAGAATTCTATAAGGAAACTCCTAGAACTAACAAATGAGTTCAATAAATTGAACTTCCCTATACTCTCCTATATACCAAGAATAAACAAAGTGAGAGAAAGACCTGCATATAAATAAAGAAATACCTTGGAATAAACCTAACCAAGGATGTGGAAGATATATATAATGAACACTTAAAAATGCTAAATAGATTACAGAGATACCAGAAGATGGAAAGACCTTCCGTGTTTCTGTATCAGCAGAATTAATATTGTTAAATGACAAAAGAGCCCTGTCAGAAAGCTCTGGGCTTTATTAGGGACCATGTCTCAAAACAATAAGGTGGAAGAGTGATTGAGGATGGATCCTGATATGCTAGGGCTTACACACACACACACACATACATATGTGCACACATATGCATCCACACATATATGAAGATACATGCAAACATATATATATATACACATGCATGCCCTCTGTACACACCACATGCACACAAACACATATACACTCATTCAGTCAAAAACTGTCAATAGAAATTTCAAGTACAGAAGTATGTTGCATGTGTGTATCACATACCATCATATGTAGTGATAACTTTGTATAGCTTCTCTCTTATGAATCTCATAGCAGTTATTGGTGACTCAGCTTTGTGTGTGTGTGTGTTCCTAGTTATTATTATATTGCTTTCTTCTTTTCCCTTATTTGGTTCTTTATAGTTAAAAACTCTTCAAGTTATAGTCAAGAAGGTGATATTGGGAAACATAAATCTTACATAATTTCAAAACTTTAAATTTTCATTTCTTATGGCATTTTCAACAGCATGCTATTGTAGTCCCATGAGATATAATTGTTATGACAAAGCTCTAACTACCTGATTGCTAGTTGTTTCCATCAGTAGACCTAAAATAATGGCTTTCATTACTCAGAGGCATTACGGACATTACCGACTTCTCTGGTGTATATTTGGAGGATATAATGTTGTCCATGTACACTTGAATTCTTTCCCTACTCACACATCCCTTGTGGCACTATCAATTCAGGGAGGCCCTAACCCCTGCTCCCAAATCCAAGTCTGGCTATAGACAAGCCTGAACAAGTTCTGACATGCCCCAGACATATTCCAATAGAGGAATCATACAGGTGGAAGGATGGACAACCAATGGGAAAGAGGGATGAAAAAACCAATGGGAAGGAGGGATGGAACAACCAATGGGAAGCAGCCATCTAATCTGGACACCTAGTAAACAGCTAAATGATTGGTGCCTCCCCCCCCCCAGCAGAGGGATGGCAAGACCTGGTTGGACCCCTGACCTTATATGAGCTCAGACACTTCCTGAATAGAGCTAAGTCTGCAGCAAACTGGTCCTCTGCCTGCTGTTTCTCGCCTGACTCCTGGTGTCTGGGTGGAAACCTCATTAAGGGCTCACCTATTGGCCTCAAGCCCATGAGGCCCCTGTCATTCCCCCCTCCCATGGCACTTCCCCCTCGCCCCATTCCCCGTCACCTTCCTTTCCCCCCTCCACGTCACCTCCCCCTCCCCCTCTTCACCTCTTCTCCCCTACCCTGTGGGGATTCAGCAACATCTCACTCAGGTTGTTCCTTCTCTTCAAGGTTCCCAAATTCCCTGATATATTTTATTCTGCAATGTCTTAGCATTAGCGTCTAACTTTTCTTTTTGTTTAAATTAAGGAAATAAGTATCATGCACAGCATCTACAACCATAGCATTTTGTGATTCTATTCTTTAGTGATGAAATTAAAACAGTTTATCCATTAAGTGATCATTCCTCTTCCCTTCCTAATCACCAGCATCAACGAACCATTACTCTATTTTCAGTCTGTATAACTGTTTCTTCTGGATAACATATTACATGCTTTTGTATATAAAGACTTCCATTTTCAAATAAAGAGCTAATCTCCTCTTTTTCCATTTATAAACACTTCAAAACAGTTACGGGCTTTGCCTAATACTAGAACCAAAATTCACAGGCATATGGAGAAACAAGCCAGAATAATACTTACATAGAAAAGGACTTAGAAACAATCTTATGAATTCCCTCTTTTACAGAGAGTCCTTAGTTTAAAAGAAACATTTTTATTTATTAAGGACCATTTTGATTTAAAATGACATTGAGTACTTCCTTCAAAACATGGAGAGAGAAAGAGAGAAAGAAATACACCTCCACGAAGAAATCTACTTGATAAATGTACCTTTGATTCCTCATTTTCCAGCTGTTCCAGGGGAACAGAGATATGTAATCAAGGAAAGGAAGTAGCCTGAATGCCAAGGAAGGCTTCTCAAACCCAGTGTGTCCTGGCTATCTGTCAACCTCAGATTCTATTCTCCCTTGTGTCTACTCCTAGGATGGTTCTACCCATTGAGAGAAGTAAATAGATTTTAGAGCCCCAAAATGCACTTATTTCCTTGTTTATAGAGCTTCAAATAGTATTATAAATTGGATGTTGCTATATTCAACCAAGTCAATATAACTGCTCCATACTTAGTAGCAGGAATCTGTGTTGAATAAGAGAGATATCAGTCTTTCTGTTAATATGCTTCTTGGTGAGTATACTCCATGGAGTCGAAACTTGAAGGTGAGTGTATACATATTCTAAAATGTAACCGATTTTGAATATTCTTCTGGAGGTCAGCTGAATTTTTTAAATTAATTCAAAATATGCTCTCTGGTCATTTTCAAAACTCTTTTTTAGATGGCAATTACAAATTTTAAGCTTATTTCTTCTTGGTAGAAGTTGACTGGTTAACTCTTTTAGAAAAACACTAACATATCTTTTTTATAGTGAAGAAAGCATGCTTCCTTATAAACTCATGACATTGGAAGTATTGAAATGACACGTCTGCATGAATGCACACACAATGAGCTTGAAAAATGAGTGAAAATTAGTCATCACACTTAATTGTAAAAGCTTAAGCCATAAACTTGTTAGGAAAACATAGAAACAAATATTTGCAAATTGAACTATATAATTTTAATATACATTATTCAACATGCAACCCATAAAGTAAAATATTTATAAATTGTGCTTCATGGAAGGGAAATAGTTGGTAGAAGGGAAAACTTTGCAGAAGAATGCAAACCACTACTGAAGAAACATTTGTGATCAGTTATTTAACAAAGGAAATGTATATATAGCATAAAATGAGGGCTGGAGAGGGGTTAAGCCTCCGCCTTCCAGGCGGAAGGTCCTGAGTTCGGATCCCAGATCCCACGTATAGACGCCAGGCGGAAGGGGGGGGCCTGCGCTTCTGGTCCTGGTAGGGCAGAGCCTGTGAATCCCGGGGCAGAAGGAGGTGGAGGCGTCCATGGTGGTTTGCAAATTCGTCTGTAGTTCTACACCTAACACACACACAGACACACACGCGTGCGGACACATACACATGCACATGCACACAGTTAAATAAATAATAATAAAAAAAAGACACCCAAACACTTAGTAAAAAAAGAAGCAATATAAGTAAACAAGAATACAAGAGAATGGAACATTGCATATTCTTCTTAAAGAGATATATACAGACGATAACTAAAGTTACCTATCATAATTAAACATTATTTAAATTTAGATTGACCAAAAGCAAGATAATGCTACATTCTTTCTTAAAATTTTTATTTATTTATTTTGTGCATACATATGTATAACTACATGATGCAGGGAGGTGTGTGCATGCTGCTTCACATGTGTACAGATCAGAGAACAAATTGAAGGATTCAGTTCTCTTTTCACAATGGATGTTCCAGAAATCTAGCTCATGTCATCAGGCTTTGTAGCAGTCACAGGCTTGCTTTCTCATGAGACCTACTCCACATATTTTCATAGCTAAAACCATGATGAAATGAGTGAACTAAAACCATGATGAAATGAGTGAACTAAAACCATGATGAAATGAGTGAACAAATGGTAGGTACCTGAAAACTTATGCCATCTCCCTGTCTCTAATCATGCATATTTTTATAACTAGAGCTATGATGAAACAATTAAATAAATAATACATAATTCCAAATTGGCAATTAACCATATAACATTTGAATATTTATGACTTTTATTCTGTAGACAGGTAGCTTCTGAAAATTTTGTGTATCCGTTTCTCTTTTCAATTGCATAAATTAATTCCTACTTTCAACTACTCAAATGCCTTCTCTATTGTGCGTTGTGAGCAAGTTAACTTGTATGCATTATCCTGATGTGTATCCTATTACTTAATATCCATGTGTATGATAAAGGCTTCTACTGACTAGAACTACTTCTTGACTGGGCACTTAATCTACTCACCTCCTGGATGTTAGAGTTTGACAAACTGCTGCCAAAATAGTAATAAAGTCATAGCTGGAATCAAGAGTTCAGTTAGAACTAAATCTTCTAGACCTTCTAGTCTGCTGTGACCCCATGACTGAAATGAACAGCAGTTCTCTTATGCTGAAATTCTACAGACTTGTTTTTGCAAGTTATAAAGTGAAGGATACTTTCACTGCCATCATTACTCTGTCCTTACTTCTTAATATGGAGAAGCAAGTGGTCTCATGGGAACATATAAGGCTATGAATAAGGATGACTCATTTGAAGATCTTATAACTGCTCCTACAGTCCTACGATGTTGTCATATCAATTTTCAATAATGGAAAAATAATTTCTGTATTTTAAAACATCTTATGTGCATTAACTTGAACAGCATGTTGTTTTTCATCATAAGTAAGATCTCATTACTACATTAATTTAAAGCTCAAATTTCCTAGTGATTACAAAAGTAGACTGGAGAGACTAAATACCAAATTACTTATGGGCAGAGAGTGTTCAAAATGCAAACTCACTGAGTGACAGGCAAAATATCTCTCTGTTCAATTAGGCTGCATAGAAAAGAAACTGTTCCCCAGGGGAGAAAGTAATTAGTATTTAAAGAATATTATTAGCACTGACAATGGAAGATGCTTGAAAAGGGGCATCTCTTTCACATAATATGAACTTTCAAACTTAAAATCTTTTCTCATATTTAATTTTAATGAAACAAATAAGGTATGTTATATATTTAATCTTGAACCATAGGTGCCAAATAATTTTGTGGTATTTGCTTCTATATGGATGTATGTTTATTTTTAGTATCAGTGAAAGACACCTAATTATCAGGAATTTAAAAATGTCATTTTTTAAAATTTGAAACAATGATTCACATATATTTGCATTTTCCTTGGTATAAGTGATATAATCCTCAATGGGATAAAAATAGAAACTATTTCATTACATAATGTACCCTCACATTCAAATTTTTACTATCATTTGAGGTATATTTTTAAATTTTAAATTATTAACAGTTTATAAAGTGCTAAGCATACATTTCCCAATTTCAATGCATGTGTATACATACAGCAATGCAGAGAAAGCTTGTTATTGCAATGGGTTTCCATTTTAATTATTACCCAAACAACTACTGCTTTGAATCATCTTTCTAGCATTATTTCTTAGATGGGATTAAATTGAAACACCTATGTCAATGAAGTCCCTTTAAGGAGCAAATGATAGTATAGTGAAAATTTGCATTAGTTTGCAATCTTGTAATAATATCTTGTATATATATCTTGTAATAAATATGTAAATAAATATATCTTGTAATAAATGATGATCATTTTAGCCACTCAGTTATCTTTTTTAGTAAGAGTATCTATTTCTCTTTCTCATTTTTTTCCATTTACTTAACTGATACTCTAAAATTATGCATGTTTGCATCATTTTCATAATCATTTTAATATGATAGAGGCATGTATTGAATATGACTGAAGTTGAGATGAACTCTATCGTCCATCATGTATTATTTTGTTAAGTTTAATATGTGTGAATTGTTTCTTATAATTTTTAGATTTTTAGATAACGGTACAATGAAATCTCATTTATACTCACTTTTATTTAATGTCAGACAAATCTTAGACCTTTAGCTATAAGCTATTAGATCATCTCCTGCCTCCCATATTCTTAGTCTCTCTATTCCTGGTAACCACCATTATGGCCTAACTTTTTTTTTAACATTTTTTATAATCTCCGCTCATACAAACTTAATAGGTACACTGGTTCCATCCCTCCCTCCTCCTCCCCCCAACCCCCCTTCTCCCCCTCCCCTCACCTCTCCCTCCCCACCCCCCAGTGCCTCCCCTCACCCAATCCCCAGAGAATACTTTAATGTGCATATAGCCTAACTTTTTAAAAAACATTTTTGCAATCTCTATTATCAACTTTCAGTCAAGAATTTTGTCATTGTAAAAGATTTCAAATCTTTGAAGAAATTAATATTTTTCTAGGTCATTATTGTTAATAAATTAAATTTTCATTTAGGAGGTGCCTGAAATTCAAATCTTGATCATTATTATTCCTTAATTCCTTTACCAAAACATTACAGGTGATTTTTTTTTCAATGAATTAGACAATCCTGGCTTTCAAAATAATTTCCATGCTATATAGACATGATCTGCTCATACCAAGAACAATAATATGAAATGCTATTTCTGCAAGAGCAACTAGAAGAAAATCTTCAGTAATTGCTTGCCCACCTTTTGAACATGCAAACGCAAGCAAACATTTAATCCATGTTTAATTTGCAAATTGTAAATTTCTGCTCTGTAGCCAGAAAATGTGGGTTCAACCTTTCGACTACTTAAATAAAATGGGCAGGTTGACTTCTTAATAATTTATTGTTTATAAGTTACATTTTGATAACCATATATTAGTCACTGCACAAAATTGTAAACTATCTGAAAACTACAATTTAATTATAAGGATGAGGTAATAAAAATGAAACTACATTAAACCCAAATTAAGCACACTCTTTTTTTAAATTATTATTATTATCATTTATTGAATTGTGCTTGTGTGCTTATGTATGTGTGTGCACGCGTGTGTGTGTGTGTGTGTCTGTGTGTGTGTAGAACCAAGGACGAATTCGGGAACCACCATGGACCGCCTCCACCTCCTCCTTGTTTACTCTGCCCAGGGATTCACAGGCTCTGCCCTACCAGGACCAGAAGTGCAGGCCGCCCCCACTTCTGCCTGGCATCTATAGGTGGGATCTGGGATCCGAACTTAGGACCTTCCGCCTGCAAGGCAGAGGCTAAACCCCTGAGCCACCTCTCCAGCCCCAAATTAAGCACACTCTTAAATGAACACACACAGACCAAGGGAAACATGGTGAGTAAACAAAGGTCAATAGAAAGCAAACATCATTGAGGAGGTTCAAGACAATTACAGACTCAAGTGTTGTAGATGCTCCTTTTATTTAATAAATGATATGTAACTTAAATATGCATCTTCATGTTCGAATCACTTATGAAGCTTTCAAGCAGAAAATATCTCAGAGACCCACTGCAATCTGTGAGCACAGTTACAGAGATGACTTTATAGACCTTACTTTGAAAATTAAATGTACACTATTAATACTGGCTGGTTTACTGTTATACTTTAATCATGAAAGATCCACATTATTTCACATTTAGATGAATTGTGAAATTTAAATAATTTATCTAATGCTAATTTACAGATAACCTAGTAGCTCTTAGAATGACAAAAATAAATTTGACATAGATGTTTATTAATAATGGGAATGCACTTAATTATAATTGGAGAACAATAAAAGTTTTTGTAGGAAAGATATGAATGTATGCCATCAGTGGAATACTTATGAGAAAATAAATGCTTAAGACAATTGATGACAGCTAAATCATCTCCACAGATGGAACAGGAAGGGATCAGTGTGGAAGACAACACTTCCAGAGTGATGCAATTCCTTCTATTGAGATTCTCTGACCTTCCCAAACTTTGAGAGTTCTTATCTGAGATGTTTCTGGTCATTTACATAATTATCCTAACTGGAAAAAGCCTCATAATAATTATAACCAGAGTGGACTCAACAATGCAAAAGTCTATGTATTTTTTTCCTGGCAAATTTTTCTTCTCTGGAAATCTTCTATGTGTCAATCAAAGTCCCTAAAATTCTGTTTAGTACCTGGACTCAGGATAGAAATGTTCCTAAAGTGTTTGGGCTATCCAAATGTGCTTATTTCTCATGTTTGGAAACACTGTAACTTTCCTATTGGCTATGATGTGCTATGGCCACTATACATGGTCATCTGCAAACCTCTGTATTTTCTTATATTTATGAACCCCACAATGTGCATATAGCTGGCAGCAGGCTCCTAGCTCTGTGACATCCCAATTTAGATAGGGAAAACATGTGAGATATTCTCTCTTCATTTCTGCAACTCTAACCAAATAGACCACATCTGATACACCAATCATTCTCAAACTGGCTTGTGGAGACACTTGAGGTTACAAGCTGTCTGTCTATGTGGTTATGTTGGTAGTTACCTTATCTTTCATAATGGTACTTACATCTTATAGCAAAATCATTACTTCTGTGCTCAAGTTTCCCACAATCAAGGGAAAGGATAAAAAGCCTTCTCCATGTGTCCTTCCCTCCTGCTGTGGTGGTTTTATTCTATTGACCTGCTATTTTTTACCTGCTTGAGGCCAAAATCTATTCACTCTCCTACTACTGACAAATTGCAGTCTCTGTTCTATACCATTCTTCACACTCATGTTCAATCCAATGATCAATTAATACTTTAAGCAATTAGTACTTTAATTAATTTAAGAAATTATGTTAATTAAGAAAATTAAGAAATCACTTTAAGAAAATACTTTAATTAATTTAAGAAATTAATACTTTAAGCACAGTTTCATATAAATAATAGCTGCTTATTTATTTTTATTCATTTATTTCATAGCTGTCTTAAAAATTGACATGCAGTTGGTATCTATATTTACCATATGCAGAGTTACATTGTACTTAAATATTACCTTGAAATTCACTATGTCTAGATATATTAGATACATTTACACAATTTTAATTACCTATTCCTGAAGAAAAAAGTTTTTTCAGTAATAAAATACTGTGTTTAACCTTTTATAGTAAATATATGAGCATAATTAGATAATTTGCCTGAGCCTCAAATTTAATGGAAAATGATTTATCCAAATGTTCATACCTATGTTTTATGACTTTTTATGACTCTGAAATATATCACAGTAGCTACCAGTAACAAATAAAAAATGAATGTTTGCTGAGTAATTGGGTAAATCAGTGAGTGAGTAATAAGACTTGTGGTTTAATAAGATATCAAGGAAATCTATAAATTTTACCAAATTTATAAATCTGGAATGTGCTTATTTGATTTACTCTGCACTATTTCCATAAAAATAATAAATGAGTAATTGATATTATTCTTTACCTAGTAACTTCTTCTTGGATAACATGACTTGTACTAGTTATTCTTTGTGTTGCGGTGCGAGAACACCCAAAAGTCAAACAACTTAAGGAAGAAAGGGAGATTTATTCAGCTTTTGACTCCAGAGGGGAGAGACAGTCCTTTCAAGGCAGAAGTGTCATGACTGGCCGGGAAGTTGGAGACAGGCTTAGTCACTGCAGATAACATGGAGGTTGAGAACTGTTCAGTACCAACTGAAAAAGCATATCTCTCCCTGAAGGGAAGGACTAACCTATCTCTTGTGTCTGCCTTCCTTAAGGAAGGCTTCACCTTTCAAAGGTACCATGACCTTCTCAAACATATGAGCCTATGGAGACCACCTTTCAAACATGACATCCTAACCCATATTGCTGGGAACCAACTTCTCTCTTCTATTCAAACGACAATTTAACCTTTTGGTACATGATTTTCTAATCTCACACAGCAACACCCCACTCCTGATACCACAATCTGCATTAATCAAGGTTCTCTTGAGCCACAGAACCAACAGAATCAATATATAAAAAGGGAATTTATTGGTTTGGCTTATGAGATACAGCCGAGATAGTCCAGAAATGAAAGCAAGTAGTTGCTCAATCCAGAAATCTAGTCAATGGCAGCTGAAGGCTGGAGGATTCTTGGAAAGTCTTCAGCCACATTGAAGGATTAGAGAATTCAAGGAATGGAGGGTTGAAGAAGCTGAGCATCAGGAAGGAAGTAGAGTTTGACAGCACAAAGCAAGAGAGTGTCTCCAAGCTCTTCAGTTTTAAGGTTCTTTTTATATGATCTGCTACTGGGAGGTTCGATTCAGATCTAGGACTGCTCTTTGAATTGAAAATGTATTGATCCAGAAAAGTTCTTCAGGTGTTCTTACAGTTGATCTCTTAGTTAATGCCCCATGTGGTCAAGTTGACTACCATGATTAACTATCACAAGACTCAGCAGGGCAAATTTAATTTATTTACTTTTTGCATACATTTCTTCCTCCTTTGTTGTAGCCTTAGTTGAATTTGCTAGAATTTTCTATATGTCATTCTAAATATGTACCCTTAGCCTTCTTCAAATTTACAAACATAATTTGTGAAGTTATCTGAAAATGAGTATTTGAATTGGTCCAGGATTTCCTGAACTCCACATGTTATTTTGTATCAAATTAAATAATATTTCAAACTTCTAGAATTTTCTGAGGTGGTAAGAATTATCCTATTTTTATTACATCTACCCTTGAATATACTCTTATAACAAGACTCTAATTTAACAGGTTTTTAATCTCTATCCAGGGGGCAATATCCAATACCCATCAGAATGGAGGGAAGGGCATTGCAGGAGCAGCAAAACTGAAAAACCAGAACATCAGAGACTCTATATCAACCACCTAGAACTAGGCCAGCCTATTGTCTCCCCATCCTGAAGCTCAGGGAAATTTGCTGAAGAGGGGGTGGTATGATTGGAAGAGCACAAGGATGGGAGGAGTAATAATATGCAAGATACTCAACACAAGTTATGGCCGAAGCAATCATATTTGGACTTTGCATGCCCTGCGCAATGTCCAACACACTATTGAACCCACAAAGTCTAGCATTTGCTAAAGGCACCAAGATCCTTGGAGGCAAGGGATTGACAGCCACAGTAGTGTTCTTATGCTTAAAGTGAACACTGAAAATGGTTCTGGGAAATGCTACTGGATCCTTGCACCTCATAAGAGAGGAGGACCCAGAGGAAAATTTGGATGCTCTGGGGATGGGAGGGGGAGGCACTGGGGGATAGGGAGGGAAAAGGGAGGGGAGGGGGGGCACAGGGCGGTGGGGGGGTGGAGGGAGGGAAGGGACCAGTGTACCTGTTAAGTTTGTATGAGTGGAAATAAAAAAAATAAAATAAATTTGAAAAAAAGAATTATTCAGTCTTTAAACTCATGTTATTGGTTAATGTGAGTGTGATACTTAATCATGTGTCAACTTGACACAACTGGCATTAACTAAAATCAGATGAGACCACCTGAAGAGATTATCTGGATCAATACATTTACAATACAAAGACCATCCCTAGATCGATAGGAATCTACCTACATCTCTTTGAAACCTCCCAGTAGCGGACCGGATAAAAGTAACCATAGAACAGGAGACAGGGAAGAAGAGAGACTCATCAGGAATCCTCCAGCTTTCAGCTGTCACCCACTAGCCTACTAGATGTTTGTGGTGACTTAGCCAGCCTGCAGCTTCAACCACTAGCTATGTAGACTCAGTCATGAAAGACTCTATCTCCCCTCTGGAACCATAAGCTAAGTAAATCTCCCTTTCTCCCTTAAGTTGTTTGGCCTTGAATACTCTCTCACAGCAATAGTTAAGAGTAACCGTTACAGTGAGTATCAAGTAATTGAATGATTAGACTTCATCAATTATGTACCACATTTTTCAAATAAAAATACATTTAAAGGGATTATTTTAAAGTGACATTTGTCAATTATTCCATATTTTCTCTTGAGATATTATGGTTCACATGTATATGATATACTAATAATTACTCTTCAGTACATAATTTCATTTCTCCTTCAACTATTCCTTTGTATCACAAACTATCTAATATCTTATACTATATGCATTTGTGTATTTTATTCAATTGAAGTTCATTTTTGTATATTTCTTGCAATGTAGTTATGCACATTTCAAGAACCAGAAAAGAGGCAAATGAGAAGCATATGAATAGTTACTATAATGGGAATATGAAGATGTTTGCAAATCTTGTGTTTTGAGCTTATTTCCTGAAAATTTAGGAAGAATGAGCAAAAAGTTGCTATCCTAAGAATCCAAATAATGTAACATGCCTTTTCTATGTGAGGTGTTGAGAGACTCAATGCTATTTAAATATTTTTTCCAAAACAAATTCATGGGAGTGCATTTTTTCTTATTAACTCACAAGACTGCAATTTGCCAAGCATTTGGATAAATATTTTTGTTGTTTATCTGTTTGTTTGTTTGTTTGTTTTTTAGGAAAATAATTAAACTGTTTGCTCCATTTAAATACAACTTTATATAAGTGTCATCAGTAAAGGAAACTGTTCAATTGGATTTAATTAGAATATAACATTTGACACTAAAGCTGACCTTTGAAAATAAATAGAAATTCAAACTTGGGAAAATTTGTATAGGGCGTGCATAAATAAGTATTTTGTGAAGAATTCTCAAAACTAAGTAACAAGAAAGAACTTAATAAATGAGACTATACAATAATTGAGACCCTTATTTTATTCAGCATATGGATGCTAGATAATCATATGAAAGTTTTTAGCTATCATGAAACATTAATATTCTTATTAATCCCCAAATGAAATAATGTTGCAAATGTATTAAATACCTAGAATATGGGAAACTAAATTTCAAAGTTATAAACCCCAACTTAATGGATCAATATGTAACCTTTAGCTTTTGATAACAATTTATGTGCATGGACTTTGCTTCTAACATGTATGTTACATAATTTAATTTTTTAACCTTATTTGTTGTTGCTTTTTAGCCTAGAATATTTGCCATTATCTACTGTATTTTTGAGCAATTGTCTATGTTTATATGCTTATGTGGGTGCTATAACGATCCACTGTATCATGTTTCAGATATGTGTACTATCACTTTCCTATCATGAGAGAGAAAGGAGAGAGAGCACAGAAGTAACAGCGAGAGTGAGGGAAAGAGAACAAAAGAGTGAGAGGTTGGTAATATAAACTGGTCACTGATGCATGAGCTGATGCAGTCAGTACTTAGAATTTTTATTTTGGCAAACTGAGGATTGTTAAAAATGGAAATAAACATCTCCAGTTAATGGTGAGTTCATAAATCACTTATTGTAGTCACTCTTGCTGCTTATTGTGGTCTCATGACTGTATGTTACATATAGAGATGTAAACACAAATAATCTATGCTGCTTCCATTTGTATGCACATGATTGTATTTATTGTTGTGCCCCTCTTTCACAGCATTAAAGATAGAGTCTGGGGGAGTCATGTGTTCATAGATTCGGATGGCACATAAAAATATCAACATCACAAGGACTCAGAATCTATATATATATATCATATATATATTACTACTTATTATTTATTCAATTGTGCGAGTATGTGTGTGCGCGCATGTGTGTATGTATGTATGCTTATGTATGTGTGTGTGCAGAACCACGGACAAATTCGAGAACCACCACTGACCGCTTCCATCTCCTCCTTGTTTACTCTGCCCAGGGATTCACAGGCTCCGCCCTACCAGGACCAGAAATGCAGACCACCCCCACTTCCGCCCGGCGTCTACACGTGGGGTCTAGGATCTCACTCGGGACCTTCCACCTGCAAGACAGAGGCTTAATCCCTGAGCCACCTCTCCAGCCCCCTCGGATTCTTTTTTATCAGTGGTAAAATAATATTTTCTTATATTAAGACATGAACATTCCATTTTACAAAAATGACATTTATTCTCTTAAGTAGCATGTGTTTTACTGTTTTAGTGTTTTCAATGGTTATACTTCTTAATGATTGCAAAGTAAGAAGGCTGAAAATTTATAGAAGGAATAATAAGGTGATCTTATGTAAGTTGTATCAAACTTCTTGAGTGGCAAACAGAATGGTTCAATTAAAACATTTCATGGAAAAGGAGCTGATCCCTTGGGTAGGAGATTATTATTAATTCTGTCAGTATGATACATTTCAGAAAGTAATTGGTAACTGTTTTGAATAAATACCCCTACTTTCAATGATATTGTCTTTCTGTTCTTTCACTCATTTTAATGCTGCCAGTAGATGTATTTTATCTTATCATGATTAAAAAGGTAAGCAAGGCCTTCTCTTGTGAATCAAAGCATTTATTTATATAAGTATCTTCAGGTTTTAGAATTAGCAAATAACATCTAATTCAAGGGAATTTTATCACTTTTATTCATGGTTTGTTTAAAATTTCAAAACTATCATTAAATAGACTTTACACTTCGCTGATATAATCATGATAAATAATCTCATAAGATTCAAATAGAAGTAAGACTTTTCTTACTTCTATTATCATTATCATTAATTGCAATATCACCATTTAATGTCAATATTAAGAACCTGATATATACTTAGTTATATTTAGGTGTGCTACGTATGTCATATGAAGACAGCATTTTAAAAAACACATCCTATTTCAGTGATGAACAAAATAAAGTTGAAATGTATTGGAAATGCGTTATACACTGTTATCATTAAAGCAGTTCCCATTTGTGTGGCATTCTTTTCCTATATTAACTCTAGATTACATTAAAATTTGTGTGGATATGTGAGTGCAATGTAATAATTTTAGCAAAGGAATCTATAGCTAAGAAAACAGTGTACTCAAAACTTTGAACCTATATCTTAGTAAATTCATAACCTAAGATTTTGTGATCATTTTATAAACTCAGGTACAAAATTTTTGACTGAGGTATCTATTTGTTTTAATTTATGTTTTTTCTTTTTCTTTTGACTTAAAATGTGCACACTTCCAGAAGGCCATGTTATGATTTGATTTTATTTTGTTTTCATTGTGTAATGCTAAAATCAACACACTCAAGAAAGTGTCAATTATCTGTCATAGATGTTCAAAACCATTTAATATCTTTTATTGTTTTAACTGAAGTTATGGCATAACTTTCTGTATCACTATTCTATAATGGCAGAATAGTACCTCTTATTTTTAAACAAATTGGAACTTAATACTTGTTCATTATCCTTCATGATCATTCATGATTCTATTCTTTGTCAATGAAAACTTTTCTGTGCTTTGTGAGACCCATAGCTTTTTAAAATGTCTACCTTCTAATTATAATTAAGGGAATTATATGCTGATGAAAAGATTTGGTATTTTAAAAAGAGTGTTATTTGGTCTAGACTACTATAGATGAAAAATAAGAAAATAAAGTATGTTTATATATATAATAAACAGAGTTATAATTCAAGTGAATGTAATGAAATAACAAAAAAACCTCAAAACAAATAAGTAGCTAATAATTTCACATATACAAATAACATGATTCTAAATTAAAAATATCCCATAATACTTGAGATTTTGTTTCTTTTATTTCCGAATATTTTGTTTCTGAATAACAGAAAGAACTAATTTTACAGAACATCAAAACTGAAAAACACTTTTGAAATTTTAAAGCAATGCTACACCAAAGACACATAATTTTATAAATAATGGAATAATTGCTTATCAGACTATGAAAAACATTTTTAGTAATGTTGTCAGATAAGTTGCTACCTGAAGAAAGAGAAAAGAACTGTGTTGAGCATAAATTCAGATATTACAACAATTTCAATTAATAGCAAATTATAAAACAAAGCATTTATTTTACTATCATTAATATTTCCCCTTAAATATAAGAGAATAAACCTTGCATAGGCATTCACTATAAAGAAAAGTGATGCAAACAATTATACCTGTAGAAAAATTGAGGTTATGACTTTGGTTATTGAAGGGTATTGCAGCTTTCTCATTTCATTACATGGCATAAAAATATTAGTACACAGAAGCAACTTGTACTTCTGATGAAATTTTCTCCACAGATGAAACAGGAAGAGATCACCTCAAAAGACAATGCTTCCACAATGATACAGTTCCTCCTACTGGGATTCTCTGACCTTCCCAACCTCCAAGGGTTCCTATCTGGGATGTTCTCCATCATTTACATCATTATCCTAATTGGAAACAGCCTTATAATAATCATAACCAGTTTGGACCCTGCACTAAAGAAGCCTATGTATTTCTTCCTGGCAAATTTTTCTTCTCTGGAAATCTGCTATGTGTCTGTCATAGTCCCAAGGATTCTCTTTGACATTTGGACTCAAGAAAGAAGGATTTCTATGATGGGCTGTGCCACACAATTGTGCTTCTTCCTTATTTTTGGAACCACAGAATGTCTTTTACTGGCAGTGATGTCCTTTGACCGTTATGTGGCCATATGCAACCCTTTGCACTATCCTCTGGTCATGAACCCCACAATGTGCACACAACTGGCAACAGGATCCTGGCTTGGTGGCATACCAATCCAGATAGGGCAAACATGTCAGATATTCTCTCTGCATTTCTGCAACTCTAACCGAATAGATCACTTCTTCTGTGACATACCCCCCATTCTCAAGCTGGCTTGTGGGGACACTTCAGGGCACGAGTTATCTGTCTATGTGGTTGTTATGGTGGTGGCCGCCTTCCCTTTCATAATGGTACTTGCATCTTATAGCAAAATCATTGCCACCATCCTGAGGTTGCCCACAGCCAAGGGACGTTCAAAAGCCTTCTCCACATGTTCTTCCCACCTGCTTGTGGTGGTTTTGTTCTATGGATCTGCTACTGTTACTTACTTGAGACCAAAGTCCACTCACTCCCCAGGTATTGACAAACTGCTGTCTCTGTTTTACACCATCGTGACCTCTATGTTCAACCCAATGATATATAGTCTGAGGAACAAAGACGTGATTGCAGCACTAAGAAAACTATTGCTTAAAATATAGCGCCATTGATTTGTTTGGGATTGTTTTGTATGTTTTCCTTATAGCTTTGGAGAACTATTTTAACTTTCCATACCTTACTTTGAGAACATAATCCTTTAAAATTTATGATGTATTTTTGTACTTAAATAGTAGTAGGAAATTACTTACTTTGAATATATACTCTATCTAAATTCATCTACAGTGATCTATGCCTGAGGGAAATATTTTCTCATAACTAAACAGTTGTTTTCTACCTTCCCTGTGAAAATAATAATGAGTAAATTTCAGATAGTTATTTTATAAAGATTAAATATAACGGAAAACTATTTAACAGGAATGGATACCTGTAATGTTGACACTCATTTTTATTCTGCATTTTATTAGATAGTAGATATGTTGAATAACAGTTACTTTAAATGATTGAGTTGATATTTATTTCTCTGCCCTGTGGCAGAGTGCTAGAAATTCCAGATGTAGAATCAATAAACATTCAAATTTAATTCAAATTTAGTCATTCAACTGGTTGTACATAGATGTGGATATATGTATAATATCAAAATTAAAAAATTACATAGACATCTCTCTCGCTCTAATAACTTTCTTTGACATTACATAGTATACCACAAAATGTTGGTCTTGCTCAGATGTTTTCTTTTTGCTCACATTTTCTAATTTTCTTGTTACTTTGGTCCCAAATTAATTTGTTGTTATTTCACTTTTTTCCTAACTATATCCCAAATATCTATTATTCCTAAAAAAGAAAAAGCTTATTAATTTAAATGTGAAAGCAAGTATTTGAAATTATTTCACTCTTACCTAAATCCGATAGTTGCATGGCCTTGGCATACCTAATTTAAATTAACTTTAAGCCTTTAATTTTTTCTAGGTGACTAAGATTATATAATCCTAGAACTGGCAGGAGTCCTCAACCAGAAGAGCCTTCAACTCTCATCCAGATGACTCTAGGTTCTGAATTAGCAAATCATTAGGAAGGATTCTTCAGATCACGTCAGTATTTCTGTAAATTTGTGCTTTAGCTATTTGTACATATGTACAAAGCACTAAAAGACACTGCTGTCTGCAGTGAGTTTTCTACTTTCTCCTACCTTTCTATCTTGTATAATTAGCAAAATTCACTTATTTGTTTCTGATATATTTAGTGAGTTCATGTTTTACTTCTTATAATTTATCAAAGCATGAATTTCATAGGTGTAGTAATGCCCCATGATTTTAGATAGTCACACTTTTAAGCTCCAAATAAACTGTCCAGTAGGAAAGTGGTCATTTAACTACCTTTTTCATAAAATTTATAGTTAATAAAGTAGACTGCATAATTTTTTTTATTATTCACAAAACTATTGAAAGGCAGGCATATTAACCTGAGGAAAAAAATACATGGAGACATTTATTTTGGAAAATTCTGGCTATATTTAGAACCAAAATATCTATATCCTTTATTTTATATTTAAATTTGTTGAGATTATGATGTAAAACTATATTGAACAGAGAAACATTGTATCACACCAGTTTAATGTACAAAGAAAATTTCTTATTACATTTTGGAGTAACTTATCTTTCACTGCCTTGTAGTACTTTGGATCCCTCAAGATCACTTGCTGAAGGTTTATCATGCAATTTGTGACATCACTGGAGAATGGGACCACCTACAGTGTTCCAGGTTCACTCTTCTGGGGTGTTTATGTGTACTCATTCTTGTGTTCAGGAGGCAAAGATTGAAACCAGAACACAGGTAGAGGATTAAGACAGAGTTTATTGGAGGAGAGAAATAACAGAACTCAAGACCATGGCCTTGAGGGGCAATCCCTGAGGGGCAAGAGAGTCACCAAGAACTCACAGACTACAGGCATGAAATCCATGAGGGTGAGGGAAAGATGGAAAAGGACTCAATGACTCCAGACATGGAATACCATGAGAGGCAAGGGAGCCCTGGGGAACTCATGGACTCCAGGCATGGAATCCTTGAGGGGCAAGGAGCTGGGAAAGAACTCATGGACTCCAGAAGTGGACTGCCATGAGGGGCAGTGCCAAAGATACTTGCTAGGGACAGGTATATTTTATACATTTAGGCAAGCCCAGTAAAAATGCCTTGTCCTCATTGGTTAGATCCAGTTTCTGTAAACCTGACTGGAGTTTTTGATCTTTTATATCTCAGGAGTCTGTTCATATACTGGGGCCCAACTCAGTTGATCTCGTGCCTGACTTCATGGTAGAACTTTTGTTGCTATAGAGAACTAATCTTCATATCCTGAACAGACAGTCAGGGGACATTAGCAAAGGGTGTGTTCCTTCAAGGTAATCCCAGGGGATGTTAACCTTCCAAGACCTTCAGAGACCATCCCAGCATGGCTGCTCTAAAACTGCCTTAATCAGACCTGAAAACTAATCTGGAAAAAGGACATTTATCTTCTCTTTAAAGGATAATGAGACATTAGGTTCCCTCCTCTATCTTCCTCTGCCTCTGTCATAAGTTCCTGTCACACCGATATTCCATTTGTTTTACAGTTATAAAACCAATAAAGCCAGTTATACTTCACATGAAAGATCTAAAACCAGGAGATAAAATAAACATCAATTCCTACTGTTTCTCTCGGATATTTTTATGTTAGACTTTTCACTCTGACTAATACTCTAATGGACCACATTCATTCTTTCAAAAGTATGTTATTTTTAGTCAGAGTCTTTGAAATGAATATATCAAATCCAATAATTACATAATAATAGAATTTATTAAGGGACTTGCACCAGAGCCCATGGGATAATGTTGCAGAAGAATCAATGAATGAGTTGCATCAATATTTGCTTTGGTCATAGAAGTAAATCATCTATTAAACTGAGTTAGTGAAACAGGCAAAATAAAAGTCAACCAGGGAAGTCTAAGAATTTTCTCTGGAATTTCAAAATGACCTCATGACATCACATAGGGTCTTTCCACATGTCATTTTTTTTGTTTGTTTTTCAGGGTCATATAGAATATAGTTTACTTTTTAGTAAGTTATATTCTTTTTCTTTCAAAAATTTATTTGAGATTTCTTTATATACAAACAGAATGATTTTATGTCCTTGCTCCATTCCCCTCTCCACCTTCTTCTCTCCTACCCTCACCTCCCTCACAGCTCTCACCCATGCCCCTCCTCCTCTAATGCCCTGCATGTGTGGATCCTAGGGCTCCTTTTAGGGTGCCTGTGCTCATTAATATCCAGGTTTCTGCGGTAGTGTATGTGGCCCTTCTATGGGCAAAATCTCAAGGAGGGGCATCTCCCCTTATTTCCTAGTCATTCTTGCTAGGTGTAGTTGTTCCTTCTGAGATCCTTGCTGGTCAATGGGGGAATGTTGATTTGTCAGTCATTGTGAAAATCTGATGATAGTATATCTAACTGCAATGAGCTCCTGGATTCAGCAACCCTGTCATAACTGGCATTTTGGCCTGAAGTACACTTCCCCACCACTAGGCTTTTATAATCTTACTGCTTGCTCCCTTTTCAGCAAGGTTTCCTTAACTTTGGAATTGGGAGAGATTTTGATAGTCTGATGAGGACTGATTCTTCCAGAGTCACCAATTCTCTGCACTTTGGACCTTTGTGGTTTTCTGCCTCATTAATATTCCATTGCAGTAGGGTGTGTCTTGTTGAATGCTGGGAGATTTTCCTTTCTAAGGATATAATAAGAAATTTAGATTGTAGTTTGCTATCAAGGTATTTATTGCTAACACTAAGGTATATCTGATCTAGTCTAGTGTCTACATTTCCTTCCTTCCTCTGTTATTTTTGGGCAGGTTTATAGTACCATGCATGTTTTCTCTGATAATAAGAGATCTTTAGAACACATTAAGACAGTAGTTGGTTACACATGACCTTTATATAACACTGTCTCATATATAGCTAGGTGAAGCTACTAGTTACTCTTCTCTCCTTTGGCCTGCCCCCAGTCTCTTGCCTTTTTTTACTCTCTTTGCTGACTTTTCTTCATAAATTCTGCCCCCCTTTTATCCCTCCCCTTTAAGATGTTTCTTCCATAACAACTTTATTCATCTATTTGCTTGTATTCTTTTGTCTCTTTTGGTCTCTCCCCAATGCCACTGACTTACTCCTCTCTACAGTTTCATTGCATGGATTTTATGGCTAAGTTCTTCTTTTCCAAAGGTAAGGACTGAAACCAGAATACTTAAAAAACATTAAAGAAGATTTTACTGGAGGAGTGAAAGGAAATGGAGTCAGTGAGAGGCAAGGGAGCCCTCTGATGGCTGGCAAGATCAGAGTGTATTCATAGGGGTAGGTAGACCTGGGAAAAGTGGACTTTATTACTTAGCTGCAGTTTCTGCAAACCTATTGGGGTTTTTTGTCCCTGACATCTCATTGGTCTGTTCATTTTGGGATCTGGCCCAGTCAATGTAACTTGTGGACCTCATGGTCCACCTGTTTCTTTTGAGGAACTTAATTTATTTACAAAGAACTCATCTCCATATCCTTTCATAAACAGATGACTAGGGGAAGTAAGAAACCTTACCTCTGTGGGGGATTAAAACCATTTCCTTTCAAGACTAGAGAGATGCCTCAGGGGTTAATATTCTGTCTTGAAAGGAGGTCTTGAATTTGGTTCCCAGGTTCTACCTAAAAAGGATGGAAGGAAATGATAGCAGCCCAAACTTTGGATCCTGGTAGACAGAGCCTAGGAAATCCTAGGAAAAAGGAGATAGAAGCAATTCAGAATAATTCCTGAAGTCACCTCCACAGGGTCTCTCAGTACCTTCTGACACACACACGTACACTTATGCATACACAGACATAGACACGTGCATGCTTGTGCACACACACACACACACACACGCACACACACTAAATGAATAAATAAATAAAGTAAAAAGCATATCTTCCAGGTTGACAGGGTGCTGTTCTTTCAGGATAATCCCAGCAGTGATTGCTGACAGTCAAAGATCTTCAAAGATCTTCTCAGCATGGCCACTCTATTCTAAAACTGCATAATAAAAGTTGTTCTATCTCAGTTTGTGGGTGTTATAGAAGTATCCCTTTGGGTATATTTAGAGAGAGAGAAAATTTTGTTGGGTAATTTATATAGAGTAGAAAGATAAGGATGGGAAGGTCTTTGAAGATCATCCTCCACTGTTGAGATTTTCCTTAAGGAACACACCCTATTAATCTGGGGAACTGGTTTTAATCCCAACATAGAGATAAGGTCCCCATCTTCTCTCGACCCTCTGTTTATGAAAGGATGTGGAGAAGAGCTCTCCACTGCATATAAAATATGTTCCTCAACAAAAACAGCTCGACCATAAGGTCAGTGATGAGGTTGATTGGGTTGGGCCTCAATGTAAACAGATCCATGAGATGTAGGGGATAAAGAGCTCCAATCAGTTTTGAAGAAACTGGAGCTAACCTGTAGGGAAAAGTCACTTTTCCTGAGCCTGACTAACCCTATGAATACCCACCCTCTTAGGCAGCCTACTTGGTTCCGTTGATCCTCGTGGACCCCATATGTGGAGTCTATAAGTTCTTTTTTTATATATATATATAAAATACATTTTTATTATTATTTCAGCTCATACAAACTTAATAGGTACACCAGTTCCCTCCCTTCCTCCTCCTCCCCCCCCCCCGAATCCCCTGCTCCCCCTCCCCTCACCCTTCCCGCCCGATCCCCCCGTGCCTCCCGCCCCATTTCCCAGAGTCCTTTCTTGTGCATGCCTGACTCTCCTCTGGGCCCTCCTCTCCGATGACGTACAAGGACCCAGTGGCATTTCCCTGAACCGCTTCCTGTTTTCCCCTTAAGCATAGGAACACTACTGTGGCTGTCAATCCCTTGCCTCCAAGGATCTTGGTGCCTTTAGCACATGCTAGACTTTGTGAGGTCAATAGTGTGTTGGACATTGCGCCGGGCATACAATGTCCAATTATGATTGCTTCGGCCCTAACTTGTGTGGAGTATCTTGCAAATCATTGCTCCTCCCATCCTTTTGCTCTTACACTCTTACGGCCCCCTCTTCCGCAAATGTCCCTGAGCTTCAGGATGGGGAGATTAGTCTGGCCTAGTTCTAGGTGGTTGATATAGAGTCTCTGAAGTTCTGGATAGTGGTTCGTTGATTTTCTTTTGCAGTTTTGTTGCTCCTGTAATGTCCTTCACTCCATCATGATGGCCACTGTATGTCACCCCCTGGCCAGAGACAGAAAGCTGTTAAACTGGAATCTTATTATAAGAGCACATTCAAGGGTAGATGTAATACTTATACTCAAAATTGGAATCGCAGGGTCATATGGCTTTAGGCAATCAGAGGGGTCAATTACCCATTTGCAAAATGGTTACTTTTTAATCTGCCGGACTATATGCCCTCCCCTTCTGGTGAGTTCATACCCCCTTAGTTGTAAATGATCAGGAACGAATTGTGAACTTAACTAGGTGTCACATTAATTATTTGCAGTCCTTGATGGAGGCCTATTTCCTCTACTGTAACATGTTCACTTCTCTCCTGGTTTCTGGTGTGGCCTTCCAACCCCATCCCTTCTGTTCATAATCCTTGCAATTACTGTAGGTAATACATATGAGTGTCTCAAGATGGGCTGGGTGGGTTTGGTATTAGGAGCCACCTATTAGGGAGTACATACGGCACTTAATTTTCTGGGTCTGGGATACTTCACTTAATATAACTGTTTCTAATGACATCCATTTCCTGGCAAATTCCAGTAATTCATCATTTTTGATGGCTGAGTAATACTCCATTGTATAAATGTACCACAGTTTCCTTATCCACTCGTCAACTGTTGGACATTTGCATTAATTCCATGTCTTTGCTATTGTAAACAGTGCTGCTATGAACATAGTCATGCTTGTGCTATCGAGGTGAACCTCTGCTGTATGGGGGGTTATACCCAAAAGTGGAATCACAGGGTCATATGGCATTTCAATCTTTAATTTCTTTAAGAATCTCCAGATGGCTCGCCAGAGTGGCTGTATGAGCCTGCACTCCCACCAGCAATGTAGGAGAGTTCCCCTCTCTCCACATCCTCTCCAGCATTTGTTGTTGTTTGTGTTGTGGATTTTTGCCATCCTCACTGGAGTGAGATGATATCTCAGGGAAGTTTTGATTTGCATTTCCCTGATGGCTAAGGAAGTGGAGCATTTTTTAAGATATTTGTTAGACATTTTAATTTCATCCCTAGTAAAGTTTCTTTAAGTTTTAGGGCCCATTTTTTAATTGGGCCATTAGTTTCCTTGGTGTTTAGTTTTCTAAGTTCTTTGTGCACTCTGGACAGTAGAGCTCTGTCAGATATGTGGTTAGTGAAGATTTTCTCCCATTCTGTGGGTTGCCTTTGAGCTCGTGTTACAATCTCTTTATCTGAACAGAAGCTCTTTAATTTCACAAGATCCCAACTGTTGAGAGTTGGTAGCAGTGTCTGTGCCATTGGATGTCTGTTTAGGAAATTTTGGCCTATCCCAATCAGATCCAGGGATTTCCCTATCCTTTCAACTATGGTTTTTATAGTCTCTGGCCTTATATCAAGGTCCTTGATCCATTTGGAATTAAGTCTTGTACATGGTGACAAGTATGGGTCCAGCTTTAATCTTCTGCATGTGGAGATCCAGTTTTGCCAGCACCATTTGTTGAAGATGCTGTTCTTTTTCCATTGGATTCTTTGGGCCCCTTTGTCAAAGATAAAATGGCTGTAATTTTGTGGGCTTATATCTGGGTCTTCAATCCTTATCCATTGATCTGTGTGTCTATTTTGGAGCCAGTACCAGGCTGTTTTTATAACTATGGATTTGTAGTATAGACTAAGGTTCGGTATGGTAATACCTCCAGCAGTGTTTTTGTTACTCAGGATTGTCTTTCCTATCCTGGGTCTTTTGTGCCTCCATATGAATTTTGAGATTGTTTGGTCAACTTCTTTAAAGAATTGCTTTATAGCATTGAATCTGTATATTGCCTTTGGTAGGATGGTCATTTTTATGATGTTGATTCTGCCAATCCAGGAATATGGGAGGTCTTTCCACCTTCTGGTGTCTTCTGCTATTTCCTTCTTTAGGGTTTTAAAGTTTTCATTGTAAAGGTCTTTTACCTCCTTGGTTAGGTTTATACCAAGGTATTTCATTTTTTTAGGGGCTATAGTGAATGGGATGGTTTCTCTCAAGGCTTTTACATGTCTTTCATTCTGGGAATATAGGAAGGCCTCTGATTTTTGCACATTTATTTTGTATCCTGCCACCCAGCTGAACTTCTCAATTAGTTCCAGGAGCTTCCTGGTGGAGTTTTTGGGATCCCTCAGGTATAAGATCATGTCATCTGCAAATAGGGATAGTTTGACTTCTTCCTTGCCGATTTGAATCCCTCTTATGTCCCTTTCTTGTCTTATGGCTTCAGCTAAGACTTCAAGTACAATATTGAATAGAAGTGGTGAGAGTGGACAGCCTTGTCTAGTTCCTGATCAAAGTGGGAATGCTTCCAATTGTTCCCCATTGAACATAATCCTTGCTGTGGGCTTGTAGTATACAGCTTTTTTATATTGATAAAGGATCCTTCCATTCCTACTGTCTCGAGCGTTTTGATCATAAAAGGCTGTTGGATCTTGTCAAAAGCTTTTTCTGCATCTATCGAGAGTATCAGTGCTCTTGGACTTTGGACTGGTTTACATGATGAATTACATTTATTGATTTGCATATGTTGAACCAACCTTGTGTGCCGGGGATGAAGCCTAGTTGGTCCCCGTGAATAATCTTTTAATATGTTTTTGAATACGATTTGCTAAGACTTTGTTGAGAATCTTTGCGTCTGTGTATATCAGAGAGATCAGCCTATAGTTTTCTTTTTTAAGTGAGTCTTTATTAGGTTTTGGGATTAAAACGATATTAGCTTCATAGAAGGAATTTGGTAGTGTTCCTTCCTTTGCTATTTGATGGAACAATTTAAGGAGTATTGGTATTATTAACTCCTTAAATGTCCGGTAGAACTCTGTGCTGAATCCATCTGGTCCAGGACTTTTTTGGTGGGAAGATTCAAGATTACTTCCTCAATTTCCTTATATATTATAGGACTATTTTAAATAATTCACAACTTCCTGATTCAATTTAGGTAAGTTGTGTTTACTTAGAAATTCATCCATCTCTTTTGTATTGTCAAACTTCACCGAGTATAAGTTTTTGAAATATGATGTTATAGTTCTCTGGATTTCTTGGGTATCCGTAGTGATAACTCCATGTTCATTTCTAATTTTGTTAATTTGGGTTTTCTCTCTCCTGCTTTTGGTTTATTTAGCTAGGGGTGTATCAATCTTATTGATTCTTTCAAAGAACCAGCTTTTTGACTGGTTGATATTTTCTATTGTTTTCTTAATCTCGATTTTAGATATTTCTCCCCTTATTTTGCTAATCTCCTCTCTTCTACTACTTTTGGGATCAGATTGCTCTAGTTTCTCTAAAGCTTTAAGCTGCATTGTTAAGTTGTTTATTTCTGATGTTTCCATTTTTTTGATGTAGGCATTAAGAGCTATGAACTTACCTCTTAGAACAGCTTTCATTGTGTCCCAGAGATTTTGGTAAGTTGTATTTTCATTATCATTCACTTTCGGGAAATCTTGAATTTCCTTTTGAATTTCTTCCTGAATCCAGTTCTCATTCAGCATCATATTGTTAAGTTTCCAGGAGTTAGTGTATTTCTCTTGTTTGATGTGTTGTGGATGTCCAGCTTTAGGCCGTGGTGGTCTGATAGGGCACAGGTTAGAATTTCAACTTTTTTTTATATGTGTAGATTCGTTTTGTGGCCCAATATATGATCTGTTTTGGAGAAAGTTCCGTGTGCTGCTGAGAAAAATGTGTATTCTTTGGTGTGTGGGTGAAAAGTTCGATAGAGATCTGTAAGGTCCATTTCTTTCAGGGTTTGATTAAGTTCCAAAGTGTCTCTGTTAAGCTTTTGACCTATCCCATTGATCTATCCCATGTTGAGAGGGCGGTGTTGAAGTCCCCAGGAATTATCATTTGGGGGTTGATTTCTTGCTTTAGACGCTGAAGGGTTTTCTTAATGAATGTGGAGGGGCCCGTATTGGGTGCATATATGTTCAGTATTGCGAAGTCTTCCTGGTGAATTGTACCTGTGACTAAAATGTAGTATACATCCGTGTGTCATAATTTTCTTTGGTTTGAAGTCCACCTTGTCTGATATCATAATGGCTACCCCTGCCTGTTGTCTGCTTCCATTAACTTGTAGAATTGTTGTCCAGCCTTTTATTTTTAGAGCGTGCCTATCTTTTGTGGTGAGATGGGTTTCCTGCAGGCAGCAGATTGATGGATTGTGATTTTTAATCCAAGTTTGTAATCTGTGTCTCTTGATTGGTGAATTAATTCCATTAACATTTAGTGTTATAATGGAGAAACTATTGTAAATTCCAGACATTTATTATGTTTAGTAGTTTTTATAAGTATATTCCTTCGCTTTTAATAGTGTTATATTTGCCTTCTGTACTGGATATGCCTGTTTTTTTCTTCACGCTTGAGTATCATTTCTAGCATTTTTTGAAGGCCTGGTTTGGTGGACATGTATCCCTTCAAGTTGTCTTTGTGCTGGAAAGTTTTTCTTTCTCCCTCGATCATGACAGATAGTTTTGCAGGGTAAATCAGCCTGGGTTGACATTTTTGCTCATTCAATACTTGAAGTATGTCTCTCCAAGCTCTTCTTGCTTTTACTGTTTTGACTGAGAAGTCATTTGTCATTTTAATAGGTTTACCTTTAAAAATGATTTGTTTTTTCTCCCTTGAAGCTCTCAGCCCCAGTTCTTTATCTTGAATGTGGAGTGTTTTAACTATTATTTGCCATGGCGTGCTTCTGTTTTGATCGTATCTGTTTGGGGTGCGGAATGCCTCTTGTATATGGTTGGGGCTCTCTTTTTTTAGATGAGGAAAGTTTTCCTTGATGATCGTTTAGAAAAATTTCCTCAGGGGTGGTATTTTGAGATTCTTGCTCTGGTATCCATGAATACGCATGTTAGGCTTCTTCAGGGTGTCCCATATCTCTTGGATATTTCTCTCAAGTATCTTTTTGGCTTTAACAACCTCTTCCATTGAGCTGGTTAGTACTCCCACTTTATCTTCACGGTCTGAAATTCTGTTTTCTGCTTCGTTAGTTCTGTTGATAAGACTCTCTGTAGAGTTCTGGGTTGAAGATAACTTGTCTTGTAGCTCAATTTTAAACTCTGCTTGAGTTTGTTTTAACTGCTCTATGCCAGTTTTTGTTTCTTGCACTGTTTTTCTCAACTCCTCCAAATGTCTGTTGTGTTTCTCTTCAAATGATTGATTTGATTATGTAATTCCTCCCTGATTTCCTCTTTCATAGTATTGAATATGGTAATGATCATATTTTGAAAGTCATTATCCTGGGTCAGGCTTTCTTGGCCTTTTTCCGTGGGTTTGTTCTGGTTGGAGTCTAACATTATGAGATTAATTTCTTCAGTGAGAAGTTTGTTTACTTGAGTGTTGCTTCTCATGGATTTGCACTTTGACTTTGGCATTGTCATTTTAACTCTTAAGATCTTTCAATTTCACTAAACTGAATTATTTGGCCTGGGGTTTTGGGGGTGGGCAGGGACAGAACTTACCTAGGTCACGGGTGAGGCCTGGCTGGACCGCGCGCGTGTCCTGACCAGGGGAGCAGGGTGGGGAATGGGAGGATGGGGGCGTAGTGGAGCTTTTTAACCCGAGGGCAGCTGGGGAGGGGCTCGGGCGCAGGGGGAGTTCCTCCTCATCCCTTGGCCCTGCGTGCAGCTCAGGCTGGATGGCGGGAGTCGGAGCCGGGTCCCTTTGGTCTGACCTGGGTTTCTGGTTGGCGGGCGCGGGCGGGGCTTACCTAGAGTCGCGGGGTGAGGCCCGGCTGGATCGCGCGCGTGCGTCCTGACTGGCGGAGCGTGGTGGGGTGAAAGGTGGAGTCTATAAGTTCTTATCCAACTTCTTTGCCCCTCCTCAACTCCATGTCGGTGAGTTCCTTTTGATTCTCTTGCCACTTTCATAATCCATGTATGTGAGTTCTGCTTTTTCCTCTAATAAAATCTGCCTAATCTTTATGTATGTTCTGGTCTCAATCTCCTGAACAGAAGAGCCTGGACGTAAAAACCCCACAACACTTTGGGTTTGCTTTTAAGCTTATTCAAAATATTTTAGAATTCAGTTTGTACATTATCTAAAATGGTAGAGGAAGAGACCATAAAGTATTTAATGTTCTAAATGACTCCAGAAATAATACTTAAGAACAGATCCTGGTAAAAGACTTTTACTCTAAATTTTCCATATACAGAGCAATATGAAATAATGTGAGAAAGACGAAGATCTTAGTAGTTAGTGAAATAGGATATATGTTTTACTCTCAGTTTTATTTCTAGAATATAGTCTTTGTTAAACAATCACCAAAATCAGACCATTTACCACTCTTTCATGCCTCCATAATTCCCCTGTCATTTCCCTTCTTTCCCTCACACTCTACCCAAGACACCCACTGATAAGCATTTTGTTACACATATCAGTTCACATTTATGTAATTTCATGTAAATGAAATCATGTAGTATATACTGTCCCATATATAGATTCATTTATTCCCCACAATTTTTTGAGACACATCTGCTAATGAATGATTTCTGTTTTTTATTGATAGATATTACTTCACTTTATGTATATCTTGTGACTAGTGTTAGTCTTAAATTTTCTACTGCAAATAAAAGTCAGAGAAATACTCAATTGCAAGCAATTCAATTGATATATAATTTAATTTGTCTTATGAAAATTAAATTAGCTAACTGAAGTAATCAAATAACCAGAAATTAATGAGGTTAATCTTAGAATTGGCACACATATACCTTTTTGTGCAAGTGAAATTGTGTATATATATGAATGTGAGTTTTGTAAGTGGGTAGATGTGCGTGTGTGGATGTGCATATTTACAAGAGGCTACAAGAGTGTGTGTGCCTATGGAGGTCCAAATGTGACATACAGATATGTTCTGAATTGTTCTACCTCAAATTGCTTTTTCTTTATTTTCCTTAAGCTTCTTAAACTCTGCTACTAGTGCCATAATTGTACCATATCTGTCTGGCATTTTTACATGAGATTTGGGTATCTGAATTTAAGCTCTGAACAACAAAGATTTAAACTATAAGCCACTCCCCTGTAACTAATGTTTAATATGTTAAAACATGCTAAACTGTTTTTTAAAATAAACTGACCACTTTTATTATCACTAAGTTGTAATTTGGATGAAAGCTATTACCAGAGATATAGCACATTACTTGTTTAGCTTTACTTCTAAATTTCTTAATAACTCTGATTGTGGAACATTTTATTTTGTATGTATATTTGTGTTCTTTTATAAGGCTCATACTGAAACCTTTGACCATTTTTACTGAGTTAGTGGCAGTTACTCTTTTGTTGCTATTAAAAATATTATTATCCAGGTAGCTAAAGAGAACAAGAGTTTGTTATTTGGCTCACAATCCAGTGGTTGTAATAGTTACTCTTTTTGTTGGTGTGAAAAAGTACCCAAAGTCAAGCAACTTAAGGGAAGAAAAGGAAATTTATTTAGCCTATGGTTCCAGAAGGGAGATACAGTCCTTTGCGGTGGAAAAGGCACTGCTGGCAGGCAGAAGCTAGAAGTGGATTAAGTTACATCCTTCATTTTTGAGACAGAAAGCTACAAGACTGCCCACTGTCAAAACAGACCTCTCCTGGAAGAAGGGTGGGACTAATCCACTTCAAGACCCACCGCCTGTGACTGCCTTCCTCTAGCAAGCGTTTACCTCTTAAAGGTGTCATGACTTTCCCAAGCAACTAAGGATTCAAACACAGGAGCCTGTGGGGGACAATACGCATTTCAAACTATGACAGTGGCCAAAGCATTAGGCTCAGAGAAACACAGGTCCCACCCCTAGTGTTGTACTTCCTCCAACAAGGTTATATCTCTTAAAAATTCCATAACCTTCATAAACAATACCTCAAGTTTGCAAGGGACATTTCATATACAAACCAAGCTAAGTAGAACATGTTGTCCTCACTTTTTTTCTTTTTTGTTTCTATTATTATATTTACTTTGTAATATAAAGAATTTTAGTTGTTAGTTATTTTGTCAAGTCCTTCCATTCTCTCTAGGCAGCTCCTCCATATTTTGCTGACCATTTCCATCAAACAGTTTGTCCTTCTGCTCTGCATTATGCTCCCTTGTTCCATTCTTCATCCTGTAAAACAACTTCATCCATTCTCATAGTCTCTATTTCCCCCATCAGTACACACACACACATACTTCTTTTGATCAAGATCTTGAATATGGGAAAAGACACGGTATAACTGTGTGTGAGTCTGGCTCATTAAACTTATGAAAATTATTTCTAGTTTTGTTGCCTTTTCACCACATTCATTTCATTTTTATATATCTAAATAAAATCTATCATTTTATATCACATTTTTTCTATATATTCATCTTTGATGCACACCCAAGTTGATTCCATATGCTCATCACTATGAATAATATAGCAATAAACTTAGATGTGTCCTTCTGTAGTTACTGGATGAGATCATTGGGATGGATGCAGAAGTAGTATAACTATATCATATGGTAAATTTATCTTTATTTTTTGAGGAATATCAATGTTGTCTCCCAAATTGGTTGTACAAGTTCCTAATAGCAGTATATAGCAAATATCATTCCCCAGATTGTCACAAGCATTTGCTGTGATTTTCTTTCCAGATAATAATCTTATCTTGGGTGAAATGGAATCTCAAACAATGTTTTTTCTTTTTTATTTCTCACTGATTAAGGAGGTAGAAAGGATTTTTCAAATATTTTCATTTTTTTATTTGTTCCATCCGTTAAAACAAGGTGTAGACTATATTTAAGATATAAAGGATATATACACATTATCAACTATATTTAAAGTGCTAAATTAATTTTCAACTTTCCTACTGACATCTATCAACTGGTGACTGTCATCAAGATTTAAGATCAAGCTTTGTTTAAGATGTTCATGTATTCTCTAGGGAAAGTACAGTACCAGAATTCTAATTAATTGTTTTCCTAACACAAAGCCTATGGGAAGAAGTCTGAGAGATTTAAATCCCTAATGCAAAGGGGATAAGAGAACATCAGATGCCCAATTTCTGCTACCAATGAGGTAGCACCACAGGTAAATTCTTGGGTTTGAAGATTTACAAATACAAGCTCAAAATATTATACTTACCTGTTTGGAAAAACAGGTGGGAGCTATTTAACTGAATGATTTTTACAACATTACATAGATTGCAATCTTAACTATAAGGATGTAAAGCGCTAATATTTTCTCAGAACTGGTAGATTCTGACTACATTTATTAGTATCCTGAAATGATATTTTATTCAAATCATCTTAGTCTAGATTCACAAATAACCCTTAACTTATTCACTATTATGAAGGCATGCACATAAATACAAGTGGCATTTTGCATTCTGTGTATTGGTTCTTTTTTTAATAAGAGTTTTGCAATAAATAATATGTTAAATATCACCTTCAACTCCATGGGAGCCATAGATGATAGTTTAAAAAAATGAAAAGGCAACAAATACCAACTCATAAATTGTTCTTCTCACACTATATTAACATTCATACAGTAATATTTATTTCTTTCCTGTCTAGGAGAATGGCTTTATATGTGGAAAATGCTATTCCTTTACTGTAAAACTAATAGTTCTAAGACTGATTTTTTGTATGATTTTAAAAATCTATTAAAGTTTCAGAAATCAAAAGTATACTTCCCAAAGTTAGGTAAAGTCAGAGATTTAAGTTTTTACATTTTCTATGAGAGTCATCTTATCCCAAATGTTGTCTCAAATGAAACCTCTGTATGGGTTATTATGAACAATATCATATAATATCTATAAATCTACTGAAAGGTGATTGGATGGTTTTTTGATGAAATACAAAATTAAAGAATGCATTGCTTTCTGCTTTCCAGATGATTTTTGGTACAGAAAATTGAAATGTATCTGCTCTATTTTGAGCCTGACTTCTAAATTAACAGAAGAACACAAAGGAATGGAGAAGGGAAATTGTTCCTCTATGAATGAGTTTATCTTCCTAGGAATTACCAAGAATCCCGACATGAAATTGACCCTTTTCATCATGTTTCTACTTGTATATCTCATCACTCTTCTAGCAAATTTTGGGATGATCATTTTAATTAGAATAGATTCTAAGCTTCAAACACCCATGTACTTTTTCCTCAGCAATCTCTCTTTTTGTGACCTCTGCTACTCCAGTGCTGTTGGACCCAAGATGCTAGTCGATCTTTTATCTAAAAACAATCCAATTCCAATTGTGGGCTGCGCTCTGCAGTTCTTGACATTCTGCATCTTTGCAGATTCTGAGTGTCTGCTGCTGGCTGTTATGGCCTTTGACAGGTACCAGGCCATCAGCAACCCCTTGCTCTACACAGTGAACATGTCCAGCAGGTTGTGCTTCCTGCTCATGGGAGGGGTCTACATGGTGGCAACAGCAGATGGTTTGATACACACCACATTGGCATTTCGTCTGTGCTTCTGTGAGTCTAATGAGATCAATCATTTCTTTTGTGACTTACCTCCACTTTATCTCCTTTCCTGTTCTGACATACAAGTTAATGAGCTGGCATTATTCGTTGTTTTTGGCTTCATTGAGCTGAGCACCATCTCAGGAGTTCTCATCTCCTATTGTTACATCATCCTATCTGTCTTGAAGATCCGCTCTGCTGAGGGCAGGTTCAAAGCTTTCTCCACCTGCACCTCTCACTTAACTGCAGTTGCAATTTTTCAGGGAACAATGCTCTTCATGTATTTCCGGCCAAGTTCTTCGTACTCTCTAGATCAAGACAAAATGACTTCACTGTTTTACACCCTTGTGATTCCCATGCTGAACCCTTTGATTTACAGTCTGCGGAACAAGGATGTAAAAGAAGCTCTAGTGAAACTGAAAAACAAAATGTGATTCTGAAAAAAATGCATGTTATTATAGAGATATTTGTAGTGTTATTTTCTCCTTAAAAATATATTGATACCATGAGCAAAAGTTTTGTTTCAAGTTCAATTTAATTCAATGTGTGTTTGAAGTAACACATAATTGTGATGAAAATACAAATATGTTATGCTCTGCTACATAATTTGCATTGATATATAATATCCCTTTCTATAATATTAACCTGATAATCCAACTATGAAAGTTTTTCATGGCTGTTGTTTTATATCATTTTTTATGCTAAGCTTAGGAAGGTTTACTAATTCCCATTTTGTACTTTTATATCGCTTGCATTTCATAGCAAATTTTAAAATCTGATACTTAGCTTATTGTGTAGTATAGTAGAGGGAATATCCTTAAACTCGACATCAAATAATTTGTGATAGACCTAAATAATTATGAAACAAATTTTCTATATACTGAACACCAAAATGATATTAAAGCTGATAGCATTGAAAGGTAGTTACCTTTATGTGCGCAGTCATTAAAAATTAGCTCTTCCTCCTATTATAGCACAGGTTAGGAGCTCTTTCTGGACCTTATTCTTAAGACACAATGAAAACCTTGCTGGGACTCAGAAAGTACTATCTTGCCTTTTACTGAATAACCCATGCTTGGGTTCCAGATTTACAATATTTGAAACATGAGTAATATTTTATTGTTGCTTTTTAGCTTTTCATTGCATGCTTTTTTGATTTAACAGTTCAAATTATAATAGTCAAACCATAGCAGAAATCATTTCCTGAAACATATTAAAATGTGAACCAAATGGAATAGGCTTGGTATTACAACACTTTAAAGTATATAGTTAAACCAATCTTTTCTTCTTGAAGCATTTAGGCTGTTTTAATCTTCATTTATCCCACTCTTTTTCAGATATAGTAGCTATGAGCTAAAAGGAAGTTGAAGCTTTATTAAAGGATTATGGAAACCATCATAATCTATCTAATCTGATTGAAAATGCTGTTTGAATGAAACAAACTTGAAAGTGCATTATGTGAAATGATTTTAGGCTGTTTTTATCTGAAAGAAAATGGTCTGTATTGACTCATAAAATACAGCATATAATGCATTGTACTTCAACAGAATTTGTGGGTTTTTTTTGTTTTTTTTAACATAACACATTTTTAATTTTAACATTAGTCTTTTATAGTACCTCTAGCTTTTTCTCTGACCAAAGGAGAATAATTTTCAGATCCACTCTGAAGTCTCACACTGAGGACCTTCTCATAGTCTTTCAAAGCAGCTTAGCACCAAACATTCTTTGAGCATCTGCTGGAGTCTTTGCAACTTCACAGAAAGAATTTCACTTCTACAACAGAATTTGTAATATAATCCTAAATAATTCTTTTTCTTATTGTTGTCTCTGAGTAACAACATTTTTGCATGTCTGTGGATAAGAAAAATAAAGTCTTCTCAGCACAGCAGTGACTATATTGATGGGGTTCCCGATATAATCATGTTTGTGTATCACAACTCTATCCTTTTTTCATTGCCTTCAAAATATAATTATAAGACTGAAAAGGGATGATGGGGATGGACTATGGAAATACAGTGTTCTTCAACTTTCTTTGCCATAAAAACAGGGTATGATGTGGAGTATCTGTGTATACACCACATATTTTCCCATCAGCTTGCAATTTTACTTTCAAAAAAATCATAAAGAAGTTTGAAGAATCTACTGCTTTTATATTGTACAAAATAAGAGCACCAGCGTTTTCAATTATGTTATATGACAATTGTAAAGAATTAGCATTTCAAATTTTGCTAAAGTTATTGCAGTTCTCTGGGGGAAATTCTGAGCCAGAAATCTAATTATTCATGGATGAATGATACAGAAGAATTAAGTTGGAAGTTTACCAAATGTAAGTCTCTTAGAGTCTCTAGATAAACAAACATACAATGTGACATACACATAATTCAGGCAACATAGATGCAGACAGAAAGATTCATCTCAGATTAGTTTCTTAATGTTTATGTTTACATGATAGAGGAAAAGTATAGATAATTCCATTAATTAAATGGGATATATTATTGAAGAACATGTACATGAATTTTATATATGCTTACATAGCTAAACATAATAGATAATCTACTTGATAATGCCATTTCTCCTTAAAACTATTTGAGTTTTCTGACTTTGTGTGTGTGTGTGTGTGTGTGTGTGTGTGTGTACACAGGTTTTGTACAGGTTTGACTTAATAATCCAAGTTAGCATCATAGGTAAATAGCTTCATTTGAAAGGTTTTCTTTTCCAAAAACAAGGAAGTACATGTACTTTCAAATTTTGGTTTTTTTTAATAATAAGAGTTCACACAATAAGAGAAACAGTTTTGATATATACATGTGAATGAAAGCAAAAACAAAAGCTACTGACATGTATATAACGCAGATAAAATAGCAAAAATTTCAAACTAACAGCAAATGTGAAGCCACTGTATTCATTATATTCTGGTGATCACCTTTCTTTGATATCTGTGCATATGTGCATAGTGCATCTGTGCATATATGTGTTCGCATATGTGGGACACTGTGCGACACTGTGGGGTGGAACAGAGGCTCATATGTACATGCATGGGGAGACCAACTTTAATACTAGTGTCTTCCTCAGTATCTTCCCACCTTATTCATTAAGCTAGATTCCCTTCGGGATCAGAAGATTATCATTTGGGCTATACTAGCTGATTTTATTCTCCAGGAATCCCCTATTTCTATATCCTACTTGTCATCATGCCTACCAGCAATTATGTGGATGCTGATAATGGTACTCATTCTTGCATGGTAAGTACTTAACCCACTGGACTATCTCTCTAGCTCCAGTTCTACATTATTGTGGTAGTATGAACCAGTCTAACTTTACGAAGGTTTTATAAAGTTATCAGCAAATCAATAAAAAAGATAATATACTTCATTGATTTTTCAATGAATCATTGACAACAAAATTGTAGTCAACATAATTTGCATGTTTTACTTCTATGATAGCATCTTGAGGAGGAGCTCTAAAATCAATTACATTTCCCAAAGATTGGAATAAATGAGATGGTTTTGTCAAAGAAATGAATTATTTTTTTCCTTTCATCTGGATCTCCCCTCTAAATTTGATATTTCTTTCATATCACTTTAGAACATGACCCAACTTCTAATTTGTTACAATATTGCCTATGAAGGGGTAGTGGTCATCAAGATAAATCATATACATTATGATAAATCATATACATTGTGAAACACACACATTTAAAAGTAAAGCTAACATTTACAGGTGACATTTTTTTATAATGGCATTTTTACATAGACTGATCAATTTTTTTGAAGGTGGATGTAGCAGTTTATTGAAACACATATTATTGTGTATCTTTTCCATATTTTTTATATGTAGGACAATCAAGTCCTAATGTGTCATTCTCCTGATCATTTTGAAACAGTTTTTAAAACAGTGAAGAATGCATTTCAGAAACTGAATTTTTCTCTTGAAAATTCCTAGCAACTCTATGATGAAAACAGTTTTGATCATTACATTTCTAGTCATCTATCTCATTATTATTCTTGAGAATCTTGAAGTTATCCTTTTGAGCAGGATGGATGCCCAGTTTCACGTGTTCATTTAATATTTTCTCAGCTACTTCTCTCTCTCTAACCTGTATTAGTCAGGGTTCTCTGGAAGAACAGAATCTCTAGAATGCAACACATATAAATAACTTTAATTTAATAAGTAAATTCAGAATAAAAATAGTGTCCTTCAAACAAGCTGCCTGCAGCTGCTTCATTCTTGACTGAAAAGTCTCACCGAAGGATCCTGAGAAGGTCTCGAGCCTCTGTCTCACTTGAAGATTGAAGGCTCTAGACTCCAATGTCTGCCAAGAACAGTATACAGCAGCAAAGCCTATGAGTCAGCCAAGGACAGAGGCAGTAGCAGCAGCAACAATAAAGAAAGCAATGATGTTCAAAGAAGTTAACAGCAAGTCTACACAGGATAAGGGAAGAGCAAATCCTTCCTACTGGCACTTCCTATTATCAATCCATCACTGGAATGTACTACCAACTATGGACTGGGATTTCTACATCAATTAAGTAAGTATCTACACACTTATTCCAGTACCTGCTCCAACCATTGATTCTCTACAGCTGAGCCCCAAACAGTCTGCAACTGTCAAGGTGACACTAAAATGTAACTGTAACAGACCTCTGCATTTGCACACTAGATGCTGATGGACCTGTTCCCCTTTGTAGGCGGTGCTCTCCAATTAGTCATTTATTGTATCTTTACAGATGCGGAGTGCATGCTGCTGGCCATAATGCCCTTTGATGGGTACAATATCATCAGCAACCCCCTGATGTATGCAATGGAAATATCCAGCAAAATGTGCTGTGGGATTGGCAGATGCTTTGATACTTATAACACTGACTTTCCAATGAAAGTCTAATGAAATCAACCATTTCTTCTGTGATTCACCTCCATTGTATCTCATTTTCTGTTTGAGATATAAGTCAATCAATTGGTATTATTTACAGTGTTTGGCTTCATTGAGCTGAGCACTGCCTCAGGAGTTCTCATCTCCTATTATTGCGTCATCCTATCTATCTTGAAGATCTGCTATTCGAGGGCAGGGGGCTCAAAGCTTTCTCTACCAGCACCTCCCACTTAACTGCAGTTGCAATTTTTAAGAGAATAATGCTCTTCATGTATTTCCATCTAAGTTCTTCCTACTCTCTAGATGAAGACAAAATGACCTCATTGTTTTACCACCTTCTGATTCCCATGATTAATTTACTTTTCTACAGCATGAAGAACAAGGACTTGAAAGAGGCTCTGTGAAAACTGAAAAAAGAAAATTTATTCTGAAAACATGCATTACATGTACATAATCGCTTGTATGTTATCATTGTTTCTGGAATAATATGTTGATGATTTGCAGTAAAGTGGTTCTTCACAACTTAATTTCATGAAGCGTGTATCTGTGCTAATAGCAAACTGCAACTAACATAGTGCATCTTCAAATTTGCTATGTTTCATTATGTTCCTAGTATCGAGATATGGTATTCACTGGTGTAAAATTTTCTTTATCTAGTTTTTTGTCAGTTTTGTATGGCCATTGCACCATTTAATTTCTGTTATATTCAATTGAGGGACTACTTATTGATTACTTTTGTCATCTTCATATGTCTTATATTTCCTGGATAACTTATTATTTATTTCATAGCAAAATTTATACCTTACTGGAAATATCAGCCTTTCACTGAAATCTCAAGAATTTTGTAATACATCTCAAAATGATCCTGAGTTAATACAGTCTGGGTTATCATCTAAAGCAAACTGTGCATGAGAAATGCAACATTGACTAAAGATGACAAATATCAGAATTGAAATAAAGTGTATCATTGAGATGAAAGACTTCTTTTTTTTTCTTTTTTTTTTTTTTTTCTTTTTTCCGGTGCTGGGGACCGAACCCAGGGCCTTGCGCTTGCTAGGCAAGCGCTCTACCACTGAGCTAAATCCCCAACCCCGAGATGAAAGACTTCTATACAGAAGATATTACCATTAAAGGGATGCTGAGGCTTAAAAAATCATGGCATTAAGAAATCAATGATTTCCATATTGATTGGTAAAGAGAAACTAAAAGACCACCATAGAGGCTCTTGTAGAATTATCAACAGGAGAGACTCTAGAAGAATACATTTTGATAATTGAATAGCTGATTGATTTGATCATTATAAAAAGAAATCAAAATTAGTTTTTAAAAGCAGTTTGTTATAGCCAGGCATGTTAATGGCTGAAAATCTAGTGAAAAGTAAGTCAGAGTGATCTTAAGTTACAGACCATCCTGTCCTAGTGAGGTCAAAACCAGACTCTGTTGATAAATAAGAATAAATCTTGTAACACAGAACAAAGCAAAACAGCAACAACAGCAAACAACAAAAAAACAAACAGGAAAGTAGTGAGTATACTGGCATACAACTTGTTTGGAATGAACTTTTGACCACCAGTTTCTCCTTTGTTTTTCCCATGAACCTTCTTCTTTCCCCACATTCATCCCTGGTTAAGTAGCAGTCTTCAATTTTTATAATAATCCCTTAAAACATTATGTAATGTTAACATGTTTCTTAAGTAAATATCTCCAATATGTCTAAGTAAGAAAATTCGTTCCAGGTATCAGCACTTCATTCATGCACATGAAAGCCATAACATGATATCTGAGACACAAAATGTGAAAACAAAGGAAAAACAGGAAGCTATGTAAATTTTTTTAGAACATTCTAAATATTGATAAAATTCACTGAGGTTATAGTATGTCACACACACACACACACACACACACACACAAACACACACATACACACAAACATTTCTTTTAAAATCTTATAGAAAATGTGGATACTTAAATACTGATTCTCTAAATATAGTCTAGTTTGCATATTTTTATTTTCTTAAAATTATTATTTCATAGTTTCACACAGGATTGATAATATTTGCCATCATTTCCCCCTTTTATCACTCTTCCATTTCTGCTGGATCATTTTTTCTGCCCAACAACCTGGTCTCTTACCTTCATGACATTATTAATGGAAAATTGACTTTGCTTATGGCTTCTTACAGGCTATAAACGTATAGGTGAGGGATTATTTACTGTTTATGTCATTGAACCATTAATGGCTAAATGTCTTTCAGGGATGAATACTACCACTGAAGCTCATTTTCCATTCTTGACAGAATGTTAACCCACCTGATCTTGCTCAGGTTTTCTGAAAGTGTCTCCATCCATGAATCCTTGTGTACAGTGATCAGATCATATATAGAAGACAGTATTTTGCAATACTCCTCCACACCTTCTGACTATTTCAGGTTTTTTTTTCTTTTTATTCTGAGATGTTATGCCTTTGGAGATAAGGGGTGTTACAGTGATATCTTATTGAAGGATTAGGACTTAACAACTACTTATTCTGAACATTTTGAAACGACATGAACCTCTGGATTAACATCTATCCACCACAACAAAAGAAGCTTCTCTGACAAATGGCAAGTGAGAACAGCATTTTTACACAAATATAAGCAAAGGTATTTTCTTTTTAGAAGGTAATTAAACAATATGCTCTTAAGTAAAACAACAGCTATAGTTTTGTTTTGTTTCTCTAAGGCCTATGATTTCTAGAGTCATGGGCTCTTGACCAGGTTTGCAATTCTAGGCATGGCTTTCCTCCTGTGAAGCATGCTTCAGATCTAGCCTGAGAAGTTGTCTACCCCACTAACAGTCATGCCACTACTATACCATTGTGTAAGGCAGGTTGTTATTGTGCAACACAAAGTCTGCAATTAGATAAACCCGTGTCATTACTGCAGCCTATGTAGCCCCATCCAGCACTTATGAAAGGTAACAAGCCAAAAAGAAATCTCTGGTTTAATTTAACTGTGGTTTCTACAGGTCCTGGAACTAAAGTGTGTGGGCCTATAAGTGGAAGGTTCTTGCCACCTTATGAGACGGACAGACAAGAATAATGGGAATATCTTGGAAGAGAGTACTGTGCATATTACCTACAGTATCTGCTAGTGTGAACGTCTCTTTGTGGAAGCATTTCAAAATAAAAGTTCAGGTAAAGATGTACGTGGACTTACAATGTGTAATATGGGATACTGCAGCTGCTTAAAAGACACTGGCTTGGCAATTAAGTCTGACAGCTTATTTCTTCAGAAAACAGGCTTTATGAATTTCTTTCTATACAATGTAATTTCATCTAACTTTGAACATTACCCAAGAATGTCATAGAAATATGGCTATAACATTTTCGTTTATATTTTTAGACTGTAAGGACAAATAGCATTAGGAGATAATATTCTTGAGAGGTTTTAGTTCGTAAATATAGAACTCTCTGAAATAAGCTTTCTCCTTGTGAAATAGTCTTGGCATTTTTGGAAAGATTGTCAAAACTCAGTTCTTCATATAGCAGAATGTTGACTCTCACCAGATACCTAATCTACAATTAACTAGGTTTTGTTCTTGTAGCAAAAAAAAAAAATGTTTTGTGTTTCAATATTCATTTTTTTACCTGAAATGGGAGTAGAAATTATGCTAATTAGGTCATATGACAAACATAAGGAATTAAAATTTCAACCTTTGCTAAAGTTGTTACAGTATTCCCAGGAGGAAATTCTGACCCAGAAGTCTAATTATCAATTGATAAGCAACGCAGCAGTTTGAAGACAGAAATTTACTAGATGAAAGTCCCCACAGTCAAAAGGTGAAAATAAAACGAGAGCTACAAAGACTTGAGATACCAGGAATGAAAACAGAAAGAGACTCATCTCAAGTAAGTATCTTAAACCTCGATTTAAATGATAGAAGAAAGATGCATCTAATTTCATTCATAAAATGATGCATCATTATTGAGGATTAGGCAAATGAATTTCATATCTACCTTCTCAGTTAAATCTAGGCTGTAATCAAATGGACCAAGATGTGTTCTTGGTAAAAAGTGTTTCAGTTTTGTTATTTATTAAATGTGAAGACTAAATTTAGTTTTTCATATTTTATAAGCAATCATAAGTAAATCATTTTTTAGCATTCCTGTAGAAGTTATTGTAGTACATATAATTTTAAATTTTGCTTCATTTCAATAATATCACACAACTAATGTATATATATAAATTCAAATCTGTGAAGTAAACAAAATATATTTATGTCTAGAAAAATTAGACAGAATATGTGAAAATCACAAATTTTTATATATCAACAGAGAGAAACATATCCCCTGACATATACATGCAGAAACAACAATAAGCACAAGGGTTTGAAGTCTGTATGTCACTGAGACAGCTACTATATCTCTATCCAACATGTTAGTCAAAATTACAGATAAATGCTTTCATTTTACTGCTCTTCTACTTCTTTTTATTGACAGGTTTTCCACTTTTCAAGTCAGCCATCCTACACAATCAGGTGAATTTAACTAAGGGGTTAAAAAATTCTTGGCATAACACTGATGTCAGGACTAAATAAAAATAAAAACAATAAAAAACATTTGAATTATCATTAAAATTTTGAAGTTGAGACATTATTTAAAGAGTTTTTGTTGATTTATGAGCTCTATTATTAACAATGAAAATCAACTGCATTGCTTCAGATAGAGAACATATTTGGTCAAACAAAAGAATAATTTGGACTCCACCTTCTAACACAGGTAGTTTTTTCATATCACAATGTGTATAAATCCAGATTTTGGTTTATAAAAATATGCTAAGAATGAGTGAAACTATTCAAGAAAATCTCAAAGTCAGTAACTACATAAAAACTTAGAAACAAAATTGATCAAAATAGATACATATTTTTATGATAATGCTTCTTTTTCAGAACACTCTTTCCCTAACCTATCACTGAACATCTTCAAACATCAATGAAGACTAAGGAGAATGAAGTCTGAAAACTGCACATCAACTGAATTTCTTCTCTTGGGAATCACCAACAACCCTGACATGAAAGTCATTTTATTCACTATTTTTATGTTCATTTATCTCATTGATCTTCTGGCAAATCTGGGAATGATCCTTCTGATTAGAATGGATGCCCAGCTTAAAACACCCATGTACTTTTTTCTCAGCCACCTCTCTTTCTCTGACCTCTGCTATTCCACTGCTGTTGTGCCCAAGATGTTGGTGGACCTGCTGGCCAAGAACAACTCCATTCCCTTTGTGGCCTGTGCTTTCCAATTCTTCATCTTCTGTATCTTTACAGATGCTGAGTGCATGCTGCTGGCCATGATGGCCTTTGATAGGTACAAGGCCATCAGCAACCCCCTGATGTATGCAGTAGACATGTCCAGCAAAGTGTGCTACCAACTCCTGTCTGTAGTTTACCTGGTAGGATTAATAGATGCTTTGGCACACACAACATTGACTTTCCGCTTATGTTTCTGTGGGTCAAATATGGTTAATCACTTCTTCTGTGATGTCCCTCCTCTCCTATTACTGTCTTGTTCAGATACACAAGTCAATGAGCTGGTGATATTCACTCTTTTTGGCTTCATCGAGCTGAGCACCATCTCAGGAGTTCTCATCTCCTATTGCTACATCATCCTATCTGTATTGAAGATCCGCTCTGCTGAGGGCAGATTCAAAGCTTTCTCCACCTGTGCCTCCCATCTAACCGCAGTTGCGATTTTTCAGGGAACAATGCTCTTCATGTATTTCCGGCCAAGTTCTTCCTACTCTCTAGATCAAGACAAAATGACTTCACTATTTTACACCCTTGTGATTCCCATGCTCAACCCTCTGATTTATAGCTTGAGGAATAAGGATGTGAAAGCAGGCATAAAGAAACTGAAAAATAAATTTTCATTTTAAATAAATTGATGTATAACACATGTATACATATTGAAATATAAGTACACAGCATTTTTACGATATTCTTCAAGCCGTGCCTTGTAACACAAAGTTGTTTCATGTAGCAATTTATTAGATTGCATATTGTTGTAGGCAGTAAAATATGAATGTTTTTAACTTCTTAAATGACATATTTCCATTATGTGTTCATCTCTTTGTTTTTAAATTTATTTATACTTTCTTCTCTTTGTATTATTTTTTTAAATTGCAATTTTTATATGTAGACTGTTTATAATCGTCTAAACTTTCATGAAGAATTTTCTATTGTTGTTATCCTATCAGTTTCCATTTAAGAATAGGGGCCACATAGCTCTGAGTGGACACAATCTCTATGTGTTAGACAGGATGATGACCTGAACTCTTCATCCAATTGTTTGGACCACTTCCTCAAGTCAAAGGAACACAATGAAAAAAAAAAATAAGGGTCTTTGATTTCATGTGGTTAAGTTTGTGCTTCATTATCTTGAGAGAGGGTCTTAAGGAGTTTTGACTGGCTTCCATATTCTTATGTAGCTGAGGAAACATTTTTGTATTTAGTGTTTGCCATTTTACTGTTGTAAACCAATGTTTCATGGTAACATTGATTCTGTGGTAATAAATCTTACGGCATATTAGAAACAGAAACATCAGTTACTCCAAATAACAAATAGAGAAATATTTAATAGTATAAAAAGCACTATTTGTGAGTTAAAAAATTTATATATATTTGCAAATATACATTGCAAATAAAAAAGATACTTTAAAATAGGACACTAGGCTTTAAAGTAAGATGGAAGAAAAGATGGGTAGAAGAAACATTATAGATAAAGAAACTGAGAATAGCAAGAGAATTAAACCCTAAGAACAAAGTCAAAATTGTGAAAAGAAAAACCTAAACGTTGTTATGATTTTCATTATGTAGAAATCAGAGATGATGGATGTTTTCATTTGAAAATTTGCCTTCTTGAAAAAAAATATGTTTATCTGAATTTTTGAGTTATGGTTTTCCCCTAGGTGTGCTTTTTATGCTGACTTTTTTGAATAGCATAATACAAATAAATCTGTTCTTTAGTGCAAAGTTGTATGGCACAATCAATTATATTGTACCATATATTTCAAAATAAGCATAAAATATTAATGAATGTTGCACCATAAAGGAAAGATGAATATTTCAGGTAATGGATGTGTTTCCTGTGCTGATTTGAGCATTGCACAATGAATGTATGACTTTTTACATTTTACCCCCATTGTAATTCTAAATTTGATGGACTAAACATAGAACAAGGTAAAACAAAAAATTACAAAATAAAGCACCTCTATGGTATCTAGCTTTTCTAAGTTATCAATTCCATTGAGCTGCTCAGCATTTCTTGTTTTTCTAAGTCTTTATTAAATATCCATTCATATGAACCATAAAAAGTTTCCCAAAAGTCACCACTCAGTATATCACGGTAGAGTAAACTGTGTCTCTCAATGTGATATTATGAATGTTCCTTGTTCAAAATCAGCCATGTAGTATATATTATATCATCATCTGCATTGTGACCAAAGCATAGAGTAAAAGAAAATGAGTGATACCATTAGCCCTTATCAGATATTATATTATAACTAATTAGGAAATGATATGCACATTGAATGTGTACTTAATGGTTTAAACCTATACCTGAAATAATTATATAAAATAATGAGTGTATATATCATGCAACTTCATTACACAAGTTTTCTCTAGGGGTCTTTTCAAGGCTGATCACCTCAACTCCTTTTTAGTATTATTTATTCAACTGTGTGCATGTGCATGTGTATGTGCGCGCGCGTGTGTGTTTCTGTGTATGTGTAGAACCACGGACGAACTCGCGAACCAACATGGACGCCTCCACCTCCTTCTGCCCCGGGATTCACAGGCTCCGCCCTACCAGGACCAGAAGCGCAGGTCGCCCCCGCTTCTGCCTGGCGTCTATACGTGAGATCTGGGATCCGAACTCAGGACCCTCCGCTTGCAAGGCGGAGGCTTAACCCCTGAGCCACCTCTCCAGCCCCCCAATGATCAATTTTTATCAGTGGATCTATTCAGTATTGTTCTAGAGCCTCTCTAACTGTGTTTACATTTATGGTGTCAAAATATTGATTGATGTTTTTGAAACAGAATGTAGACATGACCTTTAATTTGAAAAGTTAGACCACATTCTGTGATTCATTCTAATTATTCAAACTAAGAACATTAGAAGTCATAGGTTGTCTAGTTGTCAGTATGAAATGTCCTTGATTAAGAAGATTTCAGAATGAGCATAACATCCCTGCTCTTTGTGGGGCATAATAATTTATCGGAAGACATAACATTGGAAAAAATGAAGAAGTTTTATACCATATGTATCCTCATAGAGTCAATGTACCCTACTCTTGAGAATCTTCCTCTTTTTGAAGTGGATTCATGCGTGCACATGATGAGGGAGTGAGTGGCATGTTTACAAATGAAGTGGACATTTGAATGTGTGTGTGTGTGTGTGTGTGTGTGTGTGTGTGTGTGTGTGTGTATGCATGCGCGCCTGCCAAAGGATAACATCAGGAATCATCCTGGATTTCTCCCCCTTTATATAATGTCTATCAGTCCTATGAAGTGTTTTATGGTATTTTTATACATGTATGATTTCTGTAATTGATTTCTTTCTGAGTAAAAAGGTATCATATAATGTATACACTATTTGAAGTGTATTTTTGGAGCCTTTTGTAAATATAAAGTAAATATAAAATGCCCTGAAATTACTGCTATGGTCTCTGATTGTTATATTATCATTTGTAAACCTTCTGACTACAATTGCAATGCTGAAGATGACCCATCTTGCTATGTAACCTAGAATGACCTTGACTCCAAATTCTCCGGCCAACATCTCCCAAGCACTATAATTACAGATATGAGCTACTATTCTATGTCTATGCAGTGCTGGGGAAATAATTTAAGGACTTTGGCATGATACTCAGGTATCTTGTCAATTCCTATGTAGATAGAACTCCTTCCTACCTAGAAAGAACCATACACAACATGTGGATGATTTCTGTGTGCTACGGGCTGGCTTGATGGATTCAGGAAATCCATGTGATTCACATTTCGATTGTCCATCTGCAATTTCAGTGTAATCAAAGTCTTTGATCCCCACAATATCCAGACTTTCTCTGATCTCTCTAATTCAATTTGTATATAAGATGTTCTTTTACTGTTGTGTTACTAAGGGGTCTATAGAGGATTGCCACTTTCTTCCTTTGCACATGTATATCATGTCAATCCTCTGTAGAGTGAATTAAGATGAGGACATACTAAGACTAATGAACTTCCTGGCCCAGTTCCATGTGGTTGATATAGAGTCTCTGATGTTCTGAATTATAGTTTGTTGATTTTTTTTTCAGTTTTGCTGCTCCTACAATGTCCTTGGCTCCATCCTGATGGGTATTGGAATTCACCCCCTAGCCAGAGATAAAAATCTGTTAAATTAGAGTCTTGTTATAAGAGTATATTCAAAGGTAGATGGAATAAAAGTAGGAGAGTGCGGTGAGAGAGGGGTAAATCACCCATTTGCAAAATGGTTACTTTCTATCAGGAAGATGGAGCGGTAAGATTGTAAGAGCACAAGGATGGGAATGGTAATTATATGCAAGATACTCCACACAAGTTAGGGCCGAAGCAATCATAATAGGACTTTGCATGACCTGTGCTATGTCCAACACATTATTGACCCCCCCAAAGTCTAGCATGGACTAAAGTCACTAAGTCACTAGGATCCTTGGAGGCTAGGGACTGACAGTCACAGTAGTGTTCCTAAGCTTAAGGGGAACACAGGAAAGGGTTCTGGGATATTCCCCTGGGTCCTTGCACCTCATTGGAGGGGAGGACCCAGAGGAGAGTTTGGCATGCACAGTAAAGGATGCTCTGGGGATTGGGGGTGAGGCACTGGGGGATGGGGAAAGAGGGGAGAGGGGAGGAGAGAGCAGGGGGGTCTGGAGGAGGTGGAGGGAAGGAGGGGACTAGTGTACCTGTAAAGTTTGTATAAGCGGAAATAATAATAATAATAATAAAAACAAAAAAACTAATGAATTTGCACATCCAACCTCACAGTTGGAGTCATCTTTCATGTCTCACACTTTTCACGCATATCTGATTTAGTTTGAATTACTCTTTTCTTCAAAATTTGGAATCATATGACAACTTGTAACTGCTTCAGAAATAACCTAAAGATAGATTCTAAAAAGAATCAATCAGCACCAAACTAAGTTGTGATAAAATCGTGTTTTCATTCAAAGAAGCAAATATCTTAAAATGTGTGTTTTAAAATTTTGACACAGATTCTCTTTAGGACATTTCTTTGACTACAACTATAACCACAGTGATTGTTGGAAACAGACGTCATTGTTTTAGGATTACTCTTAAACTAAGGAAGATTAGGACCAGAGGAGCCCAGCAGGGAAGGAAGGTGATTACTTGGAAACCTAGTAATTTTAATCCCTAGAAGTCCACATGGTGGAAGCAGAGAGCTGACTTTCAAAACTGTCCTGTGACTGTATCATGGAATGTGTTCTCTCTCTCTCTCTCTCTCTCTCTCTCTCTCTCTCTCTCTCTCTCTCTCTCTCTCTCTCTCTCTCTGTCTCTGTCTCTCTTTTTCTCTGTCTCTCTCTCTCCCTGACTCATAAAAAATAAAGAAAATATAAAAAATAAACAAGAAAATAAAGAATAGATTACATCTAAGTGTTACTTCCAAAGAGTCCTTCCTTTTCCATGGTCACTGGGATTCTGTCATGATTGGGCACCCGTGTCAACTTGACAGTGAGGGTTTGAGCTCTGGCCATATTTATGAAGAATTAGTCGTTGAGTTAGGTGCAGAGCAAACCTGTAGGAGATTGTCTAGCTGATGGGGAAGACCCAACCTACGGTGGGTGGTTTTAGGCCCTGTTACAGAGAGCTGGTTGAGTGAGTTGGCATCCTTCTGTACATTTGGCAAGAAATGCTGGTCTGACAAGTAAGGATTGTCCATTTCTCAGCCGTTATGTGGTGATTGTGTGGCCAATTCCCTCGGCCCTGGTGTTGGTGCATGCTCACCCGTCAAGCTGGACTGAGAACTGTAACCAGACTGTTGTAAAGAAATAAACCCCTTCTTCTCTTAAGCCATTTGATGGTCATTTATCAGTAAACATGTAGGCGAACTGCAACAGATTGCCAGTAAGTTATCATGCAAAATAGAAAATTGTTCATGCATGAAATTCCTCCATGTTTCTTAAATTTCCAATTTTAAATTGAAGTTAATAAATAGCATTTCTGTGTCTTCAAGATAGCTCAGAGGGGAAAAGTATCTCATGCAAGCCTGGTGACCTGGAGCACATGTATTAGTAGGAGAAACTTTCTTCTGTACGTTGTAGTCTCACCTCTACAACTATTTCATAGCACATATATTCCCCCTTAAATATAAACTAAAACTTTCTTTTAGTTTAAGAACACATGTAACTATGTATTAGGTTATTGAAACTTTGTCATATGGAGAGAAATACGAAATAATAGTTTTTAGAAAATTAAAAATATAAGATGAAGTTGTTGAGACAAGAGAAATTTTTAGACTCTCAAAATCAGTCTTCCTTTTTCTCTCATATGCAGATACCATTCTCTAAGCAGGGTGCACGATTACTAAGTAGGATGTATAGTAAGATTGCTTTGTAAACCTTGAGTTAAGATTAAAATTTTGTGCATTCCTTTTTTTTTAACTATAATAAAATTAAATAATAAAATTGCTTACAAAGCAATGCTATCTCCTGCCTTCTATGCCCCTATTGTGCATTGTTTTTTGCTATGTTTAGCTATAGGATTCCATTAAAAAACAAGTCATTGAGTAAGTAATGCAGTGTCCTTTACAAAGAATTTACATGTTTTTCAGTATAAAGGTATATGGCTTTCATTTTAATGGTAATACTATCGCCTTATGTAAAACAAAGGTGTATTTCTTTCTCTTGGCAGAGACTAAAATTAAATACTAAGTGTGAAGTGACCTGAGGTGACAATCTTCTCAGATCTCACACTGCAAACCAATCAATCCCAGTTCTAAGATCAATGCCCAGCGTCAGAAGTTCAGATCTTTAATACATTGACAGGCTTAGTTCTTACCACCCTTCCTTGGCCTCTCTTTGCCTTTTACCCAGAGGACAGCCATAGAGCTGCTGGAAACTATGAACTACTTAAAAAATATAAGATGGTAAAATAATTCACTGACATTTAACAAGGCCACTCATAAGGAGCTTCTTCTCCTCCTAAGAAAAATTCATAATGTTATAAGTAAGTGATGAATATTAGATAGAAATCATGACTTGAAATCCAAAAAGTTAGACCTGGGATTAAATCACATATTAAGACTTCTAAATCCCTGTTCAGTCAACTTCCCAAACTAAGGAAACATTGAAAATATACAAAAATTTATCAATATGTGCAATATAAGTAAAATGTGTCAAAGTGCACTAAACTCCTTAAAATGACCTGGAACCAGACCAGCCAAATCTCTCCTCATCCTAAAGTTTAGGGAACCATGTGGAAGAGGGGCCAGTAAAATTGTAAGAGCCTAAAGATGGGGAGGACGAATGATATGCAAGATAGTCCACACAAGTTAAGGCTGCAGCAGCCAGAATTGGACTTTGCTTGACCTGTACAATGAATGACATGTCAACGAGCCTCCAAATTCTAGTATGTATCACAGGGGAGAAGGATCCAAACAGTAGGATCCCAAGAGGCAAGAGATTAACAGTCATAATAGAGTTCCAATACTAATAGGAAGTCCAAGAAAGGCCTCAGGGCTATGCCACTGAGTCCTTACACTTCACTAGGGCGGAGGACTCAGAAGAAGGTTTGACATTCACACAAAAGGGTGCTACAGAGGATGGGAAGGAGGAAGGGTGAGATATTGGGACAAGGGGAGGGAGGGAAGGAGAGGAAGGGAGAAGGTGGAAGAGTGCAAAGGGGGATGACTGGGGAGGGGAGGAGGGAGGGAAAGGACTGGGGTACCTATTGAGCTTGTATGATTAGGAAAAAAATGTGTGAGTAAAGAAAAACAAAAGAGAAAATGGTGCTGACTGTAGCATTTTGCCATGAAACACAGACTTAAAGTTGAATCCTCTGTCCTTTTTAAAGCTTATTTGTTGACTGTTTAAAATCTACCCATAGATCATTGCATCAAACCACCCAAGGAATTAGTTTTTCACCTCCAACTCACTCTTTTATCCCTGGAAAGGGATGCACAAAATATCTCCCAGATAATCTATGTGAGCTACCCCATTCATCTGTTCCTCCAGTGACTAAAGTTACACTATTGATCTCAGTCCTGCATGCCACATTCTAAAGCAATAGGCTTGAGTAATTAATCCCACAGTGCCTCATTCTAAATTTTCTCATGCAGTTCTGCTTCAAGGACTGTTGTTGAAATGACATACTTATCTGCAAGAAAATCAACATATATCTATTACATTGAATTCATACACTATAAAGATTATTCCCTGCTGGGTTCTTGGGCTCAGATGCAAAGAAGTATTCAATGACAAAGTGTCATCTCTGCTTTACTATAGAAAGTTGATATTGATGGGGACCCTATTACACTAATGACCTGCATGGGAAAATTATTCTCTGTAAATTGTTCCTGTTTTATTGACTAGAACTCTAGCTTGTATTCACATGTTACCATTTTCACCATTAGGCATGGTCGCTAGATATGTAAGTGTCTAAATTTCAGCTTGACAATTGAAGGCTGAGCTCTGGGCACATTTGTGAAAAATTAATAGCTAAGGCAAGCCTGCAGGCTATACTCAGATTGATAGAAGAAGGCCTAGAATTTGGTGGATTGCACCACCTCTTGGGTCGGTAGATAAGGTGGAGGGAGCCATTTCAGTAAAGTGGCATTCGTCAGCGTACTTGCTCAGACATAAAGTCTGGCAACCTTGTAGATATAGTGTGGGTTATTTTTCTTAGTTCATGATTAAGCAGGATTAAGAACTGAAACCAGGTATTTTAAAGTAGAATATAATACCATTATTACCCTCATCTCTTTGATCATTAATTTGTCAGAGCTATGCAGGCAAACTGCAAGAGGAGGCTTTCAACTTTTGTTCATCCTCTTTCCCTCTACTTGATCTCTTTTTTTCTTGCTTATTTTATGACTCTCCAGCAAGACTCTTGGTCTATGTGAGGTAGGAACAGACAACTTAGCTATCATCCATTATCATAGATGTCATTTCATTCTCTGTTTAATTCCAAGGATTCTTGAAAATTTGGTCCCAAGTATGGAGATCCAGATCTTAAAGGGACAATTGATCTTTGATAAAAAATTTTATTGTTTCAAAACTTTATTGTTTCAAAAGATTTTTAAAAAGGAGAACATTCTATAAAAGTTGTGTAGGAAATAAAATTCATAAAGTATAAATAGAAATACAACTCAACAGAGTACTTTATAAAATACAAATTCATAACTATAAAGGGACTATATACCATCCAAATACTTGACCAATTTTTTAGTTCCTGATTCTTCTACCATAGTAGTCAGTATTTTTCAATTAACTATGCACAATATCATCTTCTACTAAATTAATGTCCATTTCTCCATAGATCACATTAATAAGCTTAACCTTATTTCTGAATTTTACACAATAGATTATTTTGGTTGTCTTAAGCAACCAATATTCAGACCTAAAAATAGTGACAATAAGTTAAGCATGTATAGGAATTGTAATTATTAAGAAAACAGTTTCAACTGACATTCAGGTTATGCAATGCATATAGTTTTTCAAACAGTCTGTACATTGCTTTTGAAATAGATACCCTACTTGGGCATGCCTTATAATGCACATCTGGATATGTAATACAATTCTTAAAAATGAATAAAACACCTTACAAGAAGAAAAAATATTTTGAGTATTGGAAATATATCATCTAAACTACGAGCAATACAGAGCAAAATTTACTTTATTTCATGAAAGTGCAATTCTGTTTGTACCTTAGTGAAGACAGAGTGAGAAACAGAATATGATAAAGTGACAGTAAAAATTATTGCAGAATTGAAGAAGAAGAAGGCAGCTCAGCTCAAATAACAATGTGGAAAGTGAGGTCTTCAGAAACTACAGGTGGGATTCCTTTGAGATTTGAAACACAAGTTACCATCTTGAAACTGAAAGAGCATTTAAAAAATTCAACAGTCATTAATATTTGAATGTCTTTAACTTTTATTTCTATAAGTAAACTACAACAGAAGCATATTTACTTGGGATTCAAAATTAATAGTTTAAGAAACATTGTGAATCACATTTATTTTCATTTACCTGGAGATGATCAAGAAACACCAAAGTCTACACACATTCATTGAAAATTGTGGAAGGAAAAGATTAAAGGAAAACAAAATAAAGGAATAAAATATACAGGAAATTAAGTGGAAAGTATCTTCCATGGAATGAATACTTAACATTTTAACTTTAAAGCAATAAAGATTTGATATATGTAATACGAAAAACCCTAACTACATATTAGACTGTGGACTTTCTCTGTGATTGGGGCTTCATTAGCTATACATTTGGAGAATTCGCTCATTAAATTGATCTTTCTAACCATTAGAACCAAAAGTAGAGAGACAGAGATCATGGAAACTGCTATGTTTATTTCATTTATCCTAAAGAAAAAATTTTTGACCTATCATTTTTTTAAATGCATTTTTGACATCTTTGTTCCGCAGGCTGTATATTAAGGGATTCAACATAGGGATAATCAATGTATAGAACACAGATGTCACCTTGTCAATATCCATTGAATGACTTGTACTGGGTCTCAGATAAATAAAGATGAGGGTGCCATGGTAAATAGTGACCACTGTCAGGTGGGAGGCACAAGTGGAGAACCCTTTCTTTCTTCCCTCTGCAGACCCTGTTTTAAGGATGGCTACAATAATGCAGACATAAGAGAGGAGAACAGCAAGAAGACAGATGGCTTCCACCAAACTTGCAAAGACTACCAAAATAATGTCATGCACATAAGTATCAGAGCAAGACAGCGAGAAAAGTGGGGAGATATCACAAAAGAAATGATTAATTTCTTTGGAGCAGAATGACAGATGGAAAGTATTAGTGGTGTGAATAATTGAACTCATAGTTCCCCCCAGGAATGCTCCAAATGCCAGCTGGCCACAGACTCTCTTGGACATAATTACAGTATAAAGAAGTGGGTTGCAGATTGCTATGTACCTGTCATAAGCCATAGCAGCCAGGAGGAAAGATTCCGTGTCCACAAGAGAGCAGAAGAAATACAACTGTGTAGCACAGCCATTGTAAGAAATGACCTTCTTCTCAGATATCAAGTCCACAAGTAATTTGGGGGCAATGACAGAAGAGTAGCAAGCATCTATGAAGGACAGCATGCAAAGGAAAAAGTACATGGGGGTGTGCAACTGGGAACTCACTGTGATTAGCAAAATCATCCCAAGATTCCCCATCAGGGTAACAGAATAGATGGAGAAAAACACAACAAAAAGAAGATTCTTGAGTTCTGGATGGTCACTAAATCCTAGGAGAAAGAATTCGCTTCTCACAGTTCCATTCTCCAGACACATTCTCCACAGTTTGGGACGCTTAGTGTTGAGAAACAGAAGACACTAATAAAAAATAATAAACAGTTGAATTAATTCTGAATCTGCATAAGCATTCACACACTAAGAATAGTAGCATATTTAAAGTGATCTATTTTCTTTTTTTTTTTGGCATTCAAACAGGAATTTACCATATACCATGTTAAATTTACCAATTGTAATATTCATCATCAAGACATATGTGGGACTTTGAATATGGATGGTGCCTCACCTTTGATTTCAAGAAATTTCTCATAGATCATCAGTGTTAAGGGACTATTCCAATTTACTTGCTCTCACAACCCTGAACGAATTGTCTGTGTTCTTTTCTATAGTGTTTTGTCTATTTCCATAAATGAAAGTGTTGCTGTTTCAAGAGAATCCTTGGTGATTAAGGGCTAGATGGATCCAGTTTCTCACGAGGAAATGTGGGTCACCTGTGAGGAATTGAGGATATTGTTAGAGTTGCTAAACGCCCATGGATCCCGTAGAATAAAGAGTGAATTACTTGATCCAGGGTTTTAATCCCAGCTCCATCTCACAGAAGGTGGAAGACTTCAGGAAGGGCAATCCCTAAACACACTTAGGAATGAGTATCTGTGGTGTGAAAATGGAAATAATCTTCATGATCCGTGCAAGTGTTCACTGGAATCTGCTCAGTATATGCATCTACTCAGTTTATTCACTGCCATCTAAGGCAAAAGAGTTAATTCTGACTGATTTCAAATATCTCTTCGATCTCACACCCAATTTTCAATTTTTCTATACTCAAGTCAGCCATATTTGTTAAATATACTCAAGAATAATTGCTCACTCTCTGTAGTTACAAATTACTTTAAAACTTGAGGTACCCCTCAGTCCTGCACCCCTGCTCACCTGAGACAGGACTCGCTCATGGTCCTCCATCCCAGGTGAGTTCCACCAGCACTCAGGTCGCCCACTCATCCCAGCTCCTCCCACCAGCCAGCCTGAGCAACACCCAGGCTGCTTCGCGTTTGCCTGGGCCACACCCCATGTCCCAGCCATTTTGTCCCACCTGCCCACTCTCCTGCTCATTTTCCTCTATCCCAGGTAAGTTCCACCAGCACCCAGGTCATCACTTGTCCCAGCTCCTCCTACCAGCCAGCCTGAGCAGGCACTGCTCCAGGCCAGGGAGGCCCTCAGGACCACACTCCAGGTCCCTAGGTTAATTGTGCCCTTCTCCAGCATCTCTGCCCTTTATCCGCCCTGGACGCTCTCAGTCCAGCGAGGACAACTGCACCCCAGTTCAGGGAGGACACACTGATCATCAGAATTCAACAGAGTCCAAACAAGACCTAAGGAAAGCTCTAGCAGACAAAGGCCACACATATGAAGTCCTCTAAATTCATCCTATCACATGGGAGAAATTCTCCACATCCAGCCCAAAGATAAGTAAACTCCCCCTTTTATCATCCTGTTCCTTTCAATTATTAGTTACTGTAGAGTAACTTTTCCATATAGCCACCCCCAAAACATATACAACTTCAGGGGCTATACCACTCACCCTCAATATCATCAAAGTACTAAATGGTAAAAGTGCACTACCATACTAATATTTACCCCCTGTCCACCCCCTGTATTAACTGTCTAATAGCCTCATCTAGGAAATAGCAATAATAACAAGTGTAACCAGCACCAAGGCAAACAGTAGTAATAACTGCTTGAGAGTAGTGATACCAACTAACTCAGTTCAGTCAAAAACACTCAGAAATTGAAAGAAGGTCTTAAGAAAACAAAAATCTCCAATTAAAAATGCAAATCCATGAGAAACAAAACCCAAGAAAACAAATCTCCCACTGAAAGAATTAACCCCATAATGGTAGACACCAACCAGATCAAATCCACAGAAAATAGCCAAGAAAGTCTGACCCAAGACAATGACTTTAAAAGTATGATCATTACTATGATTAATATTATGAAGGAGGAAATCTGGGAGGAGTTAAAAAACCAAATCAACCACTTTGAAAAGGAACACGTCAGATACCTGGAGGAGTTGAGAAAAACAGTTCAAGAAAAAAAAAAATAGGCAGAGCAGTTAAAACAGACTTAAGCAGAATATAAAACTGAACTAAAAGACAAGTTATACTCAATGAAGAACTCAACAGAGAGTCTTATCAGCAGAACAAACAAAGCAAAAAATAGATTTCAGACCTTGAAGACAAAGTAGGAATATTAACCAGCTCAATGGAAGAGGTTGTTAAAGCGAAAACTACACTTGAGAGAAATATTCAAGAGCAATGAGACACCATGAAGAAGCCCAACATAAGTATTCATGGAATATCAGAGCAAGAATTCCTAAAAAGCACACCTGAGGAAATTTTTGAAATTATCATAAATGACAACTTGCCTCATCTAAGGAATGAAAGGCCCATCCATATACAAAACGCATTCCGCACCACAAACAGATATGACCAAAATAGAAACTTGCCATGGCAAATAATAGTCAAAATACTCCACATTCAAGACAAAGAAATGGTGCTGACAGCTTCAAGGGGAAAAAAAAGTCACTTTTAAAGGTAAACTTATTAAAATAATGAATGACTTCTCAATGGAAACAGCAAAAGCAAGAAGAATTTGGAGAGACGTACTTCAAATATTAAATGAGCAAAAATGTCAACCCACGCTGATATACCCAGCAAAAATATCTGTCATGATCGAGAGAGAAAGAAAAGTTTTCCAGCACAAAGACAACTTGAACACTTACATGTTTACCAAACCAGGCCTTCAAAAAATGCTAGAAATGATACTGAAGCTTAAAGAAAAAAACAAGTGTGTCTAGGAGGACAGAAGGGAAGTATAATACCACCAAAACAATACACTTATGAAAGCCACTAAACTTGAAAAATGTCCAGAATTAAAAATAATTTCTCCATTATAACATTAAATGTCAATGGAATTAACTTACCAATCAAGAGACACAGATTACAAACTTGGATTAAAAATTACAATTCATCAATCTGCTGCCTGCAGGAAACCCATCTCACCACAAAAGATAGGCACATCCTAAAAATAAAAAGCTGGTCCAAAATTCTGCAAGCTAATGGAACCAGGAAACAGGCAGTCGGACAAAGTGAACTTCAAACCAAAAAAAATCATAAGAGACACAGATGGATACTACATTTTAGTCATAAGTACAATTTACCAGGAAGACTTCACAATACTGAACATATATGCACCTAATATGGGCCCCTCTACATTCATTAAGCAAACCCTACATCATCTAAAGCAAGAAATCAACCCCAAAATGATAATTCTTGGGGATTTCAACACTGCCCTCTCAACATGGTACAGATCAACAGGTCAAAAGCCTAATAGAGACACATTGGAACTTAATCAAACCCTTAGTGCAATGGACCTTACAGATCTCTATCAAACCTTTCATCCATCCACCAAAGAATACACATTTTTCTCAGCAGCACATGGAACTTTCTCCAAGATAGATCACATATTGGGCCACAAAACGAATCTACACATATACAGGAAAGTTGAAATTCTAGCCTGTACCCTATCAGACCACTATGGTCTAAAGCTTGACATCCACAACACAACAAACAACAGAAAATACACTAATTCCTGGAAACTTAACACTGTGATGCTGAATGAGAATTGGATTCAGGAAGAAATTAAAAAGGAAAATTAAGATTTCCTAAAACTGAACAATAATGAAAATACAAATTATCAAAATCTATGGGACACAATGAAAGCTGTACTAAAAGGTAAGTTCATAGCTCATAAAAAATGGAAACATCACAAATAAATAACTTAACAATGCAGCTTAAAGCTTTAGAGACACTAGAGCAATCTGATCCCAAAAGCAGTAGAAGACAGGAGATTAGCAAAATAAGGGGAAAAAATATCCGAAATTGAGATTAGGAAAATGATACAGAGAATCAACCAGTCAAAAAGATGATTATTTGAAATTTTTAATAAGATTGATATACCTCTAGCTAAATTAACCAAAAGCAAGAGAGAAAGAAAACAGAAATTCACAAAATTAGAAATAAAAATTGTTAGAGGCCAGAGTCACTAAAAGGCCAAAAGGAACTCGTAAAACTTGTTTGACATGTGCCTCCGGGATCCAGCTACCAGGACATTCCAGAGGAGCCATAAAAATGCCCCGGACCCAGATAACAGATAGTGCAACTGCGCGACCACCTGGCGCCTCGACCACCAGGCGCTTCCACCATGCTTATCTCTTTTCCCCTGCCCCACTCCCCCTCCAGCCTGAGCATATAAGCTGTACCCTAACTCTAAATAAATGAGACCTTGACAACTCTTTGCTTGGTTTCCCTCTTTCTTTCTCGCCCATCGTTCCCTGCAGGCTCAATCCTCCTCGGACCCACAAATAACTGGTCCTGCTGGACAGGACAAGTGGCGCCCAAACGTGGGGCTCGAGGCACGGACCCCAAGTCGGACGAAGACCCAGCCGCGGATCAGAGGCTGGTAGAGGAGATCGCCCTTGTCACGCATGAGGGAAAGTCATCTCCAGCACCCATAGAGGAGATCGCCCTTGTCACGCACAAGGGAAAGTCATCTCCGGCATTGGTAGAAGAGACCGCCCTTACCACTCATAAGGGAAAGCTGTCTCCACAAGGGAAAGTCATTTTTGGTAAGTGATTCATCTTCATCTCATTATTTTCAGCGATGGGCCAAAATGTTTCTAAAGAGGCTGTCTTTATTTAGGACATTAAGTCCTCTCTCAGAGAAAGGGGAGTTAGAGTTTAAAAAGAGTTAAAAGAAAAGATTTAGTAGGATTGTTTTCTTTCTTTCATTTCTGAAGCTTGTCCTTAGATTGTTATTATGGGTCCGGAGATTCACCCCCGGACTTGGACTAAAGTAGGTTATGATTTAATCAGTGATGTAATTCAGGAATTTAATGGCAGCGCACAGCGGGCGCTGGCTGTAGTGCTCATGCGCAAAACAAAACGTTTGGGGGCGAAGCAGTCCACTCGTCCCAGCGTGGAAAAAAGTTTGTGGGCAGAGTTGCTGTCTTTGAAGGCTGGGGAGAGATCCCCGCGTATGGAAAAATGGCTGCTGGGAGAGAAAATGCCTCATGGTTCTCTTCATAGAGGAGGAGGATGGAAACGGTTAACAAAAAAAAAAAAAAAAAAAAAAAAAAAAACACCCGCTTCCTATGCATCTTCACAGAAACCTGTCCCGGGGCAAGCTACAGCTGACATACAAAGTTACTTTTAAAAGGTTCTAACTTGTTTGGCTATTTGAATTCCCTATGAATATGTGTGTTTTATGTTTCATAACAAACAACCAAAAAAAAGGTGGCCACTTTAGGTTATTGCCCGCTTGTAATCACATTTTTGGTTTTGACTTTGTTCATTATTTGGCATGCCCAATTTAAATGCACGTGCAGACTTAAAAATTACCATCAAAAGGCCTGAGTACGTACTGATTAAAATATCTTTTTATGAAGCTTCACAAAGAAATAATGTGTTTTTACAAGAAAGTTTGTTTTCACATGTGTAATGTTAACGTATTTAACAGCCAAAAAATAAAACTGGTTTCTGAGAAATTATGAGCTCCTTCCTTGGGAAAAAATCTGGTTCCTAATTCCAAGTATACTCCTATGTTCTGTTATAATCTTACAAATTTAATTCAAGTACAGTGGTTTTTAAGACGGGGTCTGCTGTTAATGCCTTTATTAAAGAACTTTTCTTACAGGATATCTAATATTAAAACAAAAAAATCAAAAAAGATAAAAAAGATATAAATAAACAAGGTATGGTAATTAAATGTATAAAAGGTTTTTAAATAAGGTTTATAAGATAAAATATCTCGCTTAAAAATTAAATGTGTACAGGAGTTTTGAGTTGTTTGATTAAAAAGATGTTAAAGTGTGCTATAAAGGTTTATAAACAGATTAAGAACTAGAGATGGTAAAAAAAAAGTTATACATTGTGCTTCTTTTCTGCTATAGAGGACATTGAGCCTGGGGGTAGAGATTAAGATTAAGCTTCACATATTTAAATGTATTTTGATTGTCTGTTTTGATTAAGCAGGAATTTGGTTACTCATAAAATCCCAACTTCTCAAGGGCAGCAGGAAGCTTATTCTGGGGTCATGAGTAAAAACTAGAGAGGTCTGAGAATCTTGGTTTAGAGTTAGAAATTGTTTACAGGATTACTATAGGACCTTTGGCCCTGAAAAGGTTCCGGTCCAAACCTTCGCGTATTAAAATCTTATTAATGATATTATACAGGTTTATACTAGATCTCCTGATATTCAAAAGGTTATTTTAGAGGGAGAAAAAGTTTTACAACGTTGCTCCAGGCCCCCTTCGGCTTGCGAGTCAGTTGCTATTGATATGCCCGCTCCCCCTCCCTCCGACAATTCCCCTCACTTAGAGTCCCCTCCCATCCGTCTCTACCCCTCGTTAAACATTCCAGAGATCCTTAACCCAGTCTCTGATGATAATGCCCTACCCCCTGATGAGAAAACTTCCTCAGACAATGAGGCTACCAACTGTAAAACACCCAACTGCCATCCTCAAAAAAAAAAAAAAAAAAACCTTCCATTCTTACCCACCCCCACTATGCTTCTGCTCCTCTCTTTTGCACCCCTGTTCTTCCTTCAGACAGCTCCTTAGATCTTATCACTCAAGCCAAAACTGAGCTCTCTCAGCAATCAGCCTCCTTAAAACAACTTCTCCAACAAAAGAGAGAATATCTCACTCTGATAAAAGAGCTTTGTGCCCTAGATTTAGAATTAATTCAAACTTCTCAGTCTCCCCCTATAAGTTCAAACCCTAAAAAACGCCAAACAGCCTCTAAAAGCCTTCAACTTTTCCCAGTCACCTGGAGCAAAGCTTCCACAAATTCCCAAGAACCTTCCTCTTTCCAAGGGGAAGAAATCATTAAGACTGGGGATGAATCTGATAATCAGAGAGATGGAGAAAGTCCCTCGGAAGAATCAGACTCCAAGGACACCCCACAGGTGGTCCAGAATCAACAATACCGCCGCCTAAGTTTAAAACATTTAAAAAACTTGAAAGCGGCAATTTCTAATTACGGCCCTACAGTGCCATTTACGGCAGCTTTACTAGAAAACCTGAGTGAGCGCTGGCTTGTCCCAAATGACTGGCATCATCTGGCCCATGCCTGTCTAGCTGGTGGTGACTTTGTTCTTTGGAAAACTGAGTTTGCAGAAAATTACAGAGAGATTGCCCAGCATAATTCTCAAACACCTAAGACTAAAAACTGGACCAGAGATAGACTTATGGGGCGCCCTCCATATGAAACTAACGAAATTCAAACACGTTTCCCTCCTGGCCTCCTGTCTCAGATTCAAAATGCAGGTCTCAAGGCATGGAAAGGCTTCCCCCTAAAGAGTCCGCTACCACCTCCTTGGCTAAACTTCATCAGGGACCCGATAAGCCTTATAGTAATTTCATCAGCCACCTCACAGACGCGGCTAAATGGCTATTCGGTGGGGGTGAAAACGAGAGTGCTTTTGTAAAACACTTAACATTTGAGAACGCCAATCCTGCTTGTCAGGATGCTATCCACCCTCACCCGTCCTGTGACATCTCTGACTATATAAAACTGTGTTCAGGCATTGGCTCGGCTCATGCTATGTTGCCTTAAAAGATTTTACCAAAGACAAAAATTGCTTTAATTGTAAACAACCTGGCCATTTTTTCAAAAACTCTACGGCGCCTAAGGCCTCCTGCCCTCTATGCAAAAGAGGAAAACACTGGGCCTCTGATTGTTGCTCAAAAGCTGATGCCCAGGGAAACCCATTGCCCTCGTTTCCGGGAAACGGGATGAGGGGCCAGCCCCGGGCCCCAAAACCCATTCAGTTTCAGCCGGCCACGGGGAACAGCCAGCACAAACCTCAGCTTCCCTCCTCAGGGCTTCTTCAGGAAGCACAGGACTAGACTTGTGTGCCTCCACCTACACAATTCTAGATCCTCTAGATGGCACACAAGTTCTCTCCACTGGGATATTTGGGCCCCCTCCCAAAAATACCTTCTTCTTAATAATTGGGAGAGCCTCCTCCAGCTTACAAGGACTCAATGTTTTCCCGTCTCTCGTAGACAATGATTATACGGGTGAGATAAAAGTCATAGCTACGGCTACACAAGGACCCTTGGCCATTTACCCTGGCCAAAGAATAGCTCAGGCTCTCCCTCTACCTTTTAACAGGTCAAATCCTTATATCGCCATAGCTAGAGGGAATTCACACCCCGCTCTTCAGACACATATTGGGTACAACAGATAACCACCGGCCGCCCCACCTTAAAGCTTAAACTAGATGGGCACTGGTTCGAGGGAATTATTGATACCAGGGCAGATGCCACTGTTTTGAGCTCACATTCTTGGCCCTCTGCTTGGCCCCTCCACCCCTCCATGACTCATCTCCAAGGTATCGGTCAGTCCAAACATACACTCCAAAGCTCTAAATTACTTACTTGGGAAGATTCAGAAGGCAACACAGGCACAGTACAGCCTTACATAGTTCAGGGACTCCCTGTTAATCTTTGGGGGAGGGATGTCCTCTCTCAAATGCAACTAATAATGTGTAGCCCCAATGAGGTAATTACCTGACAAATGCTCTCACAAGGATATCTTCCTGGACAGGGCCTTGGAAAAAACGGCCAAGGCAACCCCTTACCCATTCTTCCTCCTGTTAAAACTAATACTTTTGGTTTAGGATATAAAAATTTTTCATAAGGGCCCTTGCTCCTCCTGCACTCCAGGCAGATAAAATTACATGGAAGTCAGATTTGCCTGTCTGGATTGACCAATGGGCCCTCCCCTCCCATAAATTACAGGCGGCATTCGTGTTGGTGCAGGAACAGTTAGCCGCTGGACATATTGAGCCCTCCACTTCTCCAAGGAACACCCCCATATTTGTCATCCAAAAAAGAACATCGGGGAAATGGCGATTGCTCCAAGATCTCTGAGTCATTAATAAAACAATGGTACCCATGGGTGCTCTACAACCTGGCCTCCCATCCCCAGTTGCTATTCCTAAAGGTTTTCACAAAATAGTTATTGATCTAAAAGATTGTTTTTTCTCTATTCCATTACACCCTGATGATTGTAAACGCTTTGCCTTTACCCTTCCCATCACTAACTGTACCGGGCCCTCCCCTCGCTTCCAATGGCGAGTCCTACCTCAAGGTATGGCAAACAGTCCCACCCTCTGCCAAAAATATGTTGCCCAGGCTATTGATCCTTTTAGATTGTCCCATCCTGACCACTATATTATTCACTATATGGATGACATTTTTTTGGCAGGTCCTTCTAAGTCAACCCTGGCCGACCTCTCACAAAAATTAGTCAGAGCTCTTAAAGATCTTGGCCTTCAAATCTCCCCAGAAAAAATACAAACTCAATATCCCTTTTTATTTCTAGGGTTTGAATTATTCCCCCATAAAGTTATTTCTCAAAAGCTTCAATTAAGAAAAGACAAATTGCTAACCCTTAATGATTTTCAACGACTATTGGGTGATATCAACTGGCTAAGACCTTATTTAAAAATTACTACAGGGGAATTGAAGCCACTTTTTGATATATTAAAAGGAGACTCTGACCCTCTATCCCCCAGACATCTCACCCCTGAAGCCCTACAGGCTCTCTCCTTGGTAGAACAAGCTATTAATGACCAATTTTCTTCCTACTATAACCCCACCCTTCCTTTATACTTTCTTATATTATCTACACCCTTCTCACCTACAGGATTATTCTGGCAAACTCGTCCCCTATACTGGGTCCACCTTTCAGCTTCACCCTCTAGGGTTCTAACAACCTATCTCACCTTAGTGTCCCAAATAATTAAACTCGGGCGAGAACATTCCATAAAACTGTTTGACAAAGAGCCTGACCATTTAATTGTTTCCTATAGCCCACATCAGATCCAGTGGCTCACTCAAAACGATTCAGAATGGGCCATAAGCTGTGTTTCCTTTCAGGGAAACATTGATAATCATTATCCAGCTCATCGCCTGTTACAGTTCCTTCAAAAAACTCCTTTCATTTTTCCTAAACTTGCACATGCCTCCCCCATACCTAATGCTGCCCTTGTTTTCACTGATGGGTCTTCAAATGGAATGGCTGCCTACTCCATAAATGGAGTTATGTATCAATCTCCCACCACCCACTCCTCCGCTCAACTTGTTGAACTTACCGCTATTGTTCAGGCTTTCACTACTCTATCACAACAACCTTTTAATTTGTATACTGATAGTTCATATGTTGCTCAGTCTATACCTCTATTAGAGACTGTTCCCTTTATTCGCCCCTCCACTAATGGTTCCCCCCTTTTTTCGTTATTACAACAACTCATTCACAAACGCACACAACCCTTTTTTATTGGGCACATTAGGGCTCATTCTGGTCTTCCCGGACCCCTATGTCAGGGAAATGACCCTGTCGACCAGGCCACACAGCAACCTTCCCTGACTTCCTCCCTAACTGCACTTGCCTTTAAACAACAAACATTTACTACAGCGCTCACCCCTCTTCAACAGGCACAACAGGCTCATAACCTCCATCATCTCAACTCCCGCACCCTTCGCTTAAGATACAAAATATCTAAAGAACAGGCCAGAGAAATTGTCCGTAATTGCAAAGCCTGCCTGTCTTTTCTCCCTGAATCCCATATGGGAGTTAATCCTAGGGGACTTGTGCCAAGCGAACTTTGGCAAATGGATGTCACCCATTTTAAAACATTCGGAAAAAACAAATATATTCATGTCACCATTGATACCTTTAGCAGTTTTATTTATGCAACTCCCCAAACAGGGGAAGCCACAAAACATGTTATTAACCACCTTATAGCCTGTTTTTCAGTCATGAATTGTCCTAAAGTCATCAAAACTGACAATGGCCCAGGATACTCTAGTACTCAATTTAAAGCCTTCTGTGCTCAATTTAACATTAAACACATCACGGGCATTCCATACAACCCCCAAGGCCAAGGCATAGTTGAAAGAGCCAATCAGACCTTAAAAAATATGCTCCAAAAATTACTGTCTAATGGGAGAATTCTTTACTCCCCCCTAAACTACAGAACCCTGCTAAATCATGCATTATTTGTTTTAAACTTCCTTACCCTTGATGAACAACAACAATCTGCAGCTGACAGGCTCTGGCATCCTTCTACGGCTGATGATTATGCTCAGGCAATATGGAAGGACCCCATTGACATCAAATGGCATGGGCCTGATCCTGTGCTCATATGGGGAAAGGGCCACGCCTGTATATATAACAGACAGGCCAATAGCGCTCGATGGCTTCCAGAATGCTTTATTAAACCTTATACCCCTAACAAGCCCCCTCAATCTTCCAAAATCATCGCAACGCCTATTAATCAATCCCAGGGTGGCACCTGAGAAGACTCTCTTCTTTTGTCTCCACAGAAAAAATGAACACCTATCTTCAGCCACCTTGGATCCTGTTCGCCGTTCTGCTTATCCTACCTGTCGGAGAATCTGGCCCCTATCAACTATGGAACTATACATGGGTAATAACCAACCAAGCAGGTGACATAGCTAGCTCCTATTCTCAGATTGCATCCTCCCCACCTTGGCCCAATCTTGAAGTTGATCTTTGCAAGTTAGCTTTAGGAGCTGACTCCTCCTGGGGGACTCCAGACCACTACCTACCTCAACCAAAGCCCGTCAATACTCAAGCCCGCTACAGTTTGGTTCCTGGGTGTTATAACCTCTGGGCTCGGTCTTTTCTAACCATGGCCCCCATCTATGTCTGCCCAGGCACCCACCGAGATCGCTCCTAGAATACTCGGTGCGGTTATTCCACTGATTATTACTGTGCTTCCTGGTCCTGTGAAACCACTGGAGATACTTATTGGAAGCCTAGTTTCTCTTGGGACTATATAACTGTTAAAAGAAAAAACCCTCCTTTTTATGAAGGAATAGCCTTTATTGACAATCTTACTTATACAAATGACAGCAACCAATTATCCTGGGACATTGTCAAACTCACTGTCACTGATGTCTCTGGAATAGGAACCTGTCTCCTGGGCAAAAATATGATTCCCCCCGTTCAGTTGACAGACATATGTAATGACACCTTGGTTGTCAATTCTCAGTTCAGGTACTTACAAGCCCCTGCTCATAGTTACTTGGCCTGCTCTATAGGCTTAACCACTTATGTTGGGACTTCCAAATTTCTACAGGTACGTGACTATTGTGTGTTGGTGCGACTGTTTCCCAAACTCACCATTTATGACCCTAACGAGTTCCTTACATTCTGGCAAAGAGGTACAGACCCCCATTCTCGCCATAAGAGAGAGCCTATATCTGCTGTAACTCTAGCTGTCCTTATTGGTCTTGGCCTTACTGGAGCAGGCACTGGTATAGCATCCCTTGCCACCTCCCAACATCAATATAACCAGCTTAGCATGGCCATTGACAATGACATTAGAGAGATAAGAGACAGCCTCCGAAATCTCAAAGACTCACTGGCATCCCTCTCTGAAGTAGTTTTACAAAATCAAAGAGGATTAGATCTAGTACTCCTTCAACAAGAGGCCTCTATGCAGCCTTAAAAGAACAATGCTGTGTCTATATAGACAAAACTGGTCTTGTAGAAGATAGTTTACAAAAAATCACTGAGAGCCTAGAAAAAAGAAAAAGAGAAAGAGAAAAACAAGAATCTTGGTATCAAAATTGGTTTTCCACCTCCCCTTGGCTATCTACCCTCCTCCCTAGTATTTTAGGACCTCTTATTGGATTACTTTTGCTTCTTTCTTTTGGCCCATGGGCTTTTCAAAAATTAACTCGTTTTATAAAATCTCAAATTGACTCTGCCCTCTCTCCACCCTCCATTACAGTCCAATATCACTGGGTCTGTACAGAAAATACTGATGACAATGAAACATCCCTAGATATAACTACTGAGAGGCTTAACTTCTCTGCCCTTACTACTGATAAAGCCTCATGGTGGAAATGTTATTAATCATCCTTCTCTTGAGATTACTTCATGATATAGGTCCTGCCCGCCGCCTCCTCAACACGCTGGTCCCGTCGACAGTCAGCAGCAGCTTCAACCCCACAGGTGACCTCTGAGGCCTTGTCCAGCTACAGCTATATCACCCTTGGGCCTTTAAGAGGAGGTTTTGAGCCCAGGTGGCCGCTCCAAAGACGGGCAACTTCCTCAGCTCCTAGACCAACCTAAGACAGGGACTCTGAGGGTGACAGAGCCACCCCATGACGGGTGAGGCTAGGAGCAGTGAGGTCGGACCCAAGACAGGAACGGCCATAAAAATGGCTCCAGGACACACAGACAATATTCTTCCCAAGCCTGCCTTGGCCCAATAGCTGCCTAGCTGCCCCCCACCTTTACTATATAGAAAAGGGGGATATGTTAGAGGCCAGAGTCACTAAAAGGCCAAAAGGAACTCGTAAAACTTGTTTGACATGTGCCCCCGGGATCCAGCTACCAGGACATTCCAGAGGAGGCATAAAAATGCCCCGGACCCAGATAACAGATAGCGCAACTGCGCGACCACCTGGCGCCTCGACCACCAGGCGCCTCCACCATGCTTATCTCTTTTCCCCTGCCCCACTCCCCCTCCAGCCTGAACATATAAGCTGTACCCTAACTCTAAATAAATGAAACCTTGACAACTCTTTGCTTGGTCTCCCTCTTTCTTTCTCGCCCATCGTTCCCTGCAGGCTCAATCCTCCTCGGACCCACAAATAACTGGTCCTTCTGGACAGGACAGAAAATGGAGTTATAACTACAGATAACCAAGAAATTCAGAGTATTATAACATCATATTTCAAAAACTTACACTCTGTGAAATTTGCCAACACAAAAGAATTGGATAAATTCCTATCTAAGCACAACTTACCAAAGTTGAATCAGGAAGTTGTGAATTATTTAAATAGTCCTATAACATATGAGGAAATCAATGAAGTAATCTCGAATCTTCCCACCAAAAATGTCCTGGACCAGATGGAGTCAGCACAGAATTCTACCAGACATTTAAGGAGTTAATGACACCAATACTCCTTAAACTGTTCCATCAAATAGCAAAGGAAGGAACACTCAAAATTCTTTCTATGAAGCTAATACCATCTTAATTCCAAAACCTAATAAAGATACACTTAAAAAAAGAAAACTATAGGCCAATCTCTTTGATGAACACAGATGCAAAGATTCTCAACAAATTCTTAGCAAATCAGATTCAAAAACATATCAAAAAGATCATTCACAGGGATCAAGTAGGCTTCATCCCCGGCACACAAGGTTGGTTCAACATACGCAAATCAATAAACATAATTCACAATAAAAACCAGTCCAAAATGCAAGACCACATGATTCTCTAGATAGATGCAGAAAAAGCTTTTGACAAGATCCAATAGCCTTTTTGATCAAAACCCTAGAGACAGTTGAAATGGAGGGAACCTTTATCAATAAAATAAAAGCTGTATACAACAAACCAACAGCAATGATTATACTCAATGGGGAAAAACTTGAAGCATTCCCACTTTGATCAGGAACAGTGATATGTGATCACTAGCCACATATCTCATAGAGCTCTATTATCCAGAGTGCACAAAGAACTTAGAAAACTAAACACTAAGGAAACAAATGGCCCAATTAAAAAATGTGCCTTGGAACTTAAAAGAAACTTTAATTGAAATTGAAATGTCTAGCAAATATCTTAAAAAATGCTCCACATCCTTAGCCAACAGGGAAATGCTAATCAAAACCTCCCCGAGATATCATTTTACCCCGGTCAGGATGGCAAAAATGCACAATACAAACAACACCGAATGCTGGAGGAGATGTGGAGAGAAGGGAACTCTCCTACATTGTTGGTGGGAATGTAGGCTTATACAACCACTCTGGTGAGCCGTCTGGTGATTCTTAAAAAGTTAAAGATTGAAATGCCATATGACCCTGCTATTCCACTTTTGGGAATAGTCCCCCATATAGCAAAAATTCACCTCGATAGAACAAACACAACCATGTTCATAGCAGCACTCTTTACAATAGCAAAGTCATGGAATTAACCCAAATGTCCAATAGTTGATGAGTGGATAAGGAAAATGTGGTACATTTGATGGCTCCAGCCATCAAAAATGATGAATTAATGAAATTTGCTGGGAAATGGATGGAATTAGAAAAAATTGTATTGAGTGAAGTATCCCAGACACAGAAAATTAAGTGCCATATGTATTCCCTCATAGGTGGACCCTAGTACCAAACCCACTTAGTGATACACTCAGAGATAAACCTCTGTAATACCTACAGTAATTTCAAAGATTATAAGCTGGGAGGGAAGGGGAAGGAGGACCCCGCCTGAAACAAGGAGAGAGGGGATCATGCTACAGCAGAGAAAATAGGCCACCTTCAAGGACTGCAAGTAATGAAACATCTTGTGGGGTGTGCAGACCTTCCTTACTGGTCACTTGTGTCTGATGGGGTATGATCTCATCAGAAATAGAGGACATAGAGTCTAGTCGATAGAAGCTAACCATCCTGCAAATGAGAGACTGACCCCCCCAACGGTCTCCTAGGCTTATTCCATCCACCTTTGAATCTACTCTTATATTAAGACTCTTTTTTAACAGCATTTTATCTGTGGCCAAGGATGATATCCAATACCCATCAGGATGGAGCCAAGGGCGGTGCAGGAGCAGCAAAACTGAAGAAAAAACATCAACAATCCATAATTCTGAAAATCAGAGACTCTACATCAACCATCTGGAACCAGGCTAGCCTAATCTCTCCCCATCCTAAAGCTCAGGGAAATTTGTGGAAGAGGTGGCAGTAAGATTGTAAGAGCCTAAAAATGGGTAGGAACAACAATATGCAAGATACTCCATACAAGTTAGGGCCGAAATAATTGTAATAGGACTTTGCATGACCTGCACAGTTACCAACGTATCATTGAACCCCCAAAGTCTAGCATGGATCACAGGCACTAGGATTCTTAGAGGCAAGGGATTAACAGCCATAATAGTGTTCCTATACTAAAGGGGAACATGAAAGAGCTCTAGGCAATGCCACTGAGTCCTTACACCTCATCAGAGAGGAGGACCCAGAGGGAAGTTTGACATGCACACTAAAGGAAGCTCCAGGAATAGGGGGGAACACTGGAAGAAAGGGAGGGAGGGGGGAAATCAAAGAGAAAAGGGAGGAGGGAGCAAGGGAATCTAGGGAGGGTAGGAGGGAGGGAAGGGAATGGGGTACTTATCAACTTTGTATGAGTGGAAGAAATAAATAAATAAATAATAAGTATTAAAAACAATTGAGGTAGGTTCAGGCCCGTATTCTTCTATATTTGTTTCATTGTCTTTGGTACATTATGCAACTATGTGCATTATGGATAATCACAATTCAAATGATACTTGCCAATGTGAATTTTTCCCAGTGTACAGAGAACTCATAGACCTTCCATACCCCATGGAAAATATTTTTATACTATTTAATTTATTTATTAGTTCCTAATGTTTAAACTTATGGTTTCTGAATTACTTTTGTAAGAGTTACAAAAACTTAGTGAATAAAGAAATATAATTGAAGAAGCAATAATTTAAAAATATATTATTTGGTTTATTTTTAAACATGAATGCATTTTTTTGTTTTATAATATGCATATCTATTTGTTCATGAAATGGAAAATTTTATTTCTTTTTATTTTTCTGATGGTATAACAGTTCTGATTCTGACCTCTCAGTTTCCTAATTTCAACATGAAAAAAATTACTACTTAATATTAACTATAGAAATATTGCATGAAACAGGCATGTGTAACACACAAAGCAAACTGACTGCAATTAATTCTCTAAAGGTGATGTGAAGGAACTCTTTTAAATATTCACTCTTCTGCTGAATAATATTTTCAACCACTTGCCTCTCACTTTCAGAAATCATTTGTTTTCATAGAAAAACAGTAAGTGGAAAACAGTATGTCAAAACAGTTTTCTCTTACATTTTTTTCTCAAAGAATTTGAAATGTATCTGGTCTCCCTTTTTTGCTTGTTCAATGTTTATTTATTTAATCCAATAATAATCTTGATGTATTTCATCAAACTTGGGCCTGAAGTGATGGGCAATAGCTGGAGAGAGTCATGGGTCACAGATACATGGAGCTAGGTGGGAGTACATGGTAAACAGAATTCATTTTTTTTCCACTACTCTTTTGACTTAACAAAATCATAGTGCCATAAATAGAAATGCTGTCAATTACTGAAAGAAAAAAAAGAACTGAATTCAGGTAATAGCATGCCAGCAAACACAATATCCAATTCCAAGAAGGAAGAGATCCAGGAGGGATACACTTATCATTCATGAAGAATGCACCTGAGATTAAGCCCTGATTTCTAAATCAGTAACTAGATTCCAATCAAATGACATGCTTTCCTATAACTTAAAATTAATTCATTACAGAAGAACATTCTTGCTCCTCTACCCTTAAAAAGGTTTTATGTGCTGGGTTATCAAGAAAGAATAATTTCTTTTTTTAACAAACTACATTTTTTAAATGTTTGATTTATGAGAGGGAGAGAGACAGAGAGACAGAGAGACAGAGAGACAGAGACGGAGAGACAGAGAGAGACGAACCATTTAGACTTCTGGGGACCAAACTCAGGTATCCAGGTTTTCAAGTATGCACCATATCCACTGAGCTATCTCACCATCCAAGAAAGAACCATTATTGTGCTAAGATAGTTTTCTGCTGGAGACACTTCTGGCCACAGGACTAAAACTAACAACACTACAAATATACAGAGACTGTTGTTTACTCTAACCTTTCAGAAACATTACATGCTTCAAGACTGAAGCATGTAAAAGTAAATAAGAAAGCACACTTGAAAATGGCATGGAATGGCTAAATAAATAAAAAGTTATTGGAGACTCTGAAAACGAGCCAAAGGACTTATTCCATGAAAATGGCAAGTGAGAAGAAGTTTCTGAGTGCAGTAAATATGTTTGTCACTACAGCAAGTTTTATATACATCTCCAGACTTCATTCAGAACTTTTTATTTAAATCTGTAATCCTTACCAAAGATTTCTACTTACTTGATTCTTGATGTCTTTTGATATTAGTCTATTACAATAAGATGAAATAACAATAATGTTTGCAAATAAATGAATTTTAATTGCTATCCAAACCAGTTGAAATGTTATAAAAATAATAACCTTCAATGACAATCATAATTATACTTTAAATATCTAATCAAGTTCTAATATTGCTGAAGACAGTCTTAAAACTATCACAAGTTCAGTGCACTGGTTGGCTGCTACTGCCATTTGAGTCTGCAGCACCAAGAAGGAAGAACCCTGCATGATTCTAGATGTGTTAGTGGTCAAACATCATCTTCCTATTTGTAAAACAGTAACTGTGAAGAAGTAAGCCCAACAGTGTCTGTATTTTAGGATTATACAAGTACACTTACCAGATCACAACTGGTCTTTCATTCATCTCGCACTACACTGTAGTGAGCCACAACTCGTTTTCCGTAAAAAAATGGTGATCGTGCTCTCAAAGAAAAACAATGAGTACTAATCCATTGTAGCATTTACTGTAGTCCATTTTGAATGATCCTTTGAGCTACTAGAAGAAAATCTGTCTTCTTCAAGAAGACTGCCTCTTTGGGAGAAGCATGGCATTTTAAATTTTGAATAAGGCTTTTCTTCTTACATCACATCACATCACAGAAATATAATCCCCAACCTCCAAATCTCCCACTGGAGAAATTATGAGGGTAATTGAACAGCTCCACCAAGGAATTGATTAAACACAAAATAAAATGATGTAACTAATTTTATATAACTTGGAAAATTCCTCAAAGAAACATATTTTGACTTTCTAAGTGTTAAACTAGAGGAAAAGTTTGTGATTTTTTTAATCTACTATTTGTATTGATTGTCCAAACATCTCCAAGAATATTCTCTACCAAGTGTGAGCAATTTTGAGTTGAAAATAAATATATTTACAGGTAAAATGAATATATATATTAATACATTATGAAGAAATAAAATATTTAGACTAGTGATTTGAAATTACAAGATTTTAACAGTCATTGTGTTGCATAAAACACAGTTATGAATGAATCTATTAATTCTGATATATATTGTGATATGTTCTATTCAATTTATATTCTAGTTATCAAAAGCAATATTATACAGAGGTTGAACAAAAACATGTACTTTGTGAATATTTTTTTCCAGAGAAACTTCTAGGTACAAAACCAAAAAGGGAAGAAAAATTTTAATTATGAATTTAGAATTTTATACATATAGAAATGAGAAGTCAAAGAGATAGAAGGGGGAAACATAAAGAATAATTATTTATATTGGAAAGTACATGGCATGTTGGGAGAATTAGAGACAATGTATTACGTGTAACAAGAAATGTAAGGATGAGAGGATATAAGTGTAAATTTTCCTTTCTTTGCACTCATAAAAAGGGTTGCTATGGACATGGTTCATACACATGTCTTTGAAGGTGCTGGATGCAATGTTCTTTGGGAAAATTCCCAGGAGTGATATAGGTTGGTCATATGGAATTTTGATTTTTAACTTTTTCAGGTATCTCCAAATTGATCTCCAAAGGGGTTGCATGAGTTTATAATCCCACCAGCTATGTATGAGGGTCCCCTTTTTCCCACATCCACATCAGAAATTACTCTTGGTTGTGTTTTAGATCTTAGTCATTCTGACTAGAGTGAGATGGTATCTTAGGGTGCTTTTAATTTGCATTTCCTTAATACTAGGAAGAAAGAACATTTTTAAAGATGTTTGTTAGACATTTAAATTTCATCTTGTGATGAAGTTTCTTTTCAGTTTTTTTAAGGAGGTTGCTTACTGCCTTCGTATTACGTTTTTGAAGTTCCTTGTGTGCTCTGGATATTAGTCCTCTTTCAGATGTGTGTTTAGTGAAGATTCTCTCTCATTTCATAAGCTGCCTTTTTGTTTGATTAACAGTCACTTTTGTTGAACAAGCGCCTTTTAATTTTATATATTCCTACTTGTTTAGTGTTTGACTTATACATTGTGCCTTTTGATTCCTATTAAGGAAATGCTGGACGGGGCCAATTGTTTTGGAGGTACAACCTACTTTTTTTTTCTAGGCGATTTATAATCTCTGGTCTAACATTGAGATCTTTGATCCATTTAGAGTTGATTTTCATGCAGGGAGACAAATAAAGGTCCAATTTCATTCTTCTGCATGTAGATTTCCAATTTTGCCAACACCCATTGTTGAAGATGCTATCCTTGATGAATGGTTAATGAAAATACAATACACATATGCAATAGAATACCATCAGTTATCAAAAAAGATGAACCAAAATTAGGTGCCATATGTACTCCCTAATAGGTGTGTCCTAGTACCAAGCCCACTTAGTGACATACTCAAAGAGAAATCTCTGTAATACCTACAGTAATTGCAAAGATTATAAATAGGAGGGAAGGGGAAGAAGGGCACCTCCAGAAACAAGGAAAGAGGGGATCATGTTACAGCAGAGAAAATAGGGGACCATCAAGGACTGAAAGTAACTAATGAGTCATCTGGTTAAGTTCACAGACTTTCCTTCCTTGTCACTTGGAACTGAGGGGGTTTGATCTCACTAGTCAGGGAGGGCATAGAGTCTGGCGGATAGATGGTAACCATCCTGCAAATGGGAAACTGACCCCCCCACCCTGCAATCTTGTACTCTTATTCCATCTACCTTTGAATCTGCTTTTATAGTAAGAGTCTATTTTAACAGCCTTTTATCTCTGGCTAGGAGGTGACATCCGATACCCATCAGGATGGAGCCAAGGGCAGTGCAGGATCGGCAAAACTGAAAAAAAAAAAACCAATAAACCATAATTCAGGACATTAGAAACCCTACATTAATCACCTGGAACCAGGCCTGCCTAATCTCTCCCCATGCTAAAGCTCAGGGAAATTTACAGGATTGTAAGAGCCTAAAGATGGGGACAAGCAATGATATGCAAGATACCTCACACAAGTTAGGGCCAAAGTAACCATAATAGGACTTTGCATGACCTGCTCAATGACTGACATATCATTGATTCCCCCCCAAAGTCTAGCATGTATCACAGGAACTAGGATCATTACAGGCAAGGGATTAACAGCCACAGTAATGTTGTTTATTAAAGGGGAACCCAAGAAAGGGCTCTAGGCAATGCTACTGAGTCCTTACACCTCGTCAGAGAGGAAGACCCAGAGGGAAGTTTGACATTCAAACTAAAGGATGCTCCAGGGATGGGGGGGTATTGGGAGAAAGGGAGGGGGGGAAAGGAAGGGGAAAAAGAGGGAGGGAGCAAGGGGATGAGGGGAGAGATGGAAGGAGGGAGGGGACCGGGGTACCAATTAGTTTGTATAAGTGGAAAAAATAAAAAAAGTAAGATGAACCAATGAAATTTTCCAGTAAATGGATGGAACTAGAAGAAATCATACTGAGTTAAACATCCCAGATGCAGAAACACAGATGCTGTATGTTCTCTCTTATAAGTGGATCACAGCATATAAACCTCCCTTGGCTGGAATCAGACAGAACCTTTTACGATATCTACTAATGTAAGAAAGGAGAAAGAAAAACAGGAAGACACAGTTGAGAGTGTGGTTAGCCTCCAGGTAACCAACCACCTGCTTATTAGTCCTTAACCATAACCCCCTCCATGATGGGGAATAAAAGTCCAGCACTGTAAATCAGTTTAAACAATAGACAGGTGAAAACTGACAGTAGAGAGTTCAGATGTCTCTATACTAAACACAAACTCTAGAGACAACTCTCATTTTATCTTTAGAAAAGATCTCAACACCCAAATAAAAACAGTCTAGTCCACTGGAAGAGCAGTAAAATAGACAAAACCAACCAACAGGAGACAAAGTAAGGCAAGTAACCCTGAAACTTGCAGTCAGACTCAGGCCTACCAAATTTCTTCCTATAGTAAGGCTCAGAGAATGTTGTAGAAGAAGCGGTGGTAAGATTACCAGGGCCTAAGGGTAGTGATGTCCACCGCTGGCCAAGAAATTCCATTCAGGACATAGCTGTGCATCCGGGAACCCACTGCAATGAAAGTTAAACTCACAGGACTTGCACAATGGGTGATATATCACCATTCCCCCATAGACTAGGGAGGATCTGAAGAGAAACAATTACATGTAGTGGTAACTTTAGGGGATAGGGCTAGGCAGGTAAACGGGTATGCCCTTATCATTGAATCTACCCAAAGAAGGGTTACTTGGTCTTTCACAGAGGCCCGAGCCACTAATAGAGCAGATAACTTAAAGGGAACCTGGGGATCCATGGAAACTGACAAACAGAAGGGTAAGGAGGAATGAAAGGAATTGGTGAAAGGAGGAAAAGGTGATAGAGGAAGGGAGAGAGAGGAGAGGATAGGGACAAGTTCTAATTATATTTATAAAACTAGAAAAATTGAAAAAAATAAAAAATATGAAATCTGCTTCAAACATCTTTTCTTTTTTGCATATGCTTAAATCTCACAACAATCTCCTGTCAGTCCCACCTCAGTAATGCCTTCCCACATCTATACTTTGTTTTGTAATCCACTGAGTTTAACCAGTGCCTCCTGAATGGTCATTGGTTTGCAACTCATTGCAAGCATGTGTATTTGCTCAAAGCCACCAAGGTAGGGTAGGGTCTCAGAACCACTTCCTCATCCATGACTATTTACAGACCCAGTCTTATTCAGGAAGCTGTAGGTGCTGTGAGGACATGATTGTATTCACTGTGTCATGCTCAGAGAATAGCATTTTGAAAGAGTTCTCCCTTTCTTCTGGCTCCTGTCTCTCTTACCTCTCTCTCTCTCTCTCTCTCTCTCTCTCTCTCTTCCAGGTGTTCGCCAGGCCCAAATCTAAGAGGGTGTGGTATATATCCTGTTGAGGACTTAGCATACAAATGTCATTCATTCTTAGTGCTTTGGAAAGCTGAGAGTGGCTGTATTCAATACTACTCCTTACAACGGGAAACTTCCAGGATTAAAGTGGACAAGAATTCTTACCTATGTCTATAACTATAAATATGAGAAAGATAATTTGGGGCCATGTTAATTTATCTAGTTTATATATATAAGCTATACATAAGTTGTTCACTCATTAGGCCTAAGAACTCCTCAGACATCAATTTTAGACTTAGTATTAGACCATAAACTCCCTACTGTGGGCTAAGACTTAAATCCAATGCAACAAATTGTTATGGATTTTGGGGTCTTTCAGAGAGAGAGAGAAAGAGAAAAGGAGAGAGAGAGAAAAAGCGACTAGTTCCAGGGCTTACACACATGGGCTGGATGATATGTGTGTGCAAACTCAAATTGTGTGTCCACACATTTTTATAGACAAGGGACAAAGGATGTCGCAAGCACCCTTAGGTGCAGACCCACCAGTTGATTCATTGGGGTACCAGCAGTTTAGTGGGCAGTGTTTTACATTTTAATCAGCACGCAGGCTTCTTGCTGGCCCTCTGGCCAAATGGCATTCCAGAGGACAATTCAAGAGAACCTTTCGGGAACTGGGCATTTTTATTGCCTGACAGCAATTTCTCAGGCTGAAGAATTCCTTTTTAAGATTTTCCCTTGTATATTTCCCCCATCTACAAAATCATGCTATTATTTAACTGGAAGGGACCTCTTGTCCAACATTTTGATACTGTAGTTCTTAGGATTCAAAGGTAATAAGAATGTTGATGCCATTTCTCCACTAGCAGTTGATATTACAACTTCTGGAACTATAAAGCTAGCTGGCAGGGAGATAGTTTATAACCCTGTCCTAGCTTAGGTCTTCTTTATCTTGCAATGAAGGTGTAAAGAATAACCCCCATCCCTACATATCCCTGTAAGAAAAAGTTCATTAAGTAGACATGTTTATGTGTAACTGTAATAAGAAAACACACATGCCTTTTATTAGAAATATATTTTCCACACCTTAAATTAAAAATATGAGTTTGATTGCACCCTCTTATAAATTCAGTCAAAGCAATTGGACCAAAAAAGAATAGCTGTGTTGGCAGACTCATTTCAGATATCAATTAGATTTTAGGATGCATAACTTAACATGTACTAAAGAGGACAGTCAGTATTCCCATATCATGGCTGTCTAAACATTTTCCTGTTTCATATTTCATGCACATCCATCCACACACAAAACTCTTAACGATCTTACTTCAAACCCCAATTCTACCTAAGAAAATGTCTCCTTAACTCTTTGGAAAATAGCTTGGAGCCCATCACTTTCTTGAAGGCTTCTTTCACATCCTTATTCCTCAGACTGTACATCAGAGGATTCAGCATGGGAATCACCACAGTATAGAATACTGTGGCCACTTTGTCAGCATCCTGACTATTTCCTGTGCTGGGTCGACAATAAATGAACAGGATTGTCCCATGAAAGATAAGAATGGCTGTGAAGTGCGAGGCACAGGTTGAGAAAGCTTTCTGCCTTCCGTCTGCGGAGCCCATCTTCAGGATGGTGATGAGAATCAGCAGGTAGGAAGTGAGGATGACCACAATGGTAAATAGCTCATTGACAGTGGATAGAATAAATGCCACAAGTTCATTAACTGATACATCTGAGCAGGCAAGGGAAAAGACAGGTGCTAGATCACAAAAAAAATGGTCGATCACATTTGATTTGTAAGATGGTATTTCAAGAATTAAACACAAGTGAATTATAGAACATGCTGTTCCACAGAGATAGCATCCAGAAACCAGCCCCACACGGAGTCTTAGGGACATGGTGACCATATAGAGTAGAGGATTACAGATGGCCAAGAAGCGGTCATAGGCCATAACTGCCAAGAGGAAGACCTCAGTGACCACAAATGTACAAAACAGGTAGAATTGTACCATACAGCCTAAGAAAGAGATGATTTTGCTCTTGTTTAAGATGCCAGACAGCAGCTTAGGCACGATGATTGTGGAATAGCAAAAATCTACGAAAGACAAGTGGCAGAGGAAAAAGTACATAGGGGTGTGCAGCCGCGGGCTGAGCTGAATCAGTGCAATCATGCCGAGGTTGGCCACAGCTGTGACAAAGTAGATGAGAAGGAACATCAAGAAGAGGAAGAGCCTCAGCTCAGGAGTATCTGATAATCCAAGAAGGATGAACTCCGTCACAATGGTGCAGTTTTCCTCCATTTTCCCCATCATGCCAGGTTACAGGAAAAAAACAATATGCTTTGTAGATTTTTCTTGGGGAGGAAAGAGTAAATACAGTATTATAGTAAATTTGAAATAAACCCTGTAGTTCAATGTTGAAATACACCATTGGTATCAGAAAGTTTATGATATATGATAAAAAAATCTACCAATAATTTAAAATATTAAATGTGTCAGTGAATCCCATGGACATGAATTAATCTATCCATCCATGCATCTTCATAAGATTTTTCAGCTGCTTCCCTACAATAGGCTTCCATGATTGTGGGGTCAGCAAGGCCTAATCATGCTCTCTAGAGAATGGATGCATTAGCATCTGGAATAGACAGTTGTTAGGCTGGATTCCTCCTTCTGGGAGTTGAGTTTGTCTCCTGCCTGTATAAATAGTAGCAGACTGGTTTCCTCCCTTTGGGAGTTGAATTTGCCTCCTATCTTTTCTTAGATCTCTTTTGTTCTTCTCAGAACTGGCAAGGCTGAAACTTCCCCAAGCAGTTTGAGATCTTTAGATATGTTAATACATGGATCACAAGATTATGCACATATCACAGTAACCAGGTAACTGCTTTGAGACATTCATTGTCCATTCCCTTTTACCAACTAAGTGCCATGCCTGGTTTTAACTCTACCTGGAGACATCATATCTTGTCCCACACAAGTACATGTCTCCCCTGTCTTTTTTTTTTTTTTTTTTGCTAGTCTGGAAGGTATATATTTAACATAATCCTGTAAAGAATTTAGCTCTGCTGTTTTTTGATTTTCTTTTCTGTAAATACTCATGTGTTTACAATAAAATTGGTTTAGATGATGAAGGATATCTCAGGCTCCCTCTATACAGATGCCTGATCAATTTTTCTTGCTCTCACTTCTGTTACCTGCATGTAGGTCTGGGTTAATGCTGCTTTATGGGCCTAGGCACATGATACTTTAACTTAAGTCATTCGATAGATTTTTAAAATAGATTGGATTGACTTTAAAGCAGATATTCAATTATCTTATAATATTTAATAAACTATGTTTAAGTAAAAGGATAGATACTGGGATTCTATATAATTAATAACATCTATATCCCTTTACTATCACAATTAGCCCAAATTTATTTTTCAAATCTCTAAGGTTCTATTATTTGCTATAAGTTTTTATGCATACTTTTTAGCAAGGACATCCATGAACTGGACATTTCCTCTTTCCCTTATTCATCTACAAGTATAAAATAGACATTAGATATTTTTAAATTCAGTATATTAATAATCTTAATTTGCAAAAATAGAAACCATTTACTGTTTCAGAGTTAGAGAGCATGGTTATTTAGTTGTATTAGTGGCTTTGGAAAAATCTTTAATTTTAGAATTATTCACAGTCAATAAAAATGTACCACAAATGCCATTATTTATGTATGAAATAGGCAAATTAATTTATTTCATTCAAATTGTCATTAAATTGCTTAGTACAAAGGTAATTTTATAGCACAAACCTCCTTAGGGGGGAAATAACTAGGTAATATGTATCTAAGGGTCTGAATTCCGACAATGACAAAAATTCATGAAACATTTTATTTATGATAAAATTTATTTCAAATACCCTAAAATGTGTTGAAATAATGTGAAATATAGTGATATGAGTGATATTAAACTATGGCTTATGAAGTTAGTACTGGGGGAAAATCTAAAACTTTTATATTAAAATATTTTAAAAATAGGGAAAATTGTAAATTATAATGTATCCAAATTAGGGTATAAAAATGATACTTCTACTTGAAACTATGATTGGGAAATGACTGCTTAAAACTGCATAAATCAGAATAAATAAATAGGTGAAACAATATATACGTAAAGATATCATTTCAATGCAGCTATGCAATAAAAGGAAATCCTTCATTTTTTCAGAAAGGTAGTAAATCTATCTTTTTGGACTTCTCTGAAAGAGTTAGCCAAATGATGAAATCTATGTCCATGAAAACTTCTATCTAAACCTTACTGACAAGTCCTGAGAAGACTAATAATTCTTTTTTCTACCTTCATTAAATAGGGTAATGATGATAAGAGGAGATATTAACATGCTATTATGAAAATTTAATGGAAAGCTTCTGCAGAGGTAATGGTATTACATTCTCTCCACACATTGATTCAAATTTAAAGAAGTATAAAGAAGCAAGATCTTGAAATCATTTCAGTTGCTCAAATAAAAAATGTCAGCTATGACTACTGTAATTATAGGAATAAAATCAGTCAGGTAAATTTTGTATTCATAATTTTATGTTTATGCTGGTAAAATTGCAAATCAAATAAACTCACCTACTGTTGAACTGAGAAAACTTACATGTCCAGGCTCCAAATTTATAAGACCACATCCACATTGAAAGAACCTTCAGAATTAAAGTGAAAGGTAGTGAGTTCCACCGTGATCTTAAGTTCTACTATCCATGTTTATGAAAGAACTAAATGTGTAAAAATTTGAGAGAGAGAGAGAGAGAGAGAGAAACTTTTACTCAAGAAATATATTTTTCATACACATGAATAACTGACATTACAGAGAAAATTGTTCCTACCAATCACCTCTTATACTGAGAGACAAATCAATTTGATGGAATAGTACATAGAAAAATGGTTTAGAACATTGATTAGAGAACAGAAAAATTTAATATATCTTAAAATATATTTCCTCATTTTCTCAGAACATGTACTAATTTTTATTTTTAGGGATCAATAGTCCCAGTTTCCACTAACATGCCTGAGATGCAGACATCTGTTTCATGATACAAGGGCGGGAGATGTTACCTGTATAATAAACAGTCAGAGGTAATTCAGACTCTTGGGAGATGAGATCCTGTGGTAAAACTATTAATAATCTCTATGGGATATCAAAATATAAATAGAGCAAGAAGCATGAGATTTGCCACAAAACGTAATTAATCTCTATGGAATGCTATCAGGATATCATTTTCCAGCAAAAGTTCTAAAATTATTCTCTGCTTTTCAAACTATACATTTTCATTTAGTTATTGAATTATTTTCACTTTATAACTTTTGCTAATTTATTCTTGGCAGTTTCATACATGACATGATATGACAATTTCATATCGTAAATTGCATTATGGGTAGTCTCCATCACTACTTTCTCCTGTCTTTACCCCACCTTTGTCAATTATTCTTCCTCTATGAAAATCTATTTTCCATATTCCTTTATTTTTAATCTAATTTTCTTTTATTTTAGTTTATTTAATATTCCTCAACACTTCATATACAAATAGAATGAATTTATGTCTCTTTACCTTCCCACCTATCCTCACCCTCTCCTCTACTAATCTTCCTCCTTATCCACCTCCTCTTCCTTTTCTACCTTCCCTTCCCTTCATCATTCCAGCCATTTCTCTTCTCTTCCCATTTCCTTCAGCGTGTGTGGTCAACAGGGCCCTGTCTGAAATGCCTGTACTGGCAACTGCTCATGCCCCCATTGTGGTTTGAACAGCCCACCAGTGGGCAAACCAGCGAGTAAAGAAACTCCCCTTATTTTGAAAGACACCATCCCCAAACTTTCTCTCTGAGTGGTACTGTATTTCCTGAGATCTTCACTTGCCCATGGGAGAATGTTGATAGGCCAATTGTTGTGTAGGTTTAATGGAGGCAGGCCTCATTGGAGTTGGTGGTACTATCACCCACTTGTAAGACTCTTAAGTGTAACTGTCCCTTATTCCACAAGGTTCCCTGAGGCTTAGGAAGGGGGATAATTGTGACACCCTGTTTTGAGCTGATCACTGCAATGTACCTGACCTATACTCTGGACAACTATAGTTCTCTGCATTACATATCTTCCATTTCAATAGGATACTACTTGGTCAAGTACTGAGAGCTTTTCTTATTAAAGGAATAATGAGAAGTGTTCAGATGATAATTAACTATCAAATATTTATAGTTAATACTGAGATTTCTGTTCCCATTTAAGGCTTATGCTCTCTCCTTCCACTGGTATTTGGGTGACTTTACAGTACCAGGCATGTGTTCCATGAAGATAAATAGGCCTTCAAAATCATTCAGAGAGCAAGTGGTTATGCCAGAACATTACATGCCACTCTTTCATCACAGGATTTTTCTTCCATACTTGCTATTGTGATTCACTGGGTTTAACCAGTGCCTTCTGTGTGCTAATTAGTTTGGATCCACTAGTACTTAGACGGTTGACGAGGGGTACCCAACTGAAGACAATGGCTATTTGTAGTCTGAATCCATAAATAGCCAATAATCAAACAGAATAAGGGAAGGGTCCTAGAAGCCCCTCACCAATCCGTGAGTATTGGTGAGAGGCCCAATCTTATGCAGATCCATGTAGGCAACTGCAGCTGCTGTGAAATCATGGCTACAGTGACTATCTCATACCAAGAAAGCAGCAATTGCACTTCTCCTCATTTTCCAGCCTTGGAAATATTCCTACCCTAATAAAGAAAGATTGTTGTGATTTCTCTAATCTATATACAGATGAGATTGTCAGATAATTCTAGACCGTAATTAAAATTGAATTTCATATTCTTACACATGGCAAGACATAATGCTGTCTGTAATCACATTAAAGAAAATACATTTTGTTAATATAAAATTTATACATAATTTTTTGCGACATTTTAACTGCAAAAATTTACAATAAGGAGTAACATGCATTCCGCATAGAAAGTTCCTGGTTTTAGAACTGCAAATCATTCATACCAGGAATCCCCTCAGATTTGAAAGTGTTGACTTATCAGCCAGACTACTAATTTGATCTTGGTTCTCATGACAATAAATATGGTAAATATTAAATGTCTATATTCCCATGACACAAAAATGTGTCTTCATTAGCCTATGTGTTCATGTGACTATGTTTCTATCAACAGGGAGGAAAGGCATGTTTCCCATCCAGTTCTTGAGATTATAGAGCTTTATGAGGATTTCTAAACCCTAGAAGACTACATATTCTGTGTTGCAATATTCTGTTATGGTAATCTGCCTCTGAATTTTTGTCAGGTTCACAGAATCATGGCCTCTCTTACACAGAGGAGAGTCCTCTGAGCCCATCTAACTTTTAAGAGTTGAAAATGTGCCCAAGCATTGTTTGGAGAGAAAGCAGCAGTGTTAACATACTAGAGTTGAGAAACACTAGCTCATTTAAATAATTCTGGTAGATTTTTTTTTGTATTTTTTCTTTGTACTTTTGTAACATGTAACATAGAGATCATGGACCATTGCTTCTCAAATAAAATTACAGTGTAATTTGTATTATGACTTAAAATGTTTTAAACCCTAACTATAATCAGCTTCCTTATTCATTTTCAGATTTACATCTTAGTCAAATTCCTCTTCAGTTTTAAGACCTTAGGTATATTAAACCCTTATTATGTATCATTTCATTGCTTTTAAAAAATCAGTGTGTTTACATGTGTATCTTCCTTGAAAATTATCAAAAGAATCACAGTCATTAGGAGATGCATATTTCTCAAAACTCACAGGTCCTTCTGCCTTCACACAATCAAAACTAGGAACTCTTAGCAAACATCTGCATAGGGAATCTAATTCCACTCCGTGATTATTTGGATGCAGAATGTCTTCATTGATTCAAAGCTTCTCTCAAACAATTCTTCTCATGAACAATTGACAAAAGCTATGCCCTCTTCTAGACAGCTCACATGAAAAGCATGATCAGTATTTTCTCATACCTGAAAACAAACCTTGTGGTAAATAAAGCAGCAGTCAGTTGTGTAGAGCCTCCAGAGAGCATACATGGGGAAGATGCTGATTTCCTAAAGTCATCTGCCATCCCCATTGCATTATAGGCTAAAGAAATGAATAACCTTATTAAATCCTCTTTTATGATATAATTCCTGTTGAAAGAAACATCTTGAGAGAAAGCTCAGCGACACTGCTGAATGTCATTTCCCTCAGCTCCTTGACCAATCTTATATTTTCTTTTTTTAATACATTTTTATTATTATTTCAGCTCATACAAACTTAATAGGTACACCAGCTCCCTCCCTCCCTCCTCCTCCCCCCGAACCCCCTGCTCGCCCACCCCTCACCTCTCCCTCTCCATCCCCCCGTGCGTCCCGCCCCAATTCCCAGAGTCCTTTCTTGTGCATGCCTGACTCTCCTCTGGGCCCTCCTCTCCGATGACGCACAAGGACCCAGTGGCATTTCCCTGAACCCTTTCCTGTGTTCCCCTTAAGCATAGGAAAACTACTGTGGCTGTCAATCCCTTGCCTCCAAGGATCTTGGTGCCTTTAGCAGATGCTAGACTTTGTGAGGTCAATAGTGTGTTGGACATTGCGCAGGGCATGCAATGTCCAATTATGATTGCTTCGGCCCTAACTTGTGTAGAGTATCTTGCAAATCATTTGTCCTCCCGTCCTTTTGCTCTTACACTCTTACCGCCCCTTCTTCCGCAAATGTCCCTGAGCTTCAGGATGGGGAGAGATTAGTCTGGCCTAGTTCTAAGTGGTTGATATAGAGTCTCTGAAGTTCTGGATAGTGGTTTGTTGATTTTCTTTTGCAGTTTTGTTGCTCCTGCAATGCCCTTCACTCCATCGTGATGGGCACTGTATGTCACCCCCTGGCCAGAGACAGAAAGCTGTTAAACTGGAGTCTTATTATAAGAGCACATTCAAGGGTAGATATAATACTTATACCCAAAAGTGGAATCGCAGGGTCATATGACATTTGGGAATGGGAGGGGTCAATCACCCATTTGCAAAATGGTTACTATTTAATCTGCCGGACTATATGCCCTCCCCTTCTGGTGAGTTCATACTCCCTTAGTTGTAAATGATCAGGAACGAATGTCTGTGAACTTAACTAGGTGTCACATTACTTTCTTGCAGTCCTTGATGGAGGCCTATTTTCTCTACTGTAACATGGTCACTTCTCTCCTTGTTTCTGGTGTGGCCCTCCAACCCCATCCCTCCTGTTCATAATCCTTGCAATTATTGTAGGTAATACATAGATTTACCTATGAGTATCTCAAGATGGGCTGGGTAGGTTTGGTATTAGGAGCCACCTATTAGGGAGTACATACTGCACTTAATTTTCTGGGTCTGGGATACTTCACTTAATATAATTGTTTCTAATGACATCCATTTCCCGGCAAATTCCAGTAATTCATCATTTTTGATGGCTGAGTAGTACTCCATTGTATAGATGTACCACAGTTTCCTTATCCACTCGTCAACTGTTGGACATTTGGGTTGATTCCATGTCTTTGCTATTGTAAACAGTGCTGCTATGAACATGGTCGCACTTGTGTTATCGAGGTGAACCTCTGCTGTATGGGGGTTATTCCCAAAAGTGGAATCACAGGGTCATATGGCATTTCAATCTTTAATTTCTTTAAAAATCTCCAGACGGCTCGCCAGAGTGGCTGTATGAGCCTGCATTCCCACCAGCAATGTAGGAGAGTTCCCCTCTCTCCACATCCTTTCCAGCATTTGTTGTTGTTTGTATTGTGGATTTTTGCCATCCTGACCGGGGTGAGATGATATCTCAGGGAAGTTTTGATTTGCATTTCCCTGATGGTTAAAGAAGTGGAGCATTTTTTAAGATATTTGTTAGACATTTTAATTTCATCCCTGGTAAAATTTCTTTTAAGTTCCAGGGCCCATTTTTTAATTGGGCCATTGATTTCCTTCATGTTTAGTTTTCTAAGTTCTTTGTGCACTCTGGACAGTAGAGCTCTGTCAGATATGTGGTTAGTGAAGATTTTCTCCCATTCTGTGGGTTGCCTTTGAGCTCGTGTTACAATCTCTTTATCTGAACAGATGCTCTTTAATTTCACAAGATCCCAACTGTTGAGAGTTGGTAGCAGTGACTGTGCCATTGGATGTCTGTTTAGGAAATTGTGGCCTAGCCCAATCAGCTCGAGGGATTTCCCTATCCTTTCAACTATGGTTTTTATAGTCTCTGGCCTTATATCAAGGTCCTTGATCCATTTGGAAATAAGTCTTGTACATGGTAACAAGTACGGTCCAGCTTTAATCTTCTGCATGTGGAGATCCAGTTTTGCCAGCACCATTTGTTGAAGATGCTGTTCTTTTTCCATTGGATTCTTTGGGCCCATTTGTCAAAGATCAAATGGCTGTAATTTTGTGGGCTTATATCTGGGTCTTTACTTATCATCCCTTGATCTGTTTGTCTATTTTGGAGCCAGTACCAGGCTGTTTTTATAACTATGGATTTGTAATATAGACTAAGGTTCAGTATGGTAATACATCCAGCAGTGTTTTTGTTACTCAGGATTGTCTTTGCTATCCTGGGTCTTTTGTGCCTCCACATGAATTTTGAGATTGTTTGGTCAAATTCTTTAAAGAATTGCTTTGGGATTTTAATTGGTATAGCATTGAATTTGTATATTGCCTTTGGTAGGATAGTCATTTTTACGATTTGATTCTGCCAATCCAGGAACAGGGTTTTAAAGTTTTCATTGTAAAGGTCTTTTACCTCCTTGGATAGGTTTATACCAAGGTATTTCATTTTTTTAGGGGCTATAGTAAATGGAATTGTTTCTCTCAAGGCATTTTCACTTCTTTCATTCTGGGCATATAGGAAGGCCTTTGATTTTTGCACATTTATTTTGTATCCTGCCACCCTGCTGAACTTCTCAATTAGTTCTAGGAGCTTCCTGGTGGAGTTTTTGGGATCACTCAATTATAAGATCATGTCATCTGCAAATAGGGATAGCTTGACTTCTTCCTTGCTGATTTGAATCCCTCTTATGTCCCTTTCTTGTCTTATGGCTTCAGCTAAGACTTCAAGTACAATATTGAATAGAAGTGGTGAGAGTTGACAGCCTTGTCTAGTTCCTGATCAAAGTGGGAATGCTTCCAATTGTTCCCCATTGAGCATAATCCTTGCTGTGGGCTTGTTGTATACAGCTTTTATTATGTTGAACCAACCTTGTGTGCCGGGGATGAAGCCTACTTGGTCCCTGTGAATAATCTTTTTAATATGTTTTTGAATCTGATTTGCTAAAACTTTGTTGAGAATCTTTGTGTCTGTGTTCATCAGAGAGATCGGCGTACAGTTTTCTTTTTTAAGGGAATCTTTATTAGGTTTTGGGATTAAAACGATATTCCTTCATAGAAGGAATTTGGTAGTCTTCCTTCCTTTGCTATTTGATGGAACAGTTTAAGGAGTATTGGTGTTATTAACTCCTTAAATTTCTGGTAGAACTCTGTGCTGAATCCATCTGCTCCAGGACATTTTTTGGTGTGAAGAGTCAAGATTTATTCCTCAATTTCCTTATATGTTATAGGACTATTTAAATAATTCACAACTTCCTGATTCAATTTAGGTAAGTTGTGTTTACTTAGAAATTCATCCATTTCTTTTGTGTTGTCAAACTTCACAGAGTATAAGTTTTTGAAATATGATGTTATGATTCTCTGGATTTCTTGGGTATCAGTAGTGATAACTCCATGTTCATTTCTAATTTTGTTAATTTGGGTTTTCTCTCTCTTGGTTTTGGTTAATTTGGCTAGGGGTGAATCAATCTTATTGATTTTTTCAAAGAACCAGCTTTTTGACTGGTTGATTTTTTCTATCGTTTTCTTAATCTCGATTTCAGATATTTCTCCCCTTATTTTGCTAATCTCCTCTCTTCTACTACTTTTGGGATCAGATTGCTCTAGTTTCTCTAAAGCTTTAAGCTGCATTGTTAATTTGTTTATTTCTGATGTTTCCATTTTTTTGATGTAGGCATTAAGAGCTATGAACTTACCCTTAGAACAGCTTTTATTGTGTCCCAGAGATTTTGGTAAGTTGTATTTTCATTATCATTCACTTTCAGGAAATCTTGATTTTCCTTTTTAATTTCTTCCTGAATCCAGTTCTCCTTCAGCATCATATTGTTAAATTTTCAGGAGTTAATGTATTTTCTGTTGTTTCTTGTGTTGTGGATATCCAGCTTTAGGCCGTGGTGGTCTGATAGGGCACAGGTTAGAATTTCAACTTTTTTGTAAATGTGTAGATTCGCTTTGTGGCCCAATATGTGATCTATTTTGGAGAAAGTTCCATGTGCTGCTGAGAAAAATGTGTATTCTTTGGTTGTGGGTGAAAAGTTCGATAGAGATCTGTAAGGTCCATTTCTTTAAGGGTTTGATTAAGTTCCAAAGTGTCTCTGTTAAGCTTTTGACCTGTTGATCTATCCCATGTTGAGAGGACAGTGTTGAAGTCCCCAAGAATTATCGTTTGGGGGTTTATTTCTTGCTTTAGATGCTGTAGGTTTTTCTTAATGAATGTTGAGGGGCCCGTATTGGGTGCATATATGTTCAATATTGTGAAATCTTCCTGGTGAATTGTACCTGTGACTAAAATGTAGTATCCATCCGTGTCTCTTATAATTTTCTTTGGTTTGAAGTCCACCTTGTCTGATAGCATAATGGCTACCCCTGCCTGTTTTCTGCCTCCATTTGCTTGTAGAATTGTTGACCAGCCTTTTATTTTTAGAGTGTGCCTATCTTTTGTAGTGAGATGGGTTTCCTGCAGGCAGCAGATTGATGGATTGTGATTTTTAATCCAAGTTTGTAACCTTTGTCTCTTGATCAGTGAATTAATTCCATTAACATTTAGTGTTATTTTTAATTCCAGACATTTATTATGTTTAGTAGTTTTTATAAGTATATTGCTTCACTTTTAATGGTGTTATACTTGCCTTCTGTTCTCCTGGATATGCCTGTTTTTTTCTTCATGCTTGAGTATCATTTCTAGCATTTTTTGAAGGCCTGGTTTGGTGGACATGAATCCCTTCAAGTTGTCTTTGTGCTGGAAGATTTTTCTTTCTCCCTTGGTCATGACTGATAGTTTTGCAGGGCAAATCAGTCTGGGTTGACATTTTTGCTCATTCAATACTTGAAGTATGTCTCTCCAAGCTCTTCTTGCTTTAACTGTTTCAACTGAGAAGTCATTTGTTATTTTAATAGGTTTACCTTTAAAAGTGACTTGTTTTTTTCTCCCTTGAAGCTCTCAGCACCAGTTCTTTATCTTGAATGTGGAATTTTTTAATTATTATTTGCCATGGTGTGCTTCTGTTTTGGTCATATCTGTTTGGGGTGCGGAATGCCTCTTGTATATGGTTGGGCCTCTCTTTTTTTATATGAGGAAAGTTTTCCTTGATGATCGTTTGAAAATTTCCTCAGGGGTGGTGTTTTGAGATTCTTGCTCTGGTATTCCATGAATACGCATGTTAGGCTTCTTCAGGGTGTCCCATATCTCTTGGATATTTCTCTCAAGTATCTTTTTGGCTTTAACAACCTCTTCCATTGAGCTGGTTAGTACTCCCACTTTATCTTCAAGGTCTGAAATTCTGTTTTCTGCTTGTTAGTTCTGTTGATAAGACTCTCTGTGGAGTTCTGGGTTGAAGATAACTTGTCTTTTAGCTCAGTTTTAAACTCTGCTTGAGTCTGTTTTAAATGCTCTATGCCAGTTTTTGTTTTTTGCACTGTTTTTCTCAACTCCTCCAAGTGTCTGTTGTGTTCCTCTTCAAAGCGATTGATTCAATTATGTAATTCCTCCCTGATTTCCTCTTTCATAGTATTGAACATTGTAATGATCATATTTTGAAAGTCGTTATCCTGGATCAGGCTTTCTTGGCCATTTTCCGTGGGTTTGTTCTGGTTGGAGTAGAACATTATGGGATTAATTCCTTCAGTGGGAAATTTGGTTACTTGAGTGTTGCTTCTCATGGATTTGCTCTTTGACTTCGGCATTTTCGTTTTAACTCTTAAGATCTTTCAATTTCACTAAACTGAATTATTTTGCCTGGGGTTCTGGGGGTGGGCAGGGACGGAGCTTTCCTAGGTCGCGGATGAGGCCCGGTTGGACCACGCACGCGTCTTGGGGTGCAGGGGGAGGTCCTCCTCGTCCCTCGGCCCTGCGCGCCTCTCCGGCTGGATGGTGGGGTAGGAGCTGGGTCCCTTGGGCTGACCTGGGTTTCTGGTGGGCGGGCGGGGGCGGAGCTTACCTAGGTCGCGGATGAGGCCAGGCTGGACTGCCCGTGCCTGTCCCGGCCGGCTGAGCGGGGTGGGGAAGGGCAATCTTATATTTTCTAGTGACTACTTCTTTTAAGTTACTTCCTTTCTTCTTGTATAACAATAACTTTGGCAGAGATTATATTTTTATTTACCCAAAAATTGTTTTACAATCTCACTTCTCTTTATGAAGTTTAAGTGGTTGGTTATCAAACTGTTCACACTGGAAAAATGTGCATGAGATTTTTTTCTTGCTTCCCCCATGTGAAGTAAATAGATCTAGAAACTATATATTATGATGTTTACTTCTATAAAAAATGTTATGCCTGCTCTTCCTATAATCTTTTTTTGCCTTTGCTTTGTCATGCAGTGCTGACAATATTCTATCTCTACAGAATTCAAATTTCTGATTAATTTTTCAAACACTGTTAATATTTCTTTTAATTATATTTCATTGTATTAAGCCTATTGACATGTTTTAGATATATGTATTACATGTCACTAAATATTTCTATGAAGCTTAATTTAGAATTTGGTAGTTGTTTTTGTTTTCATACCATTGAAATTACACAGAAAACAAGCACATAAATGCACAAAAAAAATACCTACAAACAATCACATCAATAAAAACACAGAGTAGAGAATGCTTTTATTTAGATATTAGAAAAAGAATGAAAGTATACCGGGTACATATATTACTTGCCCCCATCCACATTCATTAATTGTAAACTAATTTATAGCAAGGAAGCATTATTATAAAGACAAAATTACTTCAAGTTTGCAAATATGAGTGATTTCAATTCACTTCTATTGGCATGTTCACATTCTTGAAAGTGGATCATAAATCCTTCTGTACTGGAAATACATCCATTACTTTTGGTATTCTTCTTTCTGTCTATTATCTATTGTCAGGCTGTACATATCTGATCCTTACCTAACATCTCATCAAGTCAAGAATCTTACCATTTATGACATTCATGCATCAAAAAATGACTGAGATGTGAGCCATCCTTGAAATAATTTCTAGCTCTTCCTGGTCAAGTTGATTTCATTAGTTAGCTATAGATTCTGTGAATTTGTCCTGATTTAAGTTTTGACAAAACTTAGTGTGTTATGGTGTACTGCTTCTATAATGAACTTTTATGGTTTTCTATCCATTTGAAATTCCTTAAGACCACGAACTTCTCCCATGTACACATACATTTGTAGAAAACTCAATGATTGTTTCTTACACCAGAAATATGTACTATATCACTGAACAAGAATGTTGCATGAATAAATGTTCCCGCTGTTTTAAGGTGTTTACTAATAATTCAATTACATAGGATCACAAGTATTGGTGTATTTTCCAGTATTGTCTATAACAAATAAGCACAGACCTTTGGGTTAGGAAAATCAACATGAATTGGAAAGCTATGTATGTGCTATAAACATTCATCATAAATCATTTATGAATATACATAGGTGTTCCATTTCCTAATAGAATATTAAATAAATAATCAATGAGTTGATAAGACAGCTTAGTTTCTAGCAGAGTAATATCACCCGAACTTAAATGGTGGGAAGAGGGACCTGGTTCCTGAAAAGTTACTCTGACAACCACATATACGCTGTAGAAATGTGAGTCTATTTTATCCTCTCTTTCTCTCAAAATATATTAAAAAATAAAAAATAAAATCATTATACCTGTAACCTAATCATATTGAATCTGACCTGCGATGCACTTGATTTATCAAATATCATTATTGATGTTTTTTCATATTTTATTGTGTGTGTGTGTGTGTGTGTGTGTGTGTGTGTGTGTGTGTATCACAGAGCACTGTATGTCCCTGTGGAAGACCAAGGGTGATTTTGGGAATCATCCTAGATTGCATCTACCTCCTTTTTTCTTCCCTCTGGGATTTCCCAGGCTTTGCCCACCAGAGCTCGAAGTTCAAGCTACTCCCTTTCCAACTGTCATTTTTATGTGGGACCTAGGATCTGAACTCAGGACCTTTTGCTTGTGAGACAGAGTTTTAACCCCTGAGCCATCTTTCTAGCCCTCATAGTTGGTGAATTTTTAAATTAATGATAAACACATCACTGAATCAAAGTCGATTAGGAAAAAGATGTTTCTTACATGTATGCTAATTTAAGAAACACATATTATAAAAATAAATATCCAACGTTAAAGAAGAAAATACCAAAGAATGAAAAAATTAAACAGCTTACAGAAGAGAGGACTGAGTCAGGATGAAAACTGACTTTGCTTGAACCTATTGTTTTCTAAAATTTCACAGAAACAAAGAGAGATATTGAATTAGAAAAGTGAGTTCAGTTTAGAGTTAGAAAAAAGGTGGCAATATTATATTTGAACAAAAGCTGGATGAAGAAATATAACTTACCAAAATGGAGAGAGAGTATTTTGCAAAGTCCAAATACATATGTAGAAAATATCAAGAGAGAAGAAACATACTTAAAATCAACACTGAGAGTTTCAGTTTTACTATGTTGTAGATTTAACATGACAAGCTCAAATTAAAAGGATAATGGTCTGTATTGAAAAAATAATAACATAACAAACATTATTAAAGGATAGATAAAGATTAAAACAGCAGTTGTGGATACATTGAGAGAAAACTGGAAAGAATAGATAGCAAACCAAATGTTACTCTCAGTATTTTAATAAGGCATGCATGTTACAATTTCCTGGAAACTCCTTGATTCAGTTTTAACAGTCAATATAAAAGTGCTTTCCAAAACACTACACTTCATCAATTATTAAAAGAGTAAAATAAGCAGATGACGACAACTGAATACACATATTTTGATTTTGTAAACAAATTGACAATGCTATTCTTTGTCAACAAATTAAATGTCATGGTCTTTACATATATATGAACCATGTATTCTATAACTCTATGTGGCTGTTGTGACTTCATCATTGTTCTTATGAAGTTTTATATAATTTTAAGATATGATATGAACATTATGTTAATGTCAGTGTATGACATAACAGTGATGCAGAAAGATTTAGAATACTCAGTACTACTTTTACATATTAAAGATGCAAAAAAAGAAATTGTTCATAAAGATTGAGTAGCACATAATTGTCCTGTTCTGATCACATCATCTAATTATACTTAGCTATGTCATTATGCTGCATGCTTCAGTTTAATTAGGGAAATATTCTCTAGGAAAACACTTTGGAAAGCAGCATTTTTCTGACAGCTCCTTTCACATCCTTATTCCTCAGGCTGTAGATCAGAGGATTCAGCATGGGAATCACCACCGTGTAGAACACTGTAGTCACCTTATCAATATCCAGAACATTGCCAGAATTGGGCTGACAGTAAATGAACAGGATGGTTCCATGGAAGACAATGATGACCGTGAGGTGAGAGGCACAGGTGGAGAAGGCTTTGCGCCTCCCCTCTGCAGAGCGCATCCTCAGGATGGTGACAAGGATGAGCACATAGGAAGTGAAGATAATCACAATTGTGAGAAGTTCATGGAAACTGACCACAAAGAATAGAAACATCTCGTTGACAGTGACATCTGAGCAAGCGAGACTTAAGAGAGGAGGGAGATCACAGAAGAAATGGTTTATCACATTTGATTTATACGATGAGATCTCAAGGGCTAAGAGCAAGTGGATGAGAGCACACATGGATGCATACAGGTAACATCCAGACACCAGCATCACACGGAGCTTTGGGGACATGGTGACCATGTAGAGCAGAGGGTTGCAGATGGCCACAAAGCGGTCATAGGCCATTACAGCTAGCAGGAAGACCTCTGTGATTGCAAAAGTGCAAAATAAATAGAATTGCACCATGCATCCCAAGAAAGAAATGGATTTATCTTTCTTTAAGATGTTTGTTAACATCTTGGGCACAATGATGGAGGAGTAGCAGAAATCCACAAAGGACAGGTGACTGAGGAAAAAGTACATGGGGGTGTGCAGTGGAGGGCTGGCGTGAATCAGTGCAGCCATGCCTAGGTTGGCCAAGACTGTGACTGCATAGATTAGGAGAAACACTAGGAAGAGTAAAACCCTCAGCTCAGTAGCATCTGACAGTCCAAGGAGAATGAATTCTGCCACCAAAGTACAGTTGTGCTCCCTCATGGCATCTGTGTCTATCAGTGACAAGCTCTGCATTAATTCTGAAAAGCACCAGAAAGAGAAACATTAATTGTAGAAAACATGGCATTTAGGCTTATACAACCACTCTGGCAAGGCGTCTGGTGATTCATAAAAAAGTTAGAGATTGAAATATCATATGACCCTGCTATTCTACTTTTGGGAATAATCCCCCATACAGCAAAAATTCACCTCAAGACCACAGCATGACCATGTTCATAGCAGCACTGTTTACATAGCAAAGTCATGGAATCAACTCAAATGTCCAACAGTTGAGGAGTGGGTAAGGAAAATGTACATTTATACAATGGAGTACTACTTAGCCATCAAAAATGATGAATTAATGAAATTTGCTGGGAAATGGATGGAATTAGAAAAAATTATATTGAGTGAAGGATCCCAGACAGAAAATTAAGTGCCATATGTACTTCCTAATAGGTGGATCTTAGTATCAAACCCACTTAGTGATACACACAAAGATAAATCTCTGTAATACCTACAGTAATTGCAAAGATATAAACAGAAGGGAATGGGAAGGAGGACCCTGCCATAAATAAGGAGAGAGGAGATCATGCTACTGCAGAGGAAACAGGCCACTATCAAATACTGCAAATAACTAATGAGACATCTGGTAAAGCTCACAGACTTTCCTTCCTGGTCACTTGCAACTAATGGGGTATGATCTCACCAGAAAAGGAGGGCATAGAGTTTGTCAGATAGAAGGTAATCATCCCACAAATTAGAGACTGACCCCCTCCTCACCGCAGTTTCCTATTCTTTTTCCATCTACTTTTGAATCAACTCTTATAATAAGATTCTATTTTAAAAGCCTTTTATCTTTGGCTAGGAGGTGATATCCAATTCGCATCAGGATGGAGCCAAGGGCAGTGCAGGAACAGTAAAACTGGAAAAAAGAAAAAAAAAACCCACAAAACATAATTCAGAACATCAGAGACCCTACATTAATCACCAGGAACCATGTCAGCCTAATCTCTCCCCATCCTAAATCTCAGGGTAATTTGGGGAAGGGGGGGCAATATGATTGCAGAGCCTAAAGATGGGGAGGACCAATGATATACAAGATACTCCACACAAGTTAGGGCCAAAGTAATAATAATAGGACTTTGTATGACCTGCACAATGACCAACATATCATTGACCTCCCTAAAGTCTAGCATGATTCATAGGCACTAGGATCCTTAGAGGCAAAGGATTAACAGCCACAATAGTGTTTCTATAAAAAAGGGGAACACAAGAAAGAGCTCTAGGCAATGCTACTGAGTCCTTACACCTCATAAGAGAGGAGGACTCAGAGGGAAGTTTTACATGAACAGTAAAGGATCCACCAGGAATGGGGAGGGAGGGCACTGGGAGAAAGGGAAGGAAGGGGGAAGGAAAGAGAAAAGGAGGGAAGGGAACAAAGAGATCCAGGAAGGAGAGGAGGGAGGGAGGGGAATGGGGTACCTATCAAGTTCGTGTGAGTGGAAAAAATGCACTGTAAATAAAAAAAAGAAAACATGGCATTTATGTCTAGTACACTTATACACAGTAAATAAAGCACAATTGTTAAATTTCCAAATGTTAAGTAGCTCACAAATTCACACACACAAAAAAAGCTATTGAACTTGATTTCTCCTGAGTAAATGAATGAGACAGAGCTCAAAGTCCACTCAATGGCAACTATAATGGACATCAAAATTAGTTCTTACTGAATGAGTTAGAAAATTGTGTCTTACCAGGGTGAGTGCTGTCACTATTCTGTAACATATACTAATGTGTTACTATGGTTCAACATACCAGTGTCTACAATTCATATCATAATTGTTTACAACTGATTTTTAGACAAAATTTAAAATTTCAGTGGGAGTTTGTGTCTTATGAAAACATTTGTATTTGGAATACTTCTGAAATAAAAATGAAATATGAAAAAGCTATAAAATCCATCATAGCACTTTTTCCATATGACAGTTTTTTAATAAATTCATAAAGCACAATATTGCATATAAATTCATGAGGCAAATTTTTGTCAAAATTTTATGCTGAACATAATAAAAATTAAATTTCTCTAGAGGATAGCATTCATTATCAGCAATATACTTTAATAAGTATAATTATATTTAAATACTCAAATCCATTTCCAAAGTGAGATAAACTACTGACAGTATTATAATTCTTGAATATGACTTTCACATGTAGACATAATAATACTATGCTATTCACAAATGATTAAATTTAAATAAAAAATACTTTGAACTGGTGTTATGGCACAAAAGGTAAAAGATGTATTTGCCATTCTAACAACCAGAATTTGATCCCTAGACCATACCTGATGGAAGTAAAGAATTGATTTCTGAAATAATTTTCCTGTAACTACCACACATGTTCTGTGAACATGTAAGGGATAAAGTATGTGTTGAAGTAGGAACAAACACATGCATGTCATAATTAATAAACTTCATTTAACTACAAGGTGAAAATATAATTTATAATAAAATGGATTCAAAAAAAGACTTTTTCTACCTGCTTAAGAATTCTCTGTGTATATGGATAACTGCAAACTTAATAGAAGCTTCTTTCCCTGGGAATGCAGAATTCTCATTATTTTTCCTCTTTGGACAGCAGATGCTGTGGCAGATGCTTGACGTCATCAACACTGCAAAGACAGCTGAGTGAAGAGAGAAGAAAAACACAGACTGATATTTCCTACAAGTCTTGAACTAATTTTAAATAAATAGGAATAAATTATAATTTTAAACTGAACTTTTCCTCCAAAAACAAGAAAGAAGAATACAGCAAGCATAAAAAATTGACTGAAATGAAAGATGTAAATGAACTTGGAGCATTTAATTTACAATGTTGTATATGTCCATATGGAGCTAGTTAATGGTAAATCCAATGCATAGTTTTTCCAACAGAAGAATTTGCATGTTCTAACTTTATGATATGTATCTGTAGATACAAATTTAACTCTTCACATTAAATAGGCAATGGCACAAAATAGGAAAAAGAAGCTCAAACTTGAAATCTATAGTCAGAAGCTATAGATTTCAAGAATTAAGCCTCTGTGCAAAAGGAGAAAGAGAGGCTGAGACAAAGGGAGAGGTAAAGAGAGGAAATATGCAGCATTCTGTTTAGTGTGAATTTTTCCTGTCCATCGATGTTTGGTAGCAGATCAAATTATTATTCTCATCGATTGTCTCTGAATGAAGTGTAATATGATTAATTGCACAGGGAAAAGGTAATTACACACATTAAATAATTAGAAAACAAGTGAGAAGTATTTTAAAATTATTTTTTCAGGCAATACACCCATTTCTTTGTTCATTAACTAAAGGTTATTTTTTATGAACAAACCTGAGCCACAGATATTTTGCCAGCAGAGCTGAAGATATAGAGATGTTTCTACTGGACAGATAATTTATGATATACTCTAATCTCCTGGGAAACAGATCTTTTAGTTGGTGGAGCAATTACTGATTTCTCAGGTATAACCAAGTAATTAAAATTTGAACTGCAAAAAAAAAAAAAAAAAATTGAACTGCAAATGTAAATCCTGGAAGACCTCCATGTAGTCTCTGTGGAATAGTGTCAGGAAATATGTTTTCACACCATACTGATCTGAGTTTCTGTTATACAGTATGGTGCCTATATAGCAACACATACAGTGTGTATAAAGATAGAATGAAACAGCAGAGAAAAAAAGTGGGAAGAAAGTGTTCATTGGAAGGAATAAGACTCTTTATTCTGTCCATTTAGATTAAATATCTCACCAGCTAACAGTCAAGAATTTCTATCACAACTAACATTCATTGTGGAAGTTGCCCTTGTTGGGATGATGTATTACTTTCTTATTGATATATCTCAAGCAAGAGCATTAAGATAGGAATGGACTTTGCCCAAAGCCTCAGTGGCCATGGTCTGCTAAGATGTCTTGAGTTCTGTCTCAGATGAATGTTTCCTTGTGACTCTCTTGGGATTTTAACAAGAAATCTACACATTTTGCTTACATTATGAACATACGTTAACTTGTTTTTCAGTTCTTGTGACCTAAGGGTTTAGGTCATAAGCTGTAAATCTCCAAAAATTCATCATTCTAAATTTGCATTCAGAGAAGCTTGGGGATGTAACCTAAGAAGTGAACAGACACTACTTAGATATTGTAAGGACACTTAAGAGACAATCTCACTAGAAGTACACATCCATATCTGTGTGTTAATGCACTTCCCCCTAAGTACTCCTCTATCTTCTAACCCCTCTATGCAAATGCACTTCTTTTCTGAAGAAATCTCTTCTTTAACAATTATTATTAGAAACATCTTCATTATTATTTTCATATATATAGTGTGCATTTCATATACATGCATTACATATCTGTAGAGTTATACACATTAAAATATCCATGCACATATTCAATTGATTTTAAAAATTTAAATTAAATTCAAAATTTTATAAGTATTTTCTCTATCAGTTTGGATCTCTAGTACTTGCCTTGGAAATGAACTAGAAACTGAAGTTGTTTCTACATTGAGAAGATATTCACAAAAAGGTACTGTAGTAATATTAGTTTAATTTTTTTGATTTGTGTCCAGGCGTTATTTTCAATGAAAACAAAGCTCTAATTAACATGAATCTCAGGTAATACCCTTTTTACAAAGTATTGTATGAATATAACATATTTATACTAATATTTGTGTTCAAGATTTACCTATTTTTACTCTGTGGTAAAAATGAAAACAAACCAATCTCAATTAATGATGATTTGATGCATTATTAGGACAAAATTAAAATGTATTTTACATAATATACACTTTTAGGCTTAAAAAACACCATAAATTTCTTCCAATGTATTAATATGAAAATAATGAGAAAAAAGTTATGTATGTCACTGTAAAACCATATTTAAAAAGCATCTGGAACCTATGATAGAGCTTAACATGGAAAAGCACCTTCAAACGAATGAGAAAGCATGTGTGTAATTCCTTGAAGCTACCATAATGTTAAGAGAAAATCAACTTAGGAGACTTTTCCTCTGACCTCTTCTCATATGTTTTGGCTCATAGCACATATATGCCTGCTCTCCCTCTCTCACTAAATAAATGATATGGTATTGAAAAGAAGCCATTGATATTCAAATTCAAGCCATATTTATTCTGTTCTCTTAAACACATTCATCAATTTTACTGGCTCAAAATTTGGATGCACTTTAAAATTAATAATAAGCAGATCAATTTCCATAGCAGATTAGTAATATGTATTTCTTCTATGAATCAAAATATCAGAATACATTATCAAAAGTAAATCTCACTGAGTAACCACGAGGGTAGCAATGTTATCCAGTGTCAAAATAGGACTTTAAAGAATGAAGAAGTGTAAACACTTACAAAAGTAAATTCTGAGTCAAGACACCAGTTCCAAAAACTTGAGACTACTGTTTTCTAACATTTTACCAATTCATGGATAGATAGTTTGTTAAAGCAAATACAGGGTAAAAATGATGCAAATTATAATATAGATGTAAAGGGGTGCTTATGGAACACCTCAATGAGATTGAATGAAGAAATACAGTTTAAGTTCACAGAAAAAGAGAGATAAAATAGTAATTTATAAAGCCCAACTACAAGTGTATGTAGTTACTTGTCTGTGATATCATGAATATAAGATATCTACTCACATGCCATGGTGAGAGTTTCATGTTCACTAGATTGTACACTAAACATAAAGAATTGCATAAAAGGTATCTATACTGTAAGTGAAGCTATCGGTATCAAAAAGCCTATTAAAAATTACACAGTTAAGAAAAACAGATGCAGAGATACTGACAAAAAAGAGAGTGGATTTTATATTAAAGGTTATTCTCAGTTATTTACATATGACATGCAATTAATATGTCTTGGGTTCTTATTAAATAAATATTATTGTTAAAATTTTTGCACATTGTTGTTAAACAGAGTTCCAAAAAATTTCATTTTATCAATGATCAAAATAATAAAATTAACAATAAAATGGACAACTGAATATAATTTATACATGAACCATCAATTCATTAGTCTTCATTATCAACTAGAAGAACTCACATTTTATATGAATCAAAAATTTCAGTTTCAAAATTTATGACTCAGTGTGATTCTTGTAACATCTTCCTCAAAATCATGAAGTTTAAAATAGTTTAGGCAGTGCCTTCCTTTCATAGCACTCCACAGGTGGAATCCATGAGTTCATTTCTAGCTCCTTGCCTCTCATGGATTCCATGCCTGGTGTCCATTTCTCCAGGGCATATTACCCCTCATAGAACAGTTAAGAAAAAACAGTTCTGGAGTCCATGAGTTCCATTCTTTCTCTCCTCTAATAAACTCTATTTAATCATCAAAATAATAGCTTAAGTATCTATGACTAAACCAAGCTATTATTCTTTACAGAGGAACCTTTGAAGTAATAACATCACAAGTTGTTTAAATATCACAGGCAATTGCCCTGTTCCTGTCAAGTTATATATTTTTTATCTCTGCACAAGACATCATTTTTTATTCAATGATTTTGTTTACAAACTCTCTAGGAAAATATTTTGGATCCTAAAACCTTTTTCAGAGATGTTTTCACATCCTTATTCCTCAGGCTGTAGATCAGAGGGTTCAGCATAGGAATCACCACCGTGTAGAACACTGTAGTCACCTTATCAATATCCAGAATGTTGCCAGAATTGGGCTGACAGTAAATGAACAGGATGGTTCCATGGAAGACAATGATGACCGTGAGGTGAGAGGCACAGGTGGAGAAGGCTTTGCGCCTCCCCTCTGCAGAGCGCATCCTCAGGATGGTGACAAGGATGAGCATGTAGGAAGTGAAGATAATCACAATTGTGAGAAGCTCATTGAAATTGACCACGACAAATAGGACCATCTCATTGACAGTGACATCTGAGCAAGCGAGACTTAAGAGAGGAGGGAGATCACAGAAGAAATGGTTTATCACATTTGATTTATACGATGAGATCTCAAGGGCTAAGAGCAAGTGGATGAGAGCACACATGGATGCATACAGGTAACATCCAGATACAAGCACCACACGGAGCTTTGGGGACATGGTGACCATGTAGAGCAGAGGGTTGCAGATGGCCACAAAGCGGTCATAGGCCATCACAGCTAGCAGGAAGACCTCTGTGATTGCAAAAGTGCAAAATAAATAGAATTGCACCATGCATCCCAAGAAAGAAATGGATTTATCTTTCTTTAAGATGTTTGTTAACATCTTGGGCACAATGATGGAGGAGTAGCAGAAATCCACAAAGGACAGGTGACTGAGGAAAAAGTACATGGGGGTGTGCAGTGGAGGGCTGGCGTGAATCAGTGCAGTCATGCCTAGGTTGGCCAAGACCGTGACTGCATAGATGAGGAGAAACACCAGGAAGAGCAAATCCCTCAGCTCAGGAGCATCTGACAGTCCCAGGAGAATAAACTCAGTCATTTCTGTGCAGTTATTTTCACTCATAACTGTTGCATGAGAGTGTCTGGAAAAAGAGTGATCAGCTTTGTGTTAACTCTGAAAAGCACAAGCAACAGACTCTTAACTGCAGAAAACATAGCATTACAATCTACCACTTATGCATGGAGTAAATAAAATAAGATTGTCAAATTTTCTATTTTTCCCTTCACAGACTCTTGCAAAGCAACCATTTCATTTGATCTCTCTGCAACAAATTAATACCAACAATTCCTTGCAATTTGGTTCCTGAACAGTGATACAATTTCACTGGAATTAAGATGTTTTGTGTAGCATTTTACATGTGGAATTATTCAGAATTTAAAAAAATGAAATTTAAAAGTGATGTGAAATTTTTATTTATCAAGTTATAGTTACTTAATCATTGTGATGGAATCATATAATGACCAAGAACTATACGAATCCCATAATTCTGTGGAAATTTATGAAGCAATGTCCATTCAAAATTACTCTGTAATAACTGCTCTATGACAAAGACTATAAACAGGAGGGAAGGGAAAGGAGGGCCCTCACTATAAAAAGGAGAAAATTGGTCACTGTCAAGTATTGCATGTAAATAGCGAGACCTCTGGTGCAGCTCACTCTCATTTCTCTTCCAAATGACTGAATAGGTTCAATGTCACCAATGAGGGAGGGTGTATGGACTGGCAGATAGATGGTAACCATTGTTCAAATGGGACACCGATACCTCCCTCACCATTGTGTCCTACTCCTGTTCTTCCATCTACTATAGAGTCAACTCTTATATTAAGGTCTTCATTTAAACAGTTTTTTTTGTAATCTTTGGTTAGGAGGTGACCTTTGATATCAATCAGGATGCCGCCAAGGGTAGTTCAGGAAAAGTAAAACTGAAAACAACATAATTTCAGAACATCAGAGACCCTACATTAATCACCTGGAACCAGACCAGCCAAATCTTTCCCCATCCTATAACTCAGGGAACCTTGTGGTAGAGAAGGCAGCAAGATTGTGAGTCTTGAGCTCTCACTGGGTGGAGGACTCTGAGGAACATTTGGAATTCACACAAAAGGATGGGAGGGAGGAATAGGGAGGCACTGGGAGAAGGGGAGGGAAAAGAGTGGTATGAAAGGAAGTGGGGAAGTGGGAAAGTAAAAGGAGGGGATGACAGGAGAGCAAAGGAGGGAGGGAGAGGAAGGGGTACCTTTTAAGCTTATATGATTATAAAAAAAATATGGGAAAAATTGAATATACTTTTGACTGATCATATTATTCAATGGATAAAGGACCTCTATGCAAACCCTGGATTACACCTGGGAATACCACCTTTAAAAGTTGTCCTTCAACCTACAAATATATGCTCATGTACCCCTTCTCTCTCTCAATAAATAAAAGCCATATCTTTTCAAAGGTAGAAAAACATATACTTAATTTATGTAAGGATGTTAAAAATGCCAATGATAATATGTGTGTGTTGAAATAGGAATAAGCTTGTATTCATTTATCAAACATATGTATATACATATATGTGTACATATATATTTATATTATATATAATATATATATATATGTAAACCTGATTTGGCTGTAAACTGAAGTATATCTGCAATAAGAAAGCGATAAAGAAAAGTGTTCCCACCTTCTTAAAAGTTGTATAATAAATGATTGATAGTGTATTTTATGTCAATAGAATTTCTTCTCTGGAAAAGTAATTTTCATTCTCTTTCCTTTCTGGAGCATAGAGACCAGGGTTGTCGAAGGACTTCATCAACACGGAAAGTTGGCAAAGACAATTTAGGGAAGATAGAAAAAAATGTGTGACCGGTGCCCTAGCTCCCCATGGCACTCAAGGTGTCATTGCTTCTTTTACTGCTGTCTACTTCTCATGGGGGCACCCTAGCCCCTCGTGGCACTTTAGTGCCATGAGTTCTGTTTCTTGCCTGTTTCTCATGGAGGTGTCCTAGCCCCTCATGGCACTCCAGTGCCATGAATCTGTTTCTTGTTCCTTGGTCCTCATGGATTCCACGCCTAGGCATTGTGAGTTCTCCAGGGGTCCTAGCCCCTCGTGGCACTGCACATCTGGAGTCCATGAATTCCAACCTTTCTCTCCTGTAATAAACAGTACCTTAATCCTCTACATTGTGTTTTGGTTTCAATCTGCGACTCCAGCACACAAAAACTCTACAACATTAGGACGGTTGAGACCATTTCTCTGCAACATTTGGCAACCAGGAAGGGACATACGAAGGGACTCAGAAAGGAAAGGTAGATTCCACCAGCTAAGACAGAACTTAAAGTAATAAAGCCATCTAAGAAAGACCTCTAGACCATGTCAGTATTTCATAGATGAGGACATCAGACTGCTCTTACTTCCTTCACCCCAACTCAGTATAAAGCAGCCAGAGTAGTCATCACTCTTTATCCCCAGAGCAGTCTGAGTCCTCAAGTAGGTTCATGGGGAATGAGGCAAGATTAGAGCAGCCATGCTGGGATGGGTCTCTCAAGGTCTTTGAAGGTCTTTGAAATTCCTGAAGAATATCCCCCACTGCTGGAATCACCCTGAAGGAGCACTCCTGCTGAGGAACTGACTCCTCCCAGAGATAAGATGGCCAACTTCCCTATGAAAGGATTATGGAAATGAGTTCTCCAGGTCAAACAACTTGACCTCTAGCCCACACAGGCCCAAAAGCAAATGGGTTGGGCCCCAATGGGTATTAACCAATGGGAAAAGGCCAGTTTCCAAGGCTTGTCTAGGTGTATAAATATACCTGGCTCTAGCAGCCATCTTCAGCACCCTAGTCTCCCATGGCACTCGAGGTGCTATGAGTTACTTTTCCAGCTGTCTGCTTCTCATGGGGGCACCCTAGCCATGAATCCATTTCTTGTTCCTCAATCATAGCTCCTCATGGATTCCATGCCTAGGCACCGTGAGTTCTCCAGGGTGTCCTAGCCTCTCATGGCAATCCACATCTGAAGTCCATGAGTTCCAACCTTTCTCTCTTCTAATAAACTCTATCTTAATCTTCTAACAAAAAATAAAGAAAAGAAAAAAAAGTATGACTGGCAGTTTCTCTAAATCTGAAGTAAGTTTATGGCATGTCAAAGAAATTGCAATTATGCATTCATCATTCCCTAACTAACAATAAAGACAGAAAATGTTAAAACAATTGGCCAAAATGAAAGTGGTAAATCTCTTTGGAGCATTTAGTGTCCATTATTCTATAATTTGGCTTCCAATATTCAAGGCTGATAACATGAAGCTAGTTCATGGTAAATCCAGTTCAAAGTGAAAACAAAAGTGTTCTTGTCTTTTATGAACAAAGGAAATTCGTTTGTTCTCACTCTAGGACCAGTCTGCAGAGATGTGAATTCAATACATGAAATGGCAATGACAAAAGAAGTTTAAAAAAGAAGCTCATACTTACTAATAAATAATACATTTCATGAAGTGAGTATGATCCACAGTCATGCCATTTTGCAAGGCTTCCCTTCTTGCCCCCTCCCCACCTCCTCTGCCATAGCTGGAGCTGGCCACACACCCTAAGTCATACTTTCCTTCTTCCACTCCCAACTCCTATAAACTCCTGACGAGGAGGGGAGGTATAGATTTCTTACTCTTGGGGCACTCTTCAGATTTTCTCATGCCATTTTATAAATGCAGGCACAATTCCTATTCTCTTAGCTTAGCGCTATCTCTTCTTTCCTAATACTCTCCCACTTTGAGGATCTATCTTTTCTGTTCTAATGCTTTTCCATCTTAAGGCCAATGATTCTTTGGCCATCAGGACTTCAGCTCACTAAAAATCTTTCTTCAGTCTTTCCCTCATATTACCTTCTTTTTATCAATGATATCTCCACATTGACCTTAGTCACTGTCTAAAGTCCCCTTTTATTTTCCCTTCCACCACTGTACTAACAGGAAGCTGCTCTGGAAAAGGACAGAGGCAGAGAAAAAGAGAGACACTAAGAAAAAAAAACCCACATCCATTACCATATTCAAGTAGCAAGAGGCTATTTCTTATAAACAAACCTGAACCACAGACTTTTTCTCCCTGGAAGTAAGGATTGTTTTTTAGATGTTTTAGGCACACAGAGACTTTATGTTGTAAATTAAGCTCCTGGGAAATGGACCTCTGGGTAGAGCAGTTACTAATTTCTGAAATGTAACAAAATTAATAAAATGACATCAAATTGTAAGTCCTGGAAGACTCAAATATAGTCTCTATGGGACATCATTGGAAAATGTTTTTTCAAATCTTGCTGATTTAAGTCTATTGCAAAACATTATGAATACAGTTATATTATATACTATATATAATATATATTTGAAACATGAAAGACTAAAGAAAAATGACAGGGGAAGGGAAAAGAACCCTTTATTCCAATGTTTGCCTGAAATCTGTAGCCAGTTGACCAGTCAAGAATTCCAGCGCAACTAACTTTGACTATAAAATTTGCCCATGTTAGGAAGAAATATTCCTTTTATTTACAGATACTTTCATACAAAAGTGTTAGAATAGGCCTCAATGAACATGAACTTTAAGAATGTTTTTAGCCCTGTCTCAGATGAAGGTTTCCTTGCACTTTTGTGGGGATATTTCAAAGAACTTTATCAACATTGTTTACAATACTAACACACACACACACACACACACACACACACACAGATATGCACACACCATATTCAAACCCTGCAACCTAGAGTTTTATCTTATTGGATGTAAACCTCAACATTGTACATCAGAAAACTCCTTTAAAAAAACCCATTTTAAAAAACACATTATTACAGATGCATTAGTTTGATGTTTGGTGTGCATTTGGTGTCATTGATTAAATACAAATGTTCTACTAAACTCGAATCTCAGAAAAATCTATTTTCTGAGAAAAAAATCTCAGAAAAATGAGAAACATATCCATTTTACTAACATTTTCATGACTTGTTTATTTTCACACCATGATATGATGAGCAATTATGTTTGATTTATAATGTCTAAGAGCATTATAAAAATAAAATTTATATATATTATATAATAATGTTGCCAAGGCTTAAAAAATCTAATAAAATCACAGTACATTTCTTCCCATGCATTACTAGTAACTAACTGTAAGAGAGATGGTCATATGTTGCTGTAAGAATAATGTTTTTCAAACTAGTAGATGGCTCAGTATGTAAAAGTGCCTGAACACAAACCAGGCAATCTGAGATGAATCCCCAGAAGTCCACATGGTGAAAAGCAGACACTGACTCCCAAAGCTTGTCCTGTGACCTCCACGCAAGCTATTCTCTCACTTTACCATTTGAGACCAAATAAAACTAAATGGCATGTCAAACTCATATATACATGTATATGCATACATATGTGTCATTGTTTATTGCTGCACTATTTACAACAGCTAAGTTATAGAAATAACCTATGAATCCATGAATAAAGAAGGAATAACGAAAATGTGCGCTATGTGCATGATAGAATTCTGTTCAGCCATAAAAAATGAAATTAGTTCTTTGGTAGGAAAATGAATGCAACTGGAGATATTCATATAAAATCAATTAAGATAGTTTCAGAAAAGGAAATATCATATATTTTCTCTCATTTGAAGTTTCTAGACTTTTTTTGCTTGTATAGATAAGGGATTGTGGTGTGTGTGTGTGTGAGAGAGAGAGAGACAGAGAGAGAGAGAGAGAGAGAGAGAGAGAGAGAGAGAGAGAGAGAGAAATAGAGAGAATAGAAATGGGCACTCTTGTGTCTAAGGAGGCCCAAGGATATTTTAGGGAATCATTCTGGATTGCTCTATCTCCTTCTCGATATGTTCTGGGATTTCCTAGGTTCTGCCCACCAGGACCAGAAGTGCAGGCTGTTTCAATTCCCTTCTTTTTTTTTTTTTAACATTTTTTATTATCTCTGCTCATACAAACTTAATAGGTACACCGCTTCCCTGGTTCCCTCCCTCCCTCCTCCTCCCCCCACCCTCTGCTCACCCTCCCCTACCCCTCCCTCCCCACCCCCCAGTGCCTCCCCTCCCTCAATTCTCGGAGAATCCTTTAATGTGCATGCCTGACTGTCCTCTGAGTCCTCCTCTCCAATGACATACAAGGACCCAGTGGCATTTCCCTGAACCCTTTCCTGTGTTCCTCTTAAGCATAGGAACACTATTTTGGCTGTCAATCCCTTGCCTCCAAGGATCTTGGTGCTTTTAGCAAATGCTAAACTTTGTGGGGACAATAGTGTGTTGGACATTGCTCAGGGCATGTAAAGTCCAATTATGATTGCTTCGGCCCTAACTTGTGTGGAGTATCTTGCATATCATTGCTCCTCCCATCCTTGTGCTCTTACACTCTTACCGCCCCCTCTTCCGCAAATTTCCCAATTTTTTCCGCAATTTTTTTTTTTTTAGTGGGGTCTGGGGTCATAACTCAGATCCTTTTGCTTTCTAGGCAAAGACCTGATCCATTTTCCACGCCTATTAGAAATGTTCTAGGAAGATTTTGTATAGATTTGTATAGAACTTTAATAATAATAAATAAGGGACAGTAAGATGGTTTTGCAGGTAATGAAATGTGTACACTAACCTGAGGACCTGAGTTGAATCCTTTATGCCCATTTAGTGAAAAGAGAGAACTTCTGACAGATTTCATATAACCTTAACATACATGACTTCCTCTCTCTCTCTCTCTCTCATAAATAAAAATTTAAAAGTAACAAACAAATGAAAAAAGAAAATGTATGTTGAAAATCACAATGCTTTTCTAACACTGTTGTAGATAAAATAGAATTTTCATGAGACTACTAAATGAAATGTTGAAAATGAAATAAACTGAAAAGACATTACAAATAGTGTTAATAGTTTACATAAATGGAATTAAAAGAGGGAATGTGGCAGGTCCATGAAAATTGGTAAAAGGAAAGCATTATTTACCATAACCAAAGACATGTGTATCAACATAAACAGATGCTAGAAATTCATTTACAAAGGATATAACTATATATACGCAAATATATGTATAGCTTTCCTGCAAAACATTATCAAAACCACAGAAGCATACAATAAGAGAAGAAATAACTCAGAAATGCTGCTCTGCATAGTAACTGTTATTGAATGATGAAATGTAAAGAAAGGAAATTAGATGTCCTCTGCAGATCATTTGAAGCTTCTTATATGTGTTTTAAATTTTGTAATTCAATATACCTAAAATATTTTCTTAAAGAGATGGTTTATTTTCCAATGATCACATATCACTGATTCACACGATAGAAAATGAAAAATGACCATGAGATAACAAAATAAATAATACCACAAATGCAAACATATCTATGCAATTCTCCTTCTGCGAAGGCAGGTCTGTCAAGTTGAGCTGATCATCATGCTAATGTAGGCCAACCTCAATAAACTTAACAAGTCACATGGATACAAAAAGACATAAATCAGGAGGGACAAAGGATGGGAGATGGATGATTTCAGGGGTAAGAGTGGGTATGGATTTGGGTAACATGGGTAAAAATGGATACATTGTCTACATGTATGAACATTTCAGAGAGTTATAAAAATAAGTGATAAATTGACATGAATTCCACTTTGTATGTAATCATAGTTCCCATCATAGGTACTGAAATAAATGGTAAATATAACCCATGTGTATTATTTAGGTTTCTTACGATCTTATTCAAAAATATTTGTGCCTTAATAAGGCCATGACTCATTTATCTTTACAGCAACGCATAACTAAGTCAAAGAAATAGACTCTACATGTGGAATTTTGTTGAATGATATACTTGTAAGTCAAAGAGACAAAAATGAGTCAGCAAGAGTCACTGATATCTTACTCCTTAGTTCTCTTTTCATTTCTGTTTGTACATTTGAATTCTGAGTCCACACAATATTTCATTCTTTAGGAATGTATTTTAGAGTTCACCACTTTGCCAAGAGCACTTTTCACATCCTTATTCCTCAGACTGTAGATCAAGGGGTTCAGCATGGGAATCACCACTGTGTAGAACACGGTGGCCACTTTGTCAGCCTCCCCACTGTTTTCTGAAGTGGATGGACAGTAAATGGAAAGGATGGTTCCATGGAAGACAACAATGGCGGTAAGGTGAGAGGCACAGGTGGAGAAGGCTTTGCGCCTCCCCTCTGCGGAGCGCATCCTCAGGATGGTGATGAGGATGAACAAGTAGGAGGTGAATATGATCACCATGGTAATGCTCTCATTGAAAGTGGCCACAATGAACAGCATCATTTTGTTAATAGAGACATCAGAGCAAGCAAGACTTAAGAGAGGAGGGAGATCACAGAAGAAGTGGTTTATCACATTCGACTTGTAGGATGAGATCTCAAGGGCTAAGAGCAAATGAATGAGAGCACACATGGATGCACAGAGATAGCAGCCAGACACCAGCACCACACGGAGCTTTGGGGACATGATGACCATGTAGAGCAGAGGGTTGCAGATGGCCACAAAGCGATCATAGGCCATTACAGCTAGCAGGAAAACCTCGGTGACCACACAAGTACAAAATAAATAGAACTGGACCAAGCAAGCCAGGAAGGATATGGCTTTGTCCTCGGTGAAGATGTTAGACAGCATCTTGGGCACAATAATGGAGGAGTAGCAGAAATCCACAAAGGACAGGTGGCTGAGGAAGAAGTACATAGGAGTGTGCAGCTGAGAGCTGGCCTGAATCAGTGCAGTCATGCCCAGGTTGGCCAAGACCGTGACTCCATAAATAAGGAGAAACACCACAGAGAGGAAGACGCTCAACTCAGGATCCTCTGAGAAGCCGAGGAGGATGAATTGGGTCACAATGGTACAGTTCTCATCCATGTATGCAATTTAAATGCAGGCTGGAGAAAACTCCTGAATGCTGCTCTTCATTTCAGTGTCTACAATGCAGTTCGTTCTCTACTAAGAAGACACCAATAACAGTAAGATTAGTATTAAAGATGAATAATATCTGTAAGGAAATGAATTTTTCACATCAAATCTAGCATAAATTAAATCATTATAAGTAGAAAGATATGTTTGCAGTTAAAAAATACTACAAGTCTTTTAACTTTTGTAAAGTCTTATGTAAGTACCCATTTTTTTAATTCATAATTACAATCTTAACCTTAATTCTTAGGAAACAAGGTGAAAGTGCTATTTAGCTAGGCTTATTTCATTTTGCAGAACAAATCCTTTTTCCTCAGAGGAGCTTTCACTCAGCACTGTAAGTAACAGAATATTGTAAACAAATGAACAAATATAAAATAATCTTCACAGTATTATCCCTGTAGTGATGAAAGATGGCTTCTTTAAATTTATCAGTCTCAAGTAATTATATATACATAGTTATGTATAAATACATATTATATATAATGTATTTGAGGGAGAGAAAGATATTAAAGTGTGTGTGTGAGAGAGAGAGAGAGGGAGGGAGATCATATATGCCATGGTACACAGGTAGAGAGAGGTCAGAGAAAAATTATCTGATGTCAGTTTTCTCGTCCACCATTTTGGTATTTGGGCATCTTTACCTGCTGAACTATCTTCCTAGTCCAATTTCTTGGTATATTTAAATGAAGAAAATAATTTGTAGTCTACATTAATATTTTCTCTATGAAACCACTATATCATTTTGGTTTTCCATATCTGTGCAGTTTAAAGTAATGGATCTCATTCATATATATATATATATATATATATATATATATATTTACACTTTATATTTAATTTTTTATTTAAGATGAATTGCAGATTTCTATAGGTGAATCTAGTCAAACAGGTATTTGATATTTTAATATTTTTATTTACTTGAGAAGAGCAAGAGTCACGCATGTATGCCATCCTACATTGGGACTGATCAGAGGACAGTGTTGAAAAGTCAGTTCTCTCTTCTCACGATGGGGAGGATATAAGACTCAAACACAAGTCGCCAGGTTTAGGAGCAGAAGCCTTACCTTCTGAGGACACTGGCCCATGGCAATTTTCAATGTAATGGATGACACAAGGCATGACATTTACCAGGGTGTACTGCTAGAATATTAAACATGTATAAGAGCCAGGCTATATTTAATCTTTACAGCAGCCATGAACATAAAAATAAACCTTTTATTGATGCCATATTTTCATAAAATAATTTATCGATTTGGCTAGATTCTTATAAGAGAAAATTATTAAAAATAGCTGGGAGGCTTTTTTTTTTTAGTTCATAATAAACTCATCTCTTCATGCTTGGATACAATTCAGGTCCATAGAGAAGATAAGAAGACGCTCCTCATTTACATGCTTGCCATGACTCTGGGTAGAACCATCTCTGACAACAGAAGCATCAGGGATGAAAGAGAGAAATCCAGACCAGAGATCATAACAACCAGGCAGTTAGACAATTTGTCACCTGATCAAAAACATAGAGGATATCATTCTTATACATCCCAGTTTGAAAATAAATACTTGCTTTCATTATATAGTATTCTCCCCCAAAATGTGTAAGAGAATGATAATATCACCTTTAGTTCAAAAAACAGAATAATTTTCTAAATGCTTTCACATTACCAAGACTGATGATGAAAACTCATGTTGTAGTTGACTAAAAGCACTGGCTCCTTTGCCACTAGAATATTCTCTCCAATAGAACATTTAACAATTTCCAAAGATACTTTTGGTTTCACAATAGGGAGGGATTTTTCTTTCATTCCACAATGCACTGGGAAGTTTGCCTTTTATATGTATAAAACAATGCACCTAAACTGAATCCTGGGTCACAGGTAAGGAAGACAACCTGGAAAAATCATTCCTCTGTTTTCTCCTGTAGATGTGTTTTCCATTTCTGTGCTCCTACATGACCCAGGCATGAAACCTGTATTGCCTTTTCCCCCAGCATTGAGGTGACAGTGAACATACTCTCCAGACAAGCTTTCCCAAGCTGCATGTATAATTATCTTAAGAAAAGAAGAAAAATGGAAGGAAATAAAGACTTCTTCCCCATGTGCCCATACATCGTCACTCTCCTACTAACAGATATAGCAAGACACATGGTCCTGCACATTAAATTCTCCATATTTTCCTTTTATTTATTTTACTTATTTATTTACTTATTTTTATTTCCACTCATACAAACTTAACATATTTTCCTTTGAGATTAGTACTTACAAAATATAGCATGTATTTTCCTATGGTGACAATATTCCTATTTCTTAGTGCTAACTCTATTTAAGAGAAGGATGAGATACAGAATTTCAAGAATCTCTGCTGTAATAGTCCTCTACAATCTATTCTTTTCCACCAATAACTGTAATAATCATTTCCATAAGGAAAATAATTCATTTTATGCTTGAAGAAAACATGATTCTTCTCCATTTTTCCCACACCAGTACATTTCAACCAACCAACCTGAGCAGCAGAAATCACATTGCTTCATCTTGTCCTGAAAATATTGTTATGGAAAATGTTATAAGCTTTATGTTTGAGGGTAAATCCCTGGGGCTTGTAATTCCCAAGCTTCTCAAAACATGCATGGATCTCTGCGGTGTAGAAGAATGACACCAAGAACATCACTCTTGGGATGCAGATTATTAATGAAGCTATGTAGAGTTTCTTGGGAAAATTCAACATTGAGAACCATTGTATCAAAAGCTGCCTTTATCTAATGCAAATTCAATGATGGACTGCAAAAGAAGGGAAACTGTATTCATGCACTACTTCTGGAAATATGTAAATGAATCCTTACAGAACGTGCTTGTCATATGATTAACTTCTCAATACAGATTCAAACGTCACAAAGCAGTTACGAAAATAAACAATGTTTATTAATAATTGCTGCTTACATTACTAAGCCACTTCCTGTGTGCCAAGTACAGTATTAAATATGGCTATTAGTACATTTCAGCTTTGTGTTAAAAAAACAAAAACATTTCCTTGCCAGTTTTACACACGTGATGACTTAAAGCACAGACAGGTTAACCTTGACACACATCCTCTTACAGAAAGCAGTCACATGCTAAGTTTTGGTTTGCTCAACTGTATTACTATGGGAAGTACACAACCGTAAAATGACTTCAGGAGACCAGACTTCCTGCGAAATGTTGGAAGTCAAGATGTCAAGATCTCTGCCCAGACCTATGCAATTTCTGATTATTCAGTGTTAACTTATATAAAACCACTCTATGTGACCTTGAATACACTTGACATATCAAGAACTCTATGAATGAAATATTCACTAGGTAACTTCGTAATTTCTCAGGAGGATTTAAGTCTTTTCCTAAAATGCACCGTCAAATTTCTCTAAATTTGATGACTAGCATGATAAAAAATTCTTATTTTCAATTCTTCAAATTTCTCTGATACATTTACATTTTCCCTGTGAAGTGTCATAAATAGAAAAAAAGGAATATCCAAAATCAAAATAATATGGACAGCTTCATATGTCATCAGTGTTTCTTTTAAAATTCATTTCTGTTTTAAAATAGACTTTTATACATAGTCTAGTTCTTTTTATTACATCTTTTGGAAACAATTATAATGAAGAACAATGAACACATTAATTTAATGTGCTCAGTTGTTTCTATTGCACCTTAGCAAAATGATCACACAGGGCATTCTTCATGAGGGAGTCAAATGACAGCAATGATTTAAGAGCATTTATGCAGGACAGTGCTAACCAAGACAGATAACAACAATATCCTTGTGGGACAGCATCAGCCAGGTCTGATGTCAGACATGATCCCAGCAAGTGCAGGATTCTGGGACCACTGCAGGTAGTGCAGCTAGGGACGACCGGACCAGCCGGGCGACCCGTGGGGCTGAGCAGGTGATGAGTGTCACGGCCCAACAAACACAATGGAGCCAGGAGGTCTGTCAAAGCAGGAACTCAACTTTATTAAACAGGGGGGTGAATTATATAGAGTGTGCAGCGGGGGGAAGGGTGAGGGGTGGTGTGATTATGGGGTAACCAATAGAAAGTGAATAAGTGACCAGAAGGTGATTGAATAGGCGTGACATCATTCCAGGTAAACGAAAGAGATGAGATTTGAAACCTAAAGTCAGGTCCTGAAACTCTAGCCAGGCTCAGGAAGTTCTAGCAGGCCTCAGGCCTGGTAAAGAGGGCCAACACCTCCCCCTTCTGTTTTTTAAAAGACGATCCAGGGGCTACCTGCGATCGAGCAGGCCATATGGCCTTGAGTGACTGTGCCTGTCTTAGGTGTGAGAGCCCCCCTCCGGAGTCTTACCCGTCATGGGAGCTTGCAACTTTGAGTGTTACAAGTCCTGTCTTAGGTTGATCTCCGGCTGGGCCCTCACTTACCCGTCTCTGGCCACCAGCCCTCACTTAAGCACCTGGCTAGGCCAGACTTGGGGTTTTCATGGTCACAGGGAGTCATCAAATGGCTCTAAGGTCAAATGTTCAGAGCTGGACTCCTGAGTGGCGAGCATCTGATAGTTGATGTGGACCTGGTGAAGCTGGATAGATTCAATCTGTCTTTTAATAAAGCGAGTAAGAGCATTAATCACACAAGGCCCAACGGCTGCAAGGAGAAGTATCATGGACACAGGACCCAGGAGGGGAGTAAGGTATGGGAAGAGGCTGCCAAAGGAGGACCAAAAGGGGTGTCCCTGGAGCTCTTTCCTTCGCCGATCCAGGTCCTCCTGTTGTTTATCTTGTCACGTACCAATCCCATCTGTCGTTCAATGATGATTTTGGCTTCATGTGGATCTCCGAATCCTCCTCTTGATGGCTGGAAGATCGCCATCAAGTAGAGTAAGATCAATGGAGTCTTCATGCTTCTCTGTGGAGAGAGAAGAAAGAAAATCCTCAGGGGGAGACGACTCCCTGGGAAGGTTCTTATCCTCTCCCTCCGCCAATGGAGGAAGGTATTTGATGTCCCGAGCAGGGATCCAAATAGGCCTTTTTTCACTTTGGGGGAACACGCATCCAAATCCTCTCCCCACAGTGATGAGGGGGTCTGGACCCCTCGATCCCCTGGTAAGGGGGTCCTTCCAGCGAACCTGGATGGATTTGTATGAGATCTTAGAAGTCCAATGCTTCTGGAATGGTGTTTCTAAATCTGTTTTAGTCAAATTTAAAATGTTAAGCGTTAACAGAGCCTTCTTCAGGTGATCATGGGGGGGGGAGACTCCCCCTTTTGTTTTTGTAATTGGGCCTTAAGAGTTTGATTTTGACGTTCTATGATTGCCTGTCCCCGAGGGTTATGAGGGATGTCAGTGTAATGGGTAATATTCCAGGTCTGGAGAAACTTGGAAAAGGCCTTACTAATAAAGCAAGGGCCATTATCTGTTTTAAGTTGATTAGGCAAACCAAGTACGGCAAAGCATTGTAACATATGACTGACAGCATGTTTAGATTTTTTCCCCTGCGTGTGCCGTAGCCCAGCAGTCATGAGAGAATGTATCAATAGTGAGAAAGATATATTTAAGCTTACCAAATGGAGGGTAATGAGTAATATCTGTTTGCCATAGGTTGTTAGGTCGTAGTCCACAGGGGTTAACTCCCATCTTTTGTAAAGGAGGGAGTTGAAGAAAGGGTTGGCAGGACTTGGAAGTGCAGATGATCTTTTTAAGATCTTTGATGGGCACCAAAGGATATTTGTGATGGAGGCCTCTCCAGTTAATGTGGGTTAACTCATGTAAATTGGTCGCCTCTTGAAAAGTTAAAGCAGATGCCATCTTATCTGCTAGGGCATTTCCTTCAGATAGAAACCCAGGCAGATTTTGGTGACCCCGACGTGTTGGATGAAGATGGGATTAAGTCTTTGTTTGAGTAATAATTGTGCCTGTAGCATCAATGGAGTTATAGGGTTAGAATCTAATTTAATATAAGCATCAAGTAGATTAGGCAGTAGGTTAACAACATAAAGGCTATCAGAAAACAAATTAAAAGGCTCAGGTATAGTGCTCAGTGCTAATACCACCACAAACAATTCTTTAAATTGTGCCAAACCCTCAACCTCATGGGTGACCCTCTTAAGGGGGAACAACAGTTGCCCCTTCTCATTAGGGGGAAAAGCCACCAAGGAGGCTCCTAGGCGCCCCCCCATTGGTAAATACAGTAAGAAAATTAGGATCAGGTTGAGGGAGAAAGAGCCTAGGGGGTCTCCAATCTAGTCTTAAAAATGAGCTCATCCATTTATGAGGGCCATAATGGCAATCAATCTTTCCTAAGTATCCTTCAAGGGCTAAAGCAACCCTGTCATTATTTCTCTGAAGCCAGGGAAAGTCTGACAGCTTAAAAGGAACAACAAGAAGGTGAGGTTCCAGCCCAAATAACCGGGTGCAAGCATCTCTGCCTTTGATAATACAGTCAGCAACTTGATCAGTATTAGAATAAACTTTAGGGGCTCCCCCAACTGAGAGGTGGATCCATTGAAGGGGATCACCTCCTTGTGCCAACATGGCAGTACATCTCTCCATTAAAAAGGTAAAGGATGATGGGAAGGCCAGGATCATATCTCTTTAAGACAGAATGATCTAGTGCTCGTTGAATTTTGTGAAAAATTTGATGATGATAAGGAGTGAGGGTCACCTGGGAGGAGAGATCCAAGCCCTTCAAAAGATCAAATAGGGGAGACAGTTCCTCTGTAGTGATGGGTATCCATGGCCTCATCCAATTAATTTCTCCCAGAATTTTTTGGAGTTCCCTTTCTACATCTCAGGCAGGGGTCCAAGGACTCTCCCACGGCGGGGCTTTAGCCTTAAGTGGGCACTACCTTCTAAAGAGACCCTCTCGCCCATGGCCAAAGCAATTTTGTTCCCCTTTTCCAGGAAGAACTTGCTGGAGGGCACACACCAGGGTGTCAATTGATTCCTGCCTGTCAGCTTCTCTGGCTGAGTGCAAAGCCGTAGCCATGGCCCTAGCATTGGCCCGGGCAGTGTGGGAAGTAGTGCCTATGTCCCTGGTGGCTACAATCCACCTAGCCATATTTTTATCCTTAAGGCCTGCACAGGCCAGCTTGTGATCCTGATTCATACCTTCCCAGACTAGAGATCTTTCAAACTGCTCTTGTATAGGCCCTGGGGGGACCTTGCAGGCTAGGCTTTTCTCCACCCTCTCAATGAAAGAGGCGAGGTCCTCATTTGGTTTCTGGGACAATCCAGAAATGAGGGACTCAGTTGGGCCATCATCTAGCCTCTTCCAGGCATTAGTGCCTGCAGTCCTCACTTGGTCTCTATAGGGGTCAGGGACAGCTGCCTGTTGAGCTCCGGTAGACTATTGGGCTTTAAACCCAGGAAGCATACCATAGGTGATGGGGATCACAGGGTTGGCCTCCTGATTCGTCTGTCCCTGAGTTCTACATTCATCTTGAAAAAAAGCACTCCACTTGATAAAGAGCGCCCCAGGGAGGACGGCTTTAGCTAAGTCCATCCAGTCTTGGGCTGTGCAGGGCTGATGAACAAGCCCTCGAAGGATGGTCTCTGCCCAAGGGGAGTTGGGCCCATCCTCAGCTACAGCTTTTTTCAAATCTTTGATCTCAGTAGCTGTCCAGGGGTACCATGCTGCAGGGCGATTCCCCCCTCCCCCCGACGCTATGTTAACCGGGAAAAGCTCGGTCAGCCCTAAGGGAGGATATGGAGGAGGAGCAGAAGGGGATAGAAAGGAGTTTGTGGGAGGTGATCGAGAGGTCGCAAGAACAAAGGAATCAGGAGGGGAGTGATTGATGGCAGTCGGGTTAGCCAAGCATGGGCTCTCACCGGGATGCGGTTTCACTTCATCTCCTGGTCTATTAACCCCCTCCGCCCCAGTTTCCTTTTTCTCCTTAGGAGGCCGTGGAGGGCGCCTATGGTGGGTAGTACCCCCAGGGGGGGAATCTCCCCCTTCTGTTTTTGGGCCTTTAGAATCAACTTCTCTATCCGGTCCCAAGTGTCCCAATCAAATAAATTGCTCTTAGGTAGCCATGGAGCCACCTTGAGCAAGCAGGACCATGATTGCTGTGCTTGGTTATCTGTGAGGTTTAAACCTCTGCTTTTTAAAAGCAATCGTAGGGAGTCCAGGGCTGGATCAGCCTGGGACGAGGACTGCCCCATAATTTATGGGGGTACACTCACCCGAAGACTGACTTGGCCATCAGCGAGTTGAGGTTGGCCTCACAGGGGGCACCAGTCTGAAGGACTCTGGGGCCACTGCAGGTAGTGCAGCTAGGGATGACCGGACCAGCCGGGCGACCCGCGGGGCTGAGCAGGTGATGAGTGTCGCGGCCCAACAAACACAATGGAGCCAGGAGGTCTGTCAAAGCAGGAACTCAACTTTATTAAACAGGGGGGTGAATTTTATAGAGTGTGCAGCAGGGGGAAGGGTGAGGGGGGTGTGATTATGGGGTAACCAATAGAAAGTGAATAAGTGACCAGAAGGTGATTGAATAGGTGTGACATCATTCCAGGTAAACGAAAGAGATGAGATTTGAAACCTAAAGTCAGGTCCTGAAACTCTAGCCAGGCTCAGGAAGTTCCAGCAGGCCTCAGGCCTGGTAAAGAGGCCCAACAAGCAAGTGACTCAAAAAAGATCCCTTCACTTTTCCTTAATAAATGTGAAGGGGTTATAACTTGGCCTTGTATGGCCCTTATCAATTCCTTCTATTCCTAGTTTCTTCAAAACTTTTATCCAATGCCTTTTTCTGCATCTATTGAGATGATCATATCAATATTTTCTTAATGCTCTTCATGTGGTGTATTGCATTTATCAATTTTTATATGTTCAGTAAACTCAGAATTATTGGGATAAAAACAATTTGATCATGGTATATCTTAATTTATACTTGATTTTCATTTTTATTTCATGGAAATTCTTGCATCTATACATTTCAGGGAAATTGGTCTACAGCTTTCACTATGTCCCTTCCTATAGTAATACTGATTTCATTTAATTATTTTAGTAGTATTGTTCCAGTTTCTATTTTGTGAAACATTTTAAATGGCATTAGCTCTTACTCAAAATATTTGGTAGAATTCAGTTGTTAGCCAATCTGTTCCTGGGTTCTTTTTTATGAAATGCCATTACTGTATTGGTTTTATTAGAATTATTAATGCTATTTATATTTTCTTGATTTAATTTTGATATGGCATAAGAATTTAGAGATTTCAATATTTTTCTATACAGAATTTAGAGATTTCAATATTTTTCTATAATTTTCAGGATTTAAACTTTCAAAATCATCCCAATGATCATCTGGATTTTATCAAAGTATCATAGACTATTATAACAACCCTCTTTTTATCTCCAGTTTTATGACTTTGAGACATTTGTTTCTTTTGATCAACTGGTCTACAGTTTATCAATCTCTTTTATCTTTGAAAAAAGCCATCTTTTAATTGATCATATGTATTACTCTTTTTGGCTTTGTTTCATTAATGCCTTAGTTTTTATTATTTCTGCGCTTACTCTTTTTTCTCCCACATTTTATTTTTTTCTTAATCACACAAGCTCAATAGGTTCTCCCTCCTCTTGTCCCTCCCCCTCCCTTCAACCATTCCACTTTCCTCTTTTCCCCCTTCCTTTCAGCCCCTTCCTCCTTCCTCCCTCCCATCTCCTGGAGCATCCTTTTGTTTGGGCTCCTAACTTCCCTCTGAGTCCTCCAACCTAGTGAGGCATCAGTATTCAGTGGCACAGCCTGGGCCCACTTCTTGGGCTCCACATTAGCATAAGAATTCTATTATGACTTTTTAATCCATTGCTTCTAAGGATCTATTGCCTGAAGCTTTCTACCCTGTGATTCATGCCAGACTTTAGGGAGTTATTGACATGTCAGCCATCTTTACTTCTTTTGAGTTTAGTTTCATTTTATTTTTCTATAACCTGAAATGTATTATTAGGTGGTTCATTTGATATCTCTTCATATTTTTAAGGACTTAAACAAATGAAACTATAAACTACTTTATAGAATTGCCTTGACATTACAGCTGAATCAGGTACATTTGGATGCCCTTTCTCATTTCACTATGAGTGATGTTTAATTCCCTCCCTGATTTCAGTGATCTAACATTCACTCAAAAGTGATTTTTCCTGTCTCATAATATACTTTCAGTTTCTTTGAACATTCTTGATATGTAGCTAGTCTTATACCACTAATGTCTGATAAAATACAATGCTTATTTTGATATTTTTGTCTCAGTTAAAGTTTGTTTCATGGTTACAATGTACTTAATTTCAGGGGATGTTCCATGGAACTGTGAGGAAAATGTGTACTTCATAAAGATCAGATGGAGCATGATATAAATACATCCAATTGATCTATGGCTCCATTAAGCACTGAATTTTCTTAGCTTAATTTAAACAACTGAAGAGTGTGCTCTGTAAGCTAATTCAGCAAGTAGGGGACAAGCTCACAGGGATAGTGGCCTCCTATAGTGGATCCCTGGAAGTCCCTAGATGGACTGGGGGAAGGAGAAAACTGAGTTCTGAAAGTTTTCCTCTATTTATGGGCATATGCCTCTCTCTCTCTTTCTCTCTTCCCCTTTTCTGAATCCAGTCAGTTAAGTGGTAGATTAAATTCATGTTCATGGAAGGAAGTTATTAAGAGTAGTTTGCTATTTCCTATGGTTTGGGTGGTTTCTATTCTGACAGGGACAATTATTCCTAGTTATATCATTTGTTCCTTTTTTGTGATGAATTTATTGGTTAGTTATTTGCGGTGTGAGAGAGTTGAGAAATATTGCTGATATGTATCTTTGGCTTGCCTTGAACTCACTCCAAGAATCAGAGTGGCCTCACAAAGACAAAAACACAATAGCATGTGTGTATGAAAACAGCATATTGAAATGCATCTGCTTGTATGCTAGCTAAATAATTGATAAGTGCAATAAAGATGAATATGATGAGGAAAAATGTCTCAAGTAGTTAAGAAATAAAAAGGGTATTGTTCTTTCTTTCCCCAAAACACTAAGGAAACACCTGTATACCCCCAGGTGTCTATGATGTCAATGCAAACAATTTCATCCCATTATAGGCCAGTGAAACAATGAGCTTGTGTTATTTACAGGAATGGTTTAGAGTTTGTTTCTGTTGCTTAGTTTAGGCAACTATGTCACTTGAAAATTCAACCCCAGCATGGATGACTACTCTCAAAGTGGTCTACGCATCATAATTCTTGGAGGTCCTTGCAAATATTGCAGGCAATAGAAAGCTTCCTTTCCCAAGTAACTGTTACAATTTTATATCACCTTGCATGGGTGTCTTGTGTCCTTGTAACTCCCAGGAGTTCCTAAAGTCTTATAACAAAAACAAGAAATACATGTAAAACAGGACCACATAAATCATGATCATTCATGCCAGATTTATTTTGATAGAAAGAAGCATTTTTAAACTATCGATAGAGTTGTACTGGCATACTAAAGATCCCTTTAAAATTCACTGTGGATACATACCAAATTTATTTAGATTTCTACTCATGCATGCAAGTAATGCCTAAATACTTTACTATAATAGTTTTTATTACTGATAAAGCATCCAAATAGTCTATATCTAATTTTAGATTTACTTTTTTGAGTAAAACAACTTCTCACTGAAAACTAACTGCAAAATTTTGCCCATGCCATTAAGCAAGATCATTTTCTTTTTTTTAAATTTTATTATTATTATTATTATTTTATTCAACTGCATATGCGTGTGTATGTGCGCGCACGCATGTGTGTGTGTGTCTGTGTATGTGTAGAACCACGGACGAATTCGCGAACCACCATGGACGCCTCCACTTCCTTCTGCCCCGGGATTCACAGGCTCCGCCCTACCAGGACCAGAAGCGCAGGCCGCCCCCGCTTCTACCTGGCATCTATACGTGGGATCTGGGATCCGAACTCAGGACCTTCCACCTGCAAGGCGGAGGCTTAACCCCTGAGCCACCTCTCCAGCCCAGCAAGATCATTTTCTATTGAATATTTATGATAGTAATCTCCCCAATCCAAAATAGATGTCAACATCCTTTTTCCAAGATTTCTATTGTTTTTGGCATCATGCCAAACATCCTTCTCTGTTGTACTATGAAGATTGGATGTTTGTTTCCTTGAAGGAAAGCACTATGTCCTGTAATTATTATGATATCTTTCCTATATGGTAAATTCTAAGGTTTAAGAGATGTGCTCTAGGCATGCAACAAGAAAAGGAGAGGAATTAATATTTCTCTAATTTTTCAAGACATGTCATATGCCCTGCATGGAAAACTTATAATTTTATTAACCATACCATAAACTGTATCCCACAAACCTCTTTTGAAGTTATGTAAGAGAGATCTAGTGCTCATCTTTTCCAAAAACAAGACTGTCAATTGTCCTGCATGGGAATTTCAACTTTAATAATCCTATTATAAGCTACTTCATACAAACTCCTTTTGAGGTTAAACACGAGACAGATTGATTGCTCATCTTTTTCAAAAACTGAAAGACAGAACAATGTTTTGTCTTCTTAAACCATAATCTGTCACTCTTTTACAGCACAATATTGAATCTTCTAATTTTAAATTTTTATTATTATTATTATTATTTATTCAACTGTGCGCATGTGCATGTGTATGTGTACGCGCGTGCGTGTGCTGTCTGTGTGTGTGTGTGTGTCTGTGTATATGTAGAACCATGGACGAATTCGCGAACCGCCATGGACGCCTCCACCTCCTTCTGCCCCAGGATTCACAGGTTCCGCCCTACCAGGACCAGAAGCGCAGGCCGCCCCCGCTTCCGCCTGGCGTCTATACGTGGGATCTGGGATCCGAACTCAGGACCCTCCGCCTGCAAGGCGGAGGCTTAACCCCTGAGCCACCTCTCCAGCCTTGAATCTTCTAATTTTAAAGTCATGTTATTCATCCCGAAAACACCTCACAACAACACACTGCTCAATGAGAAACCGATTTTACACAAATTCGCTGACAATATTGATTGTCACAAGGAATAATAGTGATTAGTTTGATGACTGTATCTTTCACTTCTGTATTTCTCAGACTGTAGATCAGGGGATTCAGCATGGGGATCACCACTGTGTAAAAGACAGAGCCCACTTTGATGGTCAGTCTGGAGTTGTTGGAGTTGGGCACACAGAAGAGGAAGAGGATGGTACCGTGGAAGATGGTGATGGCAGTCAGGTGGGAAGCACAGGTGGAAAAAGCTTTGCGGCGTCCACTGGCTGATTTCATCCTCAGATGGTGACAACAATGAACACATAAGACAAGAGAATGATGAGGAGAGTGCTGACTGCATTAAATGTTGCAAAAATAAACAGCAGCAACTGACTGATGTGAGTATCTGAGCAGGAGAGGGAGAGCAGGGAGGAGAATTCACAGAAGAAGTGATCGATGCTGCTAAATCCAGGAAAAGATGATTGTACAATGGAACATGTCAATGTCAGGGAGCATGTGAACCCCCACGTATAAGAACCCACCACCAGTGAGATGTTGAACTTCTGAGACATGGCTACCGTGTAAAGAAGGGGGTTGCAGATGGCCACAAACCGGTCATAAGCCATCACTACTAATAAAAAGGCTTCTGTTACCACAAAGACACAAAAGAAAAAGTATTGGGCTATACACTGTGAAAAAGAAATGATTCTCCCTTTTCCAACCAGATTCACCAGCATCTGGGGAGCAATAATGGAGGAGTAGCAGAAGTCCACAAAGGAGAGGTGACTGAGGAAAAAGTACATGGGCATGTGCAGCTTGGGGTTAACTCTGATAATATGGATCATGCCAATATTCCCTACTACGGTGATAATGTACATGGCCAGAAAAGTCAAGAAGAGAGGAACTTGCATTTCTGGGTAATCTGAGAATCCAAGGAGAAAGAAGGTGGCCTGGGAGTCATTTCTATCTAGCAATGACATGGTTTCCATTATTCATAATTTGAATGTTATTTCTGAAAATAGGAATGAAACAAAGAGTTAGGACAGTTATTCCTTATATATATAGTCTGCAAGGTAAAAGACTGCTCTCTGCGTCTGTATACTTAATTTCTCAGATATATTACAAGTCATGTTTAAGAGAGATCACAGTAGAATTAGTGAAAACATCATAATTTAAAAAAATTTTAAACGTAATGACTAGAAATAACATACATTTTACATTTTGATAATTTTAGTTATTATGCCTGTCATAAATGATTTTTTTCTTCATTCATAATTAAATACCATAATTTCATAAAGATAAGCACATACTATGTGATCTGATTGTCAGTAGTCTAAATTACAAATTTCCAAACCAATTTCTTATATTTTCACACTATAGAAATAATTATCATGCATCACATTGACCAGACTGTACTTTTACCTGAATTTCCTGTCAATTCATTCTCTTTGTCTACATGATCAAGGGCTATCTGCTTAAAAAGCTGCATTATAAATATAATTATGAAGTAATATGTTCTTCATCTTAAGGAGTTCTAATTATCCATCTGTGCACACTTGCAATGGATGAAGTTTAGAACACATACCAGAATCCATGAGCTTGCTTGCTTGCTTGCAAGCAAGGAAGCAACAAAATTTAGGCCAAAGAAAATTCTCAATGGCATACAGATGAAGGCACATACATACTGGGTTGAACCACTGATGCTCATATTCTTAGCTCCATTTCTTCACACCAGAATGATTAATGTTCAAAATATAGATAATGACATGCTCCCTTTTTTCAAAGATTGCATTTTCAATTATTTACAAGAACTTTTTAAAACTATGTGAAACAAGGTCATTACAGTGCATTTTTCAAAGAGATGTACTAGATATTTGTGTCACGTATACAAGGTAAGGCTGGGAAGACTAGTCAACTGTGGACTTGAATGTGAAACCCTAAGGTCCACATTAAACCAGAGGTGGTAGTACATATCTGCAATCTTATATAGATTCTAAACAATTTACGTAAATTAATACTTCATAGACTATGTTTTGGTTGGCATTCTTCCCAATTTCCCTACTATTACCCTTTCTTGCAATTTTCCTTTACACCCAGCATTTTCCCTTCATGTCCATGTCACATGCATAATCCTTCTTCCTTAAAACTAATTTCTCCCTTTCAAGATTCCTTTTAAATAACTGTATTTCCTATCTTGCTTATATGTCCAAAGAGGTGCAGAAACAAAACAATAACATTTCTCAATGTTCTTCCAGCTCTCCTATACTACATCCCAGGGGTGAGTTACCAGGACCTTAGCTGAGTCAGTCTTCTAATCCTTGTCAAAAAATTTCATTTCCAGTGTCTCTGCTCTTTACATGAATATAATCAAAACTGCTCAATATTATGATAAGGTTTGGTTTCCCCCTTCTTACATTGTCTTATCTCTTGAAATAAAGCTTCCACTTCCTTTCCCATCCTAAAACATTTAATAAGTCTTTTTGGCTGGGAGAGATGCACAATTAAACACAATTAAAGCCATAGAGACACCAACCCTTGGGACTATCTGAGGTCACAGAATAAACAATAGAAAGAAATCCCTTATGTGATGTAACAACTTTGCAATATATATTTGGGTAACTCTGTATTTTGCAATTAGGCATTAGGTGCATTGTGTACTGCTTCACAAGACAAGGAAACAAATCATAAAACATAAGCAAATAATGATCAGATGAATGAACAAGTAAATAAATTTGAGACAGAGCCTCATAGTATTGCTCTTGAGGGCCATAAACTCAAATTCTCTGTATTGCCTCTGAAATACAGTCCTGGTATTAATGAAGTTACAGGTTAGCACCAGTAAGTCCACACTAACTGCATTCCACACCATTATGGTGTGTACCCACAGTGTCAAGTATGTGTACTCTACTTGTTTGTTTAAAAATGAGTCTTTCCAGGCCAGAGGGAGCCCTGGGGTCCATGAAGGTAGAAGGCTGGGAGAGTGACAGGGAATCATATGGATTGAAGAAGGGAGGGGGAGAGAAAGAGGGATGGATGAGAGGGAGGATGGGTACTCAATATGCCAAAAAAATAAAATAACCTAAATAAAAAACTAAATAAATATGTGTCTTTCATTTCCTGAATTAGAGTGAAGTTGCAAGAGTTTCAGTGGCTTTTAAAGTAACTATGCTGGCCTTTTCCCTGCCCCCTTGGGTAAATGGGTGTCTTCAGGTGAAAATTCATTTTCTTCTAACTTTCTATTTTTTTTATTAAAGTAGTGAGTTCTGTATGGCCATTTTGACATTAACCTATAGTAGATTTTGAACATATTTCTAAGTACTGTTATAATTTCTATTAGTTCTTTTAGTCTCCTAGACACTTTTACTTCTATTTTCATGTTATTTGAACATATGGTTCATGTATATATACATAGACTCTACAACTTAGACATGGAAATTGGGAATTCCATGGGAAATTTGAGACATCCCTATGTATACATATAATGCACAATATTATCATGGTAATTCGCATCTTTATCATTACCTTAATCTTTTCTTTTGGTTAGAAATATTCAAGCCCCTTTTTTAATAACTACTATGAAGTATCCTCTAATTGTGGCAGCACACATTATCTTAATATACAAGGGAATGTTGAAACATTTCTGTCTTGTGAGTATACTCTTGTATAGAATATAGAGTACATACAGTTGTATACCCCTGTAAATCTTGTTCTCCAAAAATCTTCTTGATTCCAGTAAACTCCTTAGTTTAAAATTAACTTTAACTCAAAAAAAAATTTCCAGGATGAAATTGAAATGTCTAACAAATATCTTAAAAAGGGCCGTCAGGGAAATGCAAATCAAACTTCCCTGAGATATCATCTCACCCCAGTCAGGATGGCAAAAATCCACAATGCAAACAATACCAAATGCTGAAGAGGATGTGGAGAACAGGGAACTCTGCTACATTGTTGGTGGGAATACAAGCTCGTACAACCACTCTGGCGATCAGTCTGGCAATTTTTAAAAAAGTTAAAGATCGAAATGTTGTATGACCCTGCTATACCACTTCTGGGAATAATCCCTCATAAAGCAAAAATTTATTACAATGACACAAGCATGACCATGATCATAGCAGCACTATTTACAATAGCAAAGTCATGGAATCATTTCAAATGCCCAACAATTGACAAGTGGATAAGGAAAATGTGGTGCATTTATACAATTGAATACTACTCAGCCATCAAAAATGATGAATTAATGAAATTTGCTGGGAAATGGATGGAATTAGAAAAAAATTACATCGAGTGAAGTATCCCAGACACAGAAAATTAAACATAATATGCACTCCCTAGTAGGTGGATCCCAGTTCCAAACCCACTTAATGACATATTCAAAGACAAATCTCTGTAATTCCTACAGTAATTGCAAAGATTATAAACAGGAGGGAAGGGAAAGGAGGGCTCCCCAGAAATAAGGAGACAGGGGAATCATACTTCAGTAGAGAAAATAGGTCACCATCAAGTATTGCAAGTAAGTAGTGAGATATCTGGTGAAGCTCATTCACACTTTCCTTCCTGGGCACTTGTTACTAAGGAGGTTTGATCTCAACAATCAGGTAGGGTATAGAGACAGGCAGATAGATGATAACCATCCTGCAAATGGGACACTGACAACCCCGCCCACTATGGTCTCCTACTCCTATTCTATCTACCTTTGAATCTCCTCTTATAGTAAGATCTTCATTTCAACAGCCTTTTATCTTTGGTTAGGAGGTGATCTCCAATACCAATCAGAATGGAGCCAAAGGCAGTGCAGGAAGAGCAAAACTGAAAACAGCAACAAAGCATAATTCAGAACACCAAAGACCTTACATGAATCACCTGCAACCAGACCAGCCAAATCTCTCCCCACTCTAAATCTCAGGGAAACTTGCAGAAGAGGTGGCAACGAGATTTTAAGAGCCTAAAGATGGGGATATCCAAGATACTCCACACAAGTTAGGACTGCAGTAGCCATAATTGGACTTTGCACAATGTGCACAATGGTTGAGATGTCAACGACCCCCTAAAGTCTAGCATGGATCACAGGCACTAGGATCCCTAGAGGCAAATGATAAACAGTCATAATAGTGTTCCCATACTACAGGGGAGCCCAAGAAATGGCTATGGGCATTGCCACTGAAATCTTACACCTCACTACAACCAAGGACTCAGAGGAAAGTTTGACATTCATAAGGATGCTTCAGGGGATGGGAGGGGGTAAGGGGGAGGCAGTGGGAGAAGGGGAGGAAGGGGAAAGAAAGGAAATGGGGGGGAGGGTGCAAGGAGGATTGGGGAAGGGTGGAGGGAGGGAGAGGACCGGGGTGCCTATTGAGCTTGTATGATTGGGGAAAAAATAAAGAAATAAATAAAAAGATTTAGCTTTCACAAAGAGGGAAAATCCTGTAGCTTCTTTCCTTCTAGATTCAGTATTGTTTCATTTACTACAATTCCCTTTTGTAGCTAATAACAACATTTTATTTATTGTAATGTGTGGATAGCATCAATTTTATATTTGTGCCATATGTACCCATTCATCCTCAATAGATATTAATGTGCACTAATTCCACAAATATATGGTTTTGAACAATCATGTTATAATGAAGTTAATGTAGACATATCTTACAGATACTGACTTCAGTTCTTTCATATTTATACTCAATACCTAGATTGATAGATTATATGCTGTAGTTCAATTACTACATTTCTTCACAACCTCTATACTGTTATATATATATAATTGCTCTTTTAATTCAAACTCCCAGCAACAGTTTACTAGGTGTCAACTATATATATATATATATATATATATTCATCTATGCTAGGGTCATAATTAATATTTTATATATGAATGAGGAACATACATTTTTAAGCTGTTGAATTATTCTCTGCTAATGTCTGTTAAGTTTATTTTCTCTGTAGTGCACCAGTTAGTTTCAGCTGTCAACATGGGGCCTTGGTAGGCTAACTTCTGGGCCCAACTATTAAGAATAATTTAGTTGGTGCAGGGCTCTGGGAAAGTTTGTTTTTCTTGGTTGCATAATTGATGTGGGAAGACCCAACTGATACTGGGTGAACTATTCTCTAGACAGATAAATATGATGGAGACAGCTATTTAGCATTTTCACTAAAACTGGCATCTAGAAAGTTTATGTTTTCTGACCTTTGCCCTCTGCTCTTGCTGTGGCTGTCTTGAAGTCTATTCCTTTTGTTCCTGCTGGTGCGACTTCCTCTACAATGATAGATGGCTACCTGGAATTGTGAGCATCAGAAAAAAAAGTCCCTGAGACCTTTAGGTTGTTTGGGTTAAGTCCTTTCTTTGCTTTATTTCTTTTTTATGAAGAATTCTCTTTGTATACAAACATAATGCATGGTTGTCCTTTATCCCCTCCATTCCTCCTCTCTCCCTCTGCCTTCCCCTCTCTCTTTCCTCATCCCTTTATTATTCTCTCTCTCTCCCTCAGTCCTGTCTTTTGTGCAGGTCCTAGAATTCCCATGTGTTTGTCTGCTGTAGTAGGCACTCAGGCTTTTCAGGCAGTTGAAGTGGCCTTTCCTTGTGTGGAGCCACAGATAGGGACATTACTCTTTCACCTGTCTAGCCCTTTCCCTTAAGGTTCTCACCAGGTGGAGTTATTTCTCCTGAGTTCCTTGCTGGTCCACAGGGGAATGCAGGCGTGTCAGTCATTGTGTAGGTCTCATTGTAGTCAGTTGCCTTATTATGCCTATTGTGACCTGGGGCAGTGAACCTCTTCATCCTCAGGCTCTGACAATCTTATGACTCCCTCTGCCTTAGGATAGGAGGAGGCTTCCTTGGCTTAATTCAAGCTGAGCATTGTAGGGTCACTTATACTCTGTACTTTGGGTGGTTGTTGCTATCTATTTCACTGCTCTAGATATGTCAATAGGCTGCATCTTATTTGGAAATTGAGATCTTTTCTTATCTAAAGATATACTGAGAGGTGTTTAGATGGCAATTTACTATCAGCTGTTTATGGTTAGTATTAAGATATCTGACCCTTTCTCTTGTCATTTTTCTCTGCCTTCCACTGTTGTTTATGTTGGCTTACATTACTGGGCACATGTTCCATTTCTTTGGAGGTGGGGAAAGCTAGGGGATAGTAAACAAATGATTGGTTATCTAGAGGCTAATTCCACTCCTTACTGTGTTCTATCCCTGATCTTTTCTCCTCTTTAAGACTTTTCTTTCAAAAGACCCTTATTTATCTGTTTGTGCGTATTTCTTTTTTTCTCCATTCTTTAGGAGTATTTATTCATCTCCTAGTTTATTTTTCTTTGCATTTATGTAAGACTTTTTGTTTGATTACATCAAACTGAAGGTTTAATGCTAGGATCTACTTATAAGGGAGAACCTATGACATCTATCTTTCTGTTCCTGGGATATTTCACTTAGTATAATTAATTCTAACTCCATCCATTTACTGGCAGAATTCATTAGTTCATTTGAACATAGACACAAAGAACCTCAATAAAATGATAGTAAATTAAATTCAAAAACATATTGAAAAGATCATCCACTAGGAGCAGGTTTGGTTTCTTTCATAAATACAAGGTTGGTTCAATATGTGTAAATCTATAAATAGAATTTTCCATATATGCAAGTGCAAAGATAAAGGGGAACACCAAAAAGAGCTCTAGGTAATGCTACTGAGTCCTTATACCTCATCAGAGAGAAGGACTCAGAGAGAAGTTTGACATGCACACTAAAGGATGCTCCAGGGATGGGGGGGGGGAACAATAGGAGAAAGGGAGGGAAGGGGAAAGAAAGGTGAAAAGGAGGAGGGAGCAAGAGGATCCAGGGAGTGGTGGACAAAGGGAGGGGAATAGGGTACCTGTCAAGTTTGTATGTATGGAAAAAATAAATGAAATAAAAAAAGAATACTACTCTATAAAATGTAAAAAGAAGACTGTATTTTAACAGCTTTTTATCTCTGGCCAGGGGGTGACATCCAATACCTATCAGGATGGAGCCAAGGGCATTGAAGGAGTAGCAAAACCGAAAAAAAAATCAGAACATCAGAGACTCTATAGCAACCATCTGGAACCAGGCCAGCCTAATCTCTCCCCATCCTGAAGCTCAGGGAAATTTGCGGAAGAGGGGGAGTTAAGATTGTAAGAACCCGAAGATGGGGAAGAGCAGTGATATGCAAGATACTCCACACAAGTTAGGGCCAAAGCAATCAATAGGGCTTTTCATGACCTGCACAATGACCAACAACATATCATTGACCCCTCAAAGTCTAGTACAGACTAAAAGCACTAGGATCCTTAAAAGCAAGGTATTAACAGCCACAATAGTGTTCCTATACTTAAGGGGAAGACAAGAAAGAGTTCTAGGGAATGCCACTGAGTCCTTACACCTCATCAGAGAGGACGACCCAGAGGAAAGTTTGACATACACATTAAAGGATGGTCCAGGGATGAGGGAGAGGAGGGAGGGGGGAAAACGAAAGGGGAAAAGGGGGGAGGGAGCAAGAGGGTCCAGGGAGGGGTGGAGGGAAGGAGGGGACTGGTGTGCCTATTAGTTTGCATGTGCAGAAAAAAATTATTAAAAAAAAGAAAACTACATGATTCTCTCAATTGATGCTAAAAAAAACTTTTAACAAAAGTCCAGTACTACTCTATTATAAATAGGCTGCATCTTGTTTGGAAATTGAGATATTTTCTTATCTATCATCATAACCTGATGAATATAGAGTTGGAAGGAACATTTATCAACAAATTAAAGCTCATTTACAACAAGCCAATGACAAAAATTATCTTAAGGATGAAAAACTAGAAAGCATATCCACTCAGATCAGGAACTAGACAAGATTGCCCACTCTCACCATTCTTTTCAACATTGTCCTTGAAGTCTTAGCTACAGGTTAGAGAGCCTAGAGCTAGAAAAGAGAAGGAGATAAAAGGGATAAAACTCAGCAGATGACTTGATTATATACCTCAAGTGCCCCAGAAATTCTTCTAGGAAACTTCTGGATCTAATTAGTAAGTTCAGTAGAGTGCCAGGATACAAAATTAATGTTAAAATAATACCATTTACTATTGCTCCTAAGAATATTAAATAGTTTGGAATAAACTTAGCCAAGGATGTGAATGATCCATACAGTGAAAGTTTTAAAACCTTGAGAAGAGATTGCAGATGACATGGGAAGATGGAAAGACCTTGTATGTTTCTGGATAGGCAAAATTAACATTGTTAAAACAACATTCTACCAAAAGCAATATTCAATGCAATACTATCAAAATTCCAACCCAATTCTTCACAAAAATTGATAAACAATCTTGAAATTCATATAGAAACGTAAGAGCTCTAGGATAACAAAAATGATCCTGAGAAATAAAAATCTGTGGGAGGTATCACCACACCAGATCTTATACTATACTACAAAGCCATAGTAGTGAAAACAGTATGGTACTGTCTCTAGAAAAGAGAAATAGGCCAATGGACTAGAATTGAAAATTCAATTATAAGCACTATACCTATAGTCACCTGATTTTTGACATAAGTGCCAAAAAGACCCATTGGAAAAAGTACAGAAATATTGACAACAGGTTAATATTTTTATGGTGCCTAAATATGAAGCTGAAATGGAAATTGACACCAAAGAAGTGCATTGTTGCATGAAATTTAAAAAATAGTATCTTTAGCTCAGAATGGGTATATGTACATTGTTACTGATGTGAACAAAAAATTAATATAGACATGTTATAAAACACCATTAAATTTCTTTCAAAAAGAAAAACTGGAGGAGAATTACTATATGATCCAGACTTCTCACCTTCTGCGTCTATGTACAAGGTACTGCAAACAGTATTTAGAAAAAAAGTCTGAATTCATTAAATTAATCACTATTCAATATATCTAAAACAGAGAATTAAATCAGATGCCCATAGGTCCATAAAAATGTATTATTCAGTCACATAAATATGATGACTTTTTTGATATACACTAACATGTACAGAAATGAAAGAAAAGATAGTGATTAAAGTTATTTGGCACAGGAAGAAAAATACTGCATATTAGTTCTTCTTTGTGGAAGGTAAAGCATTGATTTTTGAGGTGTAGGAGATAAAGAGGGGGTTCAGTGTGTGGAGAAGCAGATTGGAAAGAGGACATTTAACAGACACAAGAGAGTTGATGATTTACAGAAATAACTTTCATATTGTCTAAAAGTAAGATTACTACATATGGGAATTACTTTTTTTGAATGGTTTCAATCTAAAAAGTATGGCCTTTCATCTATCATTTACGTTGAAAAGAAATGATTTTGCACATTCTCTGCATGAATTGAAATGCCAACAGCACATAATACTACCTCATAAAGTTTAGAACTTTTATGTCTCCATTGAAACATTTATGAGTTGCTAAAGTATTGCAGCAATGAAAATGTTAATTTTAATTGATTACTTTATGGCCTCAAGGAGATGAGAAAATTAGTCTTTAGGTTTTATGTTTCCATCATTGTAACAATAAATATGGGACAATAATTTGACAGAAGGGTAATTTACTTATTTAGTTTTATAGTGTTGCTTATAAGAATGGATTGCCTCTATCTTTTTGATAATTATTTTTGAGTTTGGAATCCCCTATTTTTTCCATGTGTTTTCTCTTAATGTTACATTTTGGTTTAAATTACAGGGGTACTTAAACTGTATTTCCTAATAGTTTAAAATGCTCTATTTTGCCCCCTAACCCCAAGCACAATTTTATTAAAAATTATTATAATTTTGACAATCTTGTTACACTACAGAGTTCTGAATCCCCACAGGAATAGACAAGCCAGATAGAACCCAGAGGTCCATGTGAGCAGAAGAGTGGAAGGGAGTGGGAGGGAATAGTGAAGGGAAGGGAGGGAATGGGAGGGAGGAGAGAGGGACAGGTGAATACTCAATATGATTGTAAAAGTAGCTCCGGAAGCTAAGAGGAATCTCATTTCCCTATCTCTCCTTTCAACAATCACAAGTCCTTCACGTGAGTGAGCAACCTGACCTCCTTTACATTTCTATATAAAAAATAAAGCTTAAGTAAGTGGACGGGGAGATATTTCCCTGTTCTCCCAACAAGAGACTATGATTTTCCCCTCATCCATTAAGCCTTCTGATCTTTTTATCCTGTAAATTATTTCTCCATCCATTGTGCTTCCATCTGCCCTGTAGAGTCCTTGAGATGAAAGGACGCGTATTTTTTGAACATTCCAAAAGTGGTTCTGAAGTCAACAAAGAATGGTCACCAGCAGAGAAAACGAACTTGCCTACTTGACAGCAGAACAAGCAGCAAAAGTACAGCTTTCCTCCTTGGACCTCCTTTTCTTCAGGCTGACACTGGAAGGGGCTGCCCACCTTTAGCCTGGGTCTCCCATCTCAAATAACTACACCCAGATAATCCCTTACAGGTGTGGCCAGCGACTGTTCTGTTAGTTCATTCCTGGTTCCATCAAGTTGATAAACAAGATTAACTATCACACCTTTAATTTTGGTTTCAGCTCCCAATCAGACCGCCACACTTCCCCCACTGATACATTAGATCCCCCTTCACACCTTTACTTGCATAACATTTTGCCACTTTTAATTTGTAATTAAATCTGCTTCACTGTCCATCCCATGTAAGGATATTCCTATATCATGCCTCTTTCAACATAAAGCAAATGTTTGGATCACTCACTTCATTGCTAAATTTATTCAGATATCTTATTACTACTGTTGCTGCTGCCATTGATACTATTGCGGTACTATTATTACTGTTACTACTAGTTATTGTGAACAGTGTTATTTTATTGATTTATATTTTACCAAGTGTATTTCTAATGTTTTAAAAATCAGTTTTTATTTCTGGATATTAAATGTTTTACTTGCACACTTATAGAGTTAATTCATTGATGCCACTTTGTATCTGCATGTATTTGGCTTTGTGTTATGTTAAACAGAAGGAAAATTACAAATGAAGATACCTTGATGCTTCCATGTCTACTTTTGTCTTTTTATTTTTCTTTTCTGCCTTTCTTTGTTTTACAGTCTCATTTATATGGATACCACTTCTAACCCTAGGTCAAGTAGGAATGGTGAAAAAAGGCTTTCTTACCTTTTTTCTAATTTCAGAAGAAATTATTTTAAGTTTTCAGTCCTGTCTGTCATTTGGGCTCTAGCTCCGTATGCAGATTCTTTCTTTCATATGTGTGAAATCCATAACAGAACAAGAGTGTTTTTTATCTTGGAGTATTGAATTTTATGAAATGTTTTATGCATCTATTAAGAGAGCCATATTTGATGTACTTATTTTATGCAGCAAATTTGTAAATCTATTTTTGCATCAATTTGTATGTAGTTATTGAGATAATCATGATTCAACATTTTGTCTTTACTATTCTTTCTATATCTTTTTTCAAATACATATTTGCACTTCTTTGACTTTAGTATTTTTGTTCTCTATTATGATTTTTTAAAATTTTTATTATTATTATTTATTCAACTGTGTGCATATGCGTGTGTGTGTGTGTGTGTGTGTGTGTGTGTGTGTCTGTGTGTCTGTGTATGTGTAGAACCACGGACGAATTAGCGAACCACCATGGACGCATCCACCTCCTTCTGCCCCGGGATTCACAGCTCCGCCCTACCAGGACCAGAAGCACAGGCCGCCCCCGCTTCCGCGTGGCGTCTATACTTGAGATCTGGGATCCGAACTCAGGACCTTCCGCCTGCAAGGCGGAGGCTTAACCCCTGAGTCACCTCTCCAGCCCCTTTATTATGATTTTTAAAAGGGAAATATTTCCTGTCTTTTTTTTTTCTTTTTGTTGTTCACTTTTTTTAACAGAATGGAAGTGACAGAGACCAAGAAATAACCACATTCTCACATGTGGAAGTAAGAGGTCAACAATTTAGGGACTGCTCTCTCCTTCCACCACATTGCTTCCTGGAGTCTAACTCAGGTAACCAGGATGGCAGCCAGACTACTTTACCAGTTCAGCCATTTTACCAACCTCAGTATTTATGTTTTTTGATTGCTAATTTTTTGAACTGCATCATTAGATTATTTGGAAGCTTTTCTTATGTAGGAACTATTGAGCAACTGTCCCTTTTGTTACTGTTTTTTATGTATCTCATAGGTTGTGTTCAATTGTGCTTTTTAAATTTTTTCCTGAGAATGTTTTTATTTGTCTCTAGATATCTGGGTAAACCAAGACTCTTTCCAAAGAATGTTGGTCATTTTTGTGTTAAATTTCAAAAGTATATATTGTAATTTTCCACTTTTGCCTTATGGCAAAAAGCTGTTGAATTGAATGTTCTGTCTGTGTTTGTTAACTTCATTTAATCTGTAGTATAGTTGATCTCAGAAATGAGTATATCATGCACACTGATATAGACATAAATGAATACAGGCATTAGAGAAAATAGCAGAGGATATCTTGATAGAATTAAGGGTAGAATGAATTCATCATCTCTCAGTCACATATACCCACAATACACACACACACACACACACACACACACACACACACACACACACACACATGAATTGGAATACTTATGTGGAAATGTCCCAGCCCAGTATTCCCTGTTATAATAGTACCATAGTATCCATAATATTTCTAACCTGATATCTAAACAGGTGTCTATTTATCAATTAATGGAAGAAACAATGTTTACAAATGAAAATTATTGACCATAAAGAATGAATGAAATTCTATCATTCACAAAGAACACTGATGAAATGGAAACATACTGTTTTAGGTGAAAAAATAGAGGTAGGAAATAATATTGCTGCTTGTAACTTACATCTGAATAGGTCATCTTGATTTAGTAAAGAATAGCTGTTACATGTATGGGATGGGTGTTAAGAAGTAGATTTGCAGACAAACTGGATAGAAAGTACAATATAGTCAGACAGGAGGATTACACTTAATTATTCTATAGGAGAATAATATAACAATGAATGTCATCAAAAATAAAGAATGAAATATAGTCACTAGTGGAGAGAAGTTTAAATGTTCTCATCACAAATAAATATTAAACACATGTGATAAGTATGACAGACATATTCTCTGAGGAATACAATGCTAGAAATTATCCCATCAAAGTGCCATGCGTTAATTAAAATATGTGTTACTTTGAAAAGTTTGATTCAGATAAGAGTGAATAATTTTAATTGCATATATTCTGACTTCCCTCAGGATAATGAAATACAGAAAATCTCTAGAGTGCACATTCAAAAGGTTGCAATTGATGCTATAAGTACGTATGCATCCTGCCTAACCAGGCCAGATACTAACTTTCTGAACTATGACTTCAACCTTTAAGACTCATCTAAAAGAAATTTTAAAAAAGAGAGAGATTTATTTCTATCACTCAAACAAACTGATATATGTTTCTATATGTTTATATTTAGGAATTATCATGTGTTTCAGGCATTGTGAATTTATACTGCAGTCTAGTCTATCTTTGTGATAAGTACATCATTACTTGGTAATTTCTTAGTGTTTAAAATATCTAGTTTTCTCAACAACGAAATTATTATCTATAATAGAACAGAGTTGTATTTGCAGAGGAAGAATAAGGATGCAGTACTTGAAAACCGGATGTACAGATTGGAGCCTGAGATTCAGCATACTTGACACAGATTTATATATATCTCCACATTATAACAAAGGTCACTTCTATTTTATCTTATATGCTGTCACTTCTAGAGTAAGAAAGTAAACTAACGTAGTCTTATAGTCATTTTTCATTTTGTTATTTATTAGATAATCTGTATATATCAATTACAGGCAACTGTTAGCTAAAAATAGTTTATTCAGTAAAATAATGTTTTGTAATAAAACATTAAATGATACAAATAAAAATAAAATTATCAAAAACAGAGAGTCTTATTTTTTCCAAACCCGTAGAAGGTCACTGATGATATAAAATAAAAGAAATTATGAAAATAGGGAGATTACTAATTGGGATGAGAAAGGCTTTCAATGTGAGGAACAGAAATGAAATAAGGTAGTAGGGATTAAAATTGACATAATTTCGCTGTATATATTCATTAAATTAACAAAGAATTAAGAAATAGCTAAGCCATACTAGGTTATTTGTATTAATTACAGTGCGATTACTAAATATAATTTCTGGTAATATTTCATGAAAATAGCTTGCAATGTGAGCTGTAAGTAATGCATAAGAATGTATTTTTAGGGGACTGGAGAGGTGGCTCAGGGGTTAAGCCTCCGCCTTGCAGGCGGAAGGTCTCCGAGTTCGGATCCCAGATCCCACGTATAGACGCCAGATGGAAGCGGGGGCGGCCTGCGCTTCTGGTCCTGGTAGGGCGGAGCCTGTGAATCCCGGGGCAGAAGGAGGTGGAGGCGTCCATGGTGATTCGCGAATTCGTCCGTGGTTCTACACATACACAGACACACACATACACACACACAGACACATGCGAGGCGTGCACATACACACAGTTGAATAAATAATAATAAAAAAAATTAAAAAAAAGAATGTATTTTTAAACAAATAATAAATATTAAATTTTCATGTTCCTGTTTAGAAATGCTAAAAACATACAGTCAAATATTTCAAGTATATCTCACAAATGAATATATTCTCAGGAAATTTTAAAATGTTGTGGCATTAAAACATAACAGAACTTTGGTCTCTGTCTGTCTGTGATAACAACAGGTAGGTACTGAGAGAAACATGTTTCACTGTTACTCTAGATGGGGAAGGAACTAAGATTCTAGTAATTGCTCTTCTATTTTTCTTTCAGAACAAACCATGTCAATGTCAAAGAGAAACATCAGTGAGGTCACCTTCATCCTTCTTGGCTTCTCAGATTACCCAGAACTGCAAATCCCTCTCTTCTTGACATCTCTGGCCATCTACAGTGTCACTGTGGTAGGGAATGTTAGCATGATCTTCATCATCAGAGTGAACCCCAAGCTGCACATGCCCATGTATTTTTTTCCTCAGTCACTTCTTCTTTGTGGATATCTGCTACTTCTCCATCATTGTTCCCAAGATGCTGGAGAACCTTCTTGCAAAAGACAGAAGCATTTCCTTCTCTGAGTGCACCTTGCAATATTTTTTTATGCAATCTTTGTGGTCATGGAAGCCTTTTTGTTAACAGTAATGGCCTATGACTGGTTCCTGGCCTTCTGCAACCCCCTGCTTTTCACAGTGGCCATGTCTCAAAAGCTCTGTGTCTCACTGGTGGTGGGATCCTATGCATGGGGTGTCACATGTTCATTGACAATGACCTGTTCTGTCGTACAGTTATCTTTTGTTGGTTTCAACAGAATCAATCACTTCTTCTGTGAATTCTCCTCTCTGCTGACACTCTCTTACTCTGACACTCACGTGCAACAAATTCTTCTGTTCACTCTTTCTACCTTCAGTGGTGTCAGCACACTCCTCTTTGTTCTTTTGTCTTATTTATTCATTGTTGTTAGCATCCTGAAGATGCACTCAACCAGTGGTCGTCACAAGGCTTTCTCCACCTGCGCTTCCCACCTGCCCACCATCTGTATCTTCTATGGCACCATCTTCTTTCTGTATTCTGTGCCAAACTCCAAGACTCCAAGCTCACAATCAAAATGGATGCTGTGTTATACACAGTGGTAATTCCCATGCTCAACCCTATCATTTACACAATGAGAAATAAGGATGTCAAGAACACAGTCAGGAAGGTAGTGAACAGTAAATATTTATCATTTCCCCCATTCCTTTTTGAAGAGATTGCACCTTACATATAAATAATGCATCAGTGAAAAATTGATTCTAAATATAACAGTACAATTAGTAGAGTTATTTTCCACATCTGAAGAAAAATGAAATTCGGCTTCAAGAGATTTACCTAGCCTCAACATTTTACTTTTAGGAAAAAGAATTTGCAATCTCCCTGATCATTTGATTTCATCCTTAAAATTGTATAACAGTATACTTTTAAATTCAGCTGTGAAGCATAAAAGACAACATGCAGACCTTGTAGAATATCGTGTGTTATTCAATAGCATTCCTTCCATCTTTCTTATAATTCTGAATGTCCATAAAGCTTTTAGAAAATTTCTGCTTTAGTGCACAAGTAACCATTAAGATAAGACAGAATTCTTATCTTTGAGAATGAAAGATCTAAGTTTGACATATGTGCAGCAATTAGCTGACTAGTATGTTAGACTGAACATAGAAAGTGCTCAAGTAGGGGGCTGGAGAGGTGGCTCAGAGGGTTGAGCCTCTGCCTTGCAGGTGGAAGGTCCTGAATTCGGATCTTAGACCCCACATGTAGACGCCAGGTGGAAGCAGGGGTGACCTGTTTTCTGGCCCTGGTAAGGCGAAGCCTGTGAATCCTGGGGCAGAGTAAACAAGAAGGAGGTGGAGGCGGTCTATGGTGGTTCCTGAATGCGCCCATGGTTCTACACACACACACACACACACACACACACACACACACACACACACAATTGAATAAATAATAAAAGAAAAGAAAAATAAATAAAAAGAAAGTGATCAAGTAAACTTAATAGAATTTAAATAATAAAAACAGGGAAAATTAGAAATTTTTATTCTCTAAATTTGAGCCTGCCAATCAAAAAGGAAAAGAGATATAACCCTTATTCAGAAAACTGCAGAAGACTGCATAAATGCAATAACAGGTAAGAACGAAGGTCTTGCATTGTGTTCAAGAGATATTACTTTATTTATAGTGTGTGTTTGTGTGTATGTGTGTGTGTATTTGGGGAATAGAGGTGTTGCATAATATTAAGTTACTGTGCATCAACAGACATTTGGAAAATGAATGAATGTTTTGCATCCTGACTGTACATTTAAACAATGCCTCTTACATTTGCTATCAGAAGTCATAAATGTCATGTTAGAGTGAAAAGTTACAAAACCTAAGTATGATAGGTTGATCTAATCTGTATCTTTGGCCACTGTTCTGACAAGAAAGACGTCACAAATATTACCAGTGTGAATGGATTTTCTTCTAATTTTGTCACTGTAGGCATATATATAAATATTACTCAAAAATTATTTTTTTAAATTTTTTATATTATTATTATTTATTCAACTGTGCGCATGTGCGTGTGTATGTGTGCGCGCGTCTGTGTGTGTGTGTGTGTACGTGTAGAACCACGGACGAATTCGCGAACCACCATGGACGCCTCCACCTCCTTCTGCCCCGGGATTCACAGGCTCCGCCCTACCAGGCCCGGAAGCTCGCAGGCCACCCCCGCTTCCGCCTGGCGTCTATACGTGGGATCTGGGATCCGAACTCGGGACCTTCCGCCTGTAAGGCGGAGGCTTAACCCCTGAGCCACCTCTCCAGCCCTCAAAAATTATTTTCTGTGATAATGTGTTGTTTTAAATTCTGAAAGTTGATTTTCTGTATTAACGTTCTTTTTTTTTAAATTTTTATTATTATTATTATTTATTCAACTGTGTGCATATGCGTGTGTATGTGCACGCGCGCGTGTGTGTGTGTGTGTGTGTGTGTCTGTGTATGTGTAGAACCACGGACGAATTCGCGAACCACCATGGACGCCTCCACCTTCTCCTTGTTTACTCTGACCCGGGATTCACAGGCTCCGCCCTACCAGGACCAGAAGCGCAGGCCGCCCCCGCTTCCGCCTGGCGTCTATACGTGGGTTCTGGGATCCGAACTCAGGACCTTCACGCCTGCAAGGCGGAGACTTAACCCCTGAGCCACCTCTCCATCCCCTGTATTAACGTTCTTTTCACATAAATATTTCAATAAATTAAATGAAAGTGTTTTATATGGCTGACTAATAATAATACTACGTTTTAAAGATCAGGCTTGGTCATTTGTTCCCCAAATCTCAGCACTCAGATGTCAGGAGGACTGTCACAAGTTTATATCTAGCCTGAACCGTATAATGCCTGCCAGGCAATCATGGAGCAGAGTAACACTATGTATCAGAATTAAAAAGAAAATACAACAAACAAAATGTACATTACTTACTCATCTTTCCAGAAGCAACTTATATACCTTTTTATTCCTTTTGTGAATGTATCAAAATAAAATATTAAGCAATCATTGATATCATGGAAAATAAATAAGAAACACACAGATGAAGAATTTCATAAGCTCTCAATGAAGTTGTTTGCATGATCATTATCTTTTGGTTATGATATTTAAAAGTTTATTTCCTATACATTTAGATAAGAATTCTAAAATGTTTCCATATGTGAAGGTAACATATATAAGAAAAACAATATATGTAAATGATGACTAATGCTGGTCTGGTTTTCCTATTAAATTGACTTCTTTTTCTCTGGGTCCAGTCACTACAACTTTATTTTTCATGAGACATTTTACACTTATGTGATATTTTAATGAGCCTCTCTTATTCTTAAATTTAATGATAAATGATCTCCCTTAATATTTAGTTTGAATGTACTCCTGCTGCTTAGATGGCTGATGGTGATACCCACTAATATAAAGGAAACAATTCATTAATCTTTTTTTTTCAATTCATTTATCTTTATCCGGACTGGCACATACAGTTTAGGAATTAGTTGGATAAAGTTCTGGAAGGATCAAGGAAGTAATGTAAGAATCTATTACATCGTACCAAATATTAACATATCTCCAGTCTTTTCTTTTCAGTCTATCATGCTTCTGATTCTTTTTGGTAGGTCCTCTCCTCCTATATTGTAAAAAAACAAAAATTGGTATACCACATAATTTCAGTCATGAATCTCAGCTAGCACTGAAGGCATATTTTCAAAGACTTAATTGGACATAGGTGGTATTTTACAAAATATTCAACAGAAAAGAATAAAACTTTCATATATAAATCATGTAAAGCTACATATTTAAGAACATTTCAAGCTTTTATTTTTATAATAATTTTCTTTTTTTTTTAAATTCTCCCCTTATCTCTTGATCCTTTTCCATGACAGCCCTTCATTTTCCCTGTCACACTTCCTCTTATTTTCAAGTTTGTTCACTTGCATGGCAACTGTGCTTTATCTAGTTTGTCTTTGATATCATATGCCTGATATGATTCATAATCCAGCAAGCATCACAGATCAGGGAGTATAACACCAAGGACAGCATCTTCTTTTTTTTCCTTATTAATTTTCCTGAGTCTCTCACGGAAATGTGGTACTTCTTGAAATATTTCACTTCTCCTGATGATATGTTGATAAGACATTTCCCATGCAATTCTTGTCATGTCCAAGAGATGGTGTGTGGCCCACCATGATCCCAGTTCAGTCTCTTAAAATCTTATTGCCCCCTCTTCAGAGCTGTTTCCTAAGCCTTGGGGTGGGGTGAATGTGCCTTAGATGTCCTCATTAGGGCCAAGTAATTCATAATCTCTAGATTTTTCTGTAGTAGACACTTTTCTGTTACAGAAAGAGACTCCAAGATTGAATGCTGAGTGCTTCTCTAATCTATGGGCATAACAACAGTTGTTTAAAAGGCAGTTTGATGTAGTGTCTTCACAACTAAACTTTCACAGTCTGTTCTTCCTCTAAGATCTATGTATTCCCCTTTCATGAATTCTTATTCTAGTTTACAGCAATGTGGTTCCTTCTGACAAGGGTATCTTAAATCGAATCAGAAAGCTCTTGGTTGTATCCTTGATGTTCAAACCACTATTGATGGTCACCTCTTGCCATGGTGATTGTTAATGAAACTTATGGATTTCACATATTGATGAGGTTTTTTAGGATTTTTCTTCCCTTGTAGTTTCTGTTGTAGTCATTGATACTTTGTAGGCTGTCCAGTAAGGAGAAGGAGGTCAGATAAGTTCCAGACGGAAGTTTTTTGGCTATGTTTTGTGATCCACCTGTGTGGCATCTTCAGTAATAGGGTCATACTATCAGTTTTTGAGGGCAACTAAAAACAATGATAAGAGCCTATATTATTTGGGGGGCCTTTGAGATCTCTATGACCAATAACATCAGGAATTGATACATGCTTATTCTAGTATTATTTCGTTTTCAATGGATTCTACTTGGAATACAATGTATTATTTGCTTTGGCCTCTCTTCCTCTCTCTGTGCTCCTCTGTACAAAGACCATCCATTTTTGCTCTTTTAAATTTTTTTCATATATTTATCATAAAGGAGTTTCCTATCTAGTTGCAATCTTGAAATTTTATTTTTTAACTATTTTATTAATTCATTTAGTTATCCAACTAAATAGTGGAATTTATGATGGCATTTTTTCACATATACGTCTATATACTTTGGTCTTTCACACCCTTCTTCTAGTGTTCTGGCTTGATGTCACCTATGAATTGGATCAGGCTTTGTTCATATGATAGATTTCTTTTGCACTTCTTTCTTCCCATTCGTAATTCCAATTATACCTCTATACTCCCATGTAATACACATTCATATTCATATTTGTTATTAAGCAATTTTTAATTTTTCTAGTTTTACAAACATAAGAATGGTTGCCCCTGTCTTCCCTCCTTCCTCCTTGGCCCTTCCTCTCCCACCATCCCTTCCCTTCACCAATCCATCCCTCTTCTTCTTGCCTGGCTGCATGTCCCAGGGGTTCTTTCTTGTTGTCGGCTCAGGCCTCTAGGACAGGTTCAATGACCTTTCTTCAGGTAGAACCACTGAAAGGGGCACTCTTCTTAATCTGTCTAGCCCTACTTCCTAGGTTCAGCCTGCATGTAATTACTTCTCCTGAGTGCTTTGCTAGTTTGTAGTAGAATGTTGATATGTCACTTATAGTGAAGTCTGGTGAGGATAAGTCTCATTGCAGTAAGTTCCTGGAGGCAACAGCCCTGTCTCGAGTGGAACATCCTGTCTGGCAATGGGCTCCCAACCTTCAGGCTCTTACAATCTTACTGCCTCCTCTTCTGCAAGATTTCCTGAGCCTTAGGATGGGGAGAGATTTAGTTGACCTGATCACAACTGAGTGTTTTAGAGTCCTTGGCAACCTCTTCTCTGGTTGCTTCCTCTTGTCTATTTCACTTGTCTTCCATTGCTCTAGGTTGTATTTTGTTTGAGTATTGATGTCTTTTCTTTTCTAAAGATAAAATGACAGGTATTCAGAAGAAGGCTCACTCTCAAGTGTTTGTAGTTAGTATTGAGACATCTGATCCTGTCTACTGTCAGTTTTCTTCCTGTCCAATAATATTTAGACAGGTTTACATTGCTGGACCTATTTGGGGTGGGGGGGGCAACCTACAGAGTTGGAAAACATCTTCACTAACCACATATCTGATAGAGCTCTGATATCCATAGTACACAAAGAAGTTGCTAAATTAAATACCAAGGAAATAAACAAACCCATTAAAGATAGGATATAGAACTGAAAGGAAATTTCTCATAGGATGAAATTCAAAGGTCTAACAAATACTTTAAAAATTCTTCTATATCCCAATTGCAAAGATTATAAACAAAAGGGAAGCGGAAGGAACCCCCTCCCCCCAGAAATAAGGAGACAGAGGATCAGTAGAGAAAATAGTGCAAGTAAATAGCGAGACATCTGATGAAGCTCACTCTCACTTTCCTTCCTGGGCAATTGTGACTGAGAAGGTTTGATCTCACCAATCAGGGAGGGTATAGGGACTGGCAGATAGATGGTAACCATCCTGCAAATGGGAGACTGACTCCCCTCCTCACTGCAGTCCCTATTCTTATTCCATCTACCTTTGAATCTCCTCTTATATTAAAATGTCCATTTAAACAGCCTTTCATCTTTGGTTAAGAGGTGACCTCCAATCCATTCAGGAAGGAGCCATGGGTGATGCAGGAACAGCAAAACTGAAAACAACAAACCATAGTGCAGAACACCAAAGACCCTGACCCTGCATTGATCATCTGGAACCAGACCAGCCAAATCTCTACTCATCCTAAAGCTCAGGGAAACTTGCAGAAGAGGGGGCAGTAAGATTGTAAGAGCCTAAAGATGGGGAGGACCAATGATATGCAAGATGCTACACACAAGTTAGGGCCAAAGTAACCATAATTGGACTTTGCATAACCTTCAAAATGACTGACGTGTCAATGACTCCCCCCAGGGTCTAGTATGGATCACAGGCAGTACAGGCAGTAGGATCCTTAGAGGCAAGAGATTAACAGTCATAATAGTGTTCCCATATTAAGGGAGAACCATGTGGGGAGTGTTTTGGGCTACGTCACTGAGTCTTTATACCTCACTGGAGTGGAGGACTCAGAGGGAAGTTTGGCATTTACACAGGGGTTGGGAAGAGGGTGTAAGGGGAAAGCACTGGCAGAGGGGGAGGGAGAGAGGTGAAAGGAAGGGGAGGAGGAAGAGTGCGAGGGGAACTAGGAATAGGTGGAGGGAGGGAAAGGACCAGGATACCTATTGAGCTTGCATGATTGGGGAAAAAAAATTGTTTTACTTCCCTACCCCTGGAAATATTTCTAAAGAACACTATATCCTGCCACAGAATCATATGTACAACCATGTTCACAGCAGTCCATTTCATAACAGCAAAGAAATGAATGGAACCAACCTGCATGTCTAACAGTTGATGAATGGTTAATGAAAAAGTAGTACATATACACAATGAAATACTATTCATCCATCAGGAAAGATGAACTAACAAAATTTGCCAGTAAGTGGGTAGAATTGGAAGAAATCATAGTGAACAAAAATATTGCAGACACAGAAAGACAAATGCCTATAAGCAGATCCTGGAATTAATCCAACACTTCTATGGAATCAAACAAACTTTTACAACACTCACAAATACAAAGGAACAAAAGTGAGGGGGTGTGGAATAAGACCCAAAAAAGCAGAAACAGGAGTAAACATGTAGAAAAGGGTTTTACATAAGAAAAATCATCAAGGAGAGAGAACAGGAATAGGGCACAGTAGGGAGCACGGGTAGTCTCCAAGTAATTAACCTTCTTCATGTTCTAAATGCATATTTCATAGCGTTTTAAGATTCTAATCTGCCGCAGATGAGAGCCGGGGGCTTGAGACCAGGACTCCCCTGGACCAGGTGGAGAACAGAAACATACAACTCTCTAGGCTGAGGGAATCTGGACCCATTTACTGAAACTTTTGTGATAGCTTTTATACAGAAATGTGGGGGTAAAGAATGTTGCACCTACAAATAGACATATAATTTCCTAGTCAGCAATCACCTTCAGGAAGGACATTTTTATCAAGAACCTAACACATTGCTTGAGGGTTAAGGTACTTAACAGAAACATTCTTCCAGTATTTCCAAATCTAGCCAGTATAGTATTTTCAAATCTAGCCAGGCTATAATGCTCCACCAGATAGCCAAGAGGCTGACCCCACATAGTTGTCATTGTTTTAACAGAGACTGCATTTTTAAAATACACAGAGGAGAAATGAGCTCCTTTTGATTTCAGCAAGGAACATATTTTACAATTAACTATACATATGCCCAACATTCCATAATGAAAATGTGGTACATTTGTGGTACAGTATGAGCTTAAGCAATATAATTAAATAAAGAATAATTCCTCCTATGATAGCATCCTTCCATTCCTTTAATAGTAAGGTTTGCTTATGTCTTCCTTTGAGGAATTCCAGAAGTATATTGCCATTAGTTGTAGATGACCCATCTGTGAACCATGCATTCTCCAAACCCAGGGCTCATATTGTCGGGCCCCACATCAACAAGGGTGTCTCTTTTGGGGCAGAGGCGATAATTGGTGGGGGTGCACTTGAATGATCCATCTCTGTGATTTCCCATAAGAGTGCTATTTGGGAAAGTGAAGACACAGCCCCCTTTGCTGTCAACATGGATTCTCCCAGTTTGGATTGCAAATACCATCTCCAGGGCATAGTCTTGGCGTCTAGACTTTCTGGCATGATGGTCTCTTCCTTGGCCTTCAGCCAGGGTAAGAGAGTATCACAGTTCCTTTTAAAGTTCTAGTGAACTGATAGCATAGGCTTATACTTCTGGAATTTCTGAGTAAGTTCATAGGTGGGAATTTTACTCACCTATGTTCTAAGACTTTTGAAACTGTTCTCTAATTTCTTTAAAATCAGTGCACATATTCTGGCTAACAAGTCTACTTATTGTGAGTGACTAGACATGAAATCTCTATTTGGAATTTGACTTAAAGTTAAAAAGCAGGCTTTTTCCTCTAGATCAGAGAGCAGGAAGCTAGTCCTAAAAAACCTAAGAGAAGGTAAAAAGGCACTCCTAATTTCCAGAAGAATTCCTCCTACCAGGGGCAAAAACTTAAATTGCTAAGAAGGAATTCCTAGCACCTGCCCTTGGGCTTTACTGTGACATTCCCCAGAGAACAGGTTTTAGGCCTGAACTATACTTATTTTTCTTTTTTATTTCAAATAATTCCATGTCCTATTTCCAAAAGATGTTTCTTTGAATCCATCTTTTCCAAACTGAGTACTATTCTACCTGGCTCATTTTGTCTAATCTAATCATCTATACTTGGGTGCATTCTCCTTCAAGGGTCATAATTTCACTTTTTTTTTTTATTTGTGTGTGTTCCCATGTGTGTGTGTGTGTGTGTGTGTGTGTGTGGCAGTTAGTCCTGGGTGTCAATTTGACACAACTGGTATTAACTAAGATGAGCTGAGACCACACCTGGCAAGATCAGCTGAGATCATCTGAAAAGATTATCTGGATAATGTAAAGATCAACCCTAGATCCCATTGGAACCTCCCAGTAGTGGACCATATAAAAGGAACCACAGAAGGGGCCTCCAGGAATGCTCCAGCCATGCGGTTATCTACTGTGACATAGCCTGTCTGCCAGCTTCAGCCAGCCAGCCAGCCTATCTCCACCCTGAAAGACTGTTTTGTCCCCTTCTGGAACTATAAGTTGAATAAATCTCCTTTTCTCCCATAAGTTTTTGACTTTGAGTGTTCTCTTACAGCAATAGTAAAGAGTAACCATTATAATGTGTGTGTGTGTGTGTGTGTCTGTCTGTCTGTCTGTCTGTTTGTCTGTGTATTGGTATGTGTGTGAGTGTATCAGAGGGCACTGTGTGTGCCTGTGGAGGCCCACATGTGACTTCAGAAATTACCTTGGATTGTGCTACCTCCTCTTTTCTTTGCTCTGGAGTTTTGCAACTTCTGACTTCCAGGGCCAGAAGTGCAGGCTGCTGCTATTACTGTCTGGAACTTTTTGGTGGGCCATATTTTCTTTTTTCATTATTTTTTTTCTACATTTACAAGTATATTGAGTATTCATACCAGCTTTCTTCCTCCCCCTCCCTCCCATTTCCTCCCTTCCCTTCACTATTCAGCCCTGCTCTTCAGCTTGTACACTTCTATAGACTTTAGTGTTCACTCTGCTTCTACTTCTGTGAGAGTTTAGTCCTCCATAGTGTAACAAGTTGCCTCTCTTCAGGCCACTCTACTGGTATGTACATTTCCCTGCACTCATGCAGCTTTAGACCCAAAGGTTCCAATGTGAGTTCCCATTCTATGGGTATAATAACAGTTGCCTACAGAGCAGTTTGATGTACTGTCTTCCTACCTATATGTTTATTGGCTGTCTTTCCTATTAGTCTATTTCTTTTTCATTTTTTAGGTTCTTCATCTAGTATACAGTAGCAAGGATGAGTACCATTCTAACAAGCAGGTCTTTAGTCCAATCAGAAAGCTTTTGGTTGTTTCCTTGGTACGCATGCCACTATATCACTGGTGGTCACCTGTTGTCATGGTGATCTGTATTGCAACTTACAGATCTCATTTCCTTGATGTGGTTTGTGATTATTTCTCTCCCCCAGCAGCTTCTACAATATTCCTTGGTACTGTGTAAGTTACTATGTATCTCGCAAGGAAAAAGTCCACAAACCAATTCCAGATGATATATTTTGCTCATGTGCTGTGATCCATTTGTATTGCATTTTCAGTAACAGGGTCTTCCTGACAGTTTGGAGAGCAACCAAGAGTAAGAGCAAAAACCTATAATGTTTGGGGGCCTTCCAGACCTCTCTGACCAACATTTTTTCAGGAAACTTACGTGGGCTACATTTTCTGAATTACTGTGAATAGTTTGGAAATGCATACGATGTTTGCTTACCCACAGATGTGATATGATGGATTTTATGCTAGTCATTGAATATTAAGATTTACAATTTTCTTCAATTCTAAACTCATTTTAATTCTACAATTAAGCATTTTCATTTAATTAGCCTCTACTATTTGTATGTTTGTGTATGTATGCGTGTGTACATGCGTACGCACAAGCATGCAAGTTCATGGGTGTATATTTGAAGATCAGACAGCCACTTCAATTTTTGCTGCTCAGGATACATATACTTTGTGCTTTGTTTTAAGAGATAGTGTTTCTCACTATCTGGATCTTATCAATAGGGTTGGATGACTGTCCAGAAAGTCCAAGGGCTGGTCACCACCTCTTTAGCATGATGTATATAACACTTTCTTTTCTGCTGAAACCATTGTCTTGTTAGAAACCTCCTTCTCTTTTTCCTACTTCTTTTCCCCTCTTCTGTCTTCTTCTTTTTCTCCTTCTCTTTCTTCCTCAAAAGACGCATTAGCATTTTCAGGAAGCAGTTGATAACTCTTATGAAACTATTGGGTCACTGTAGTCAGAAAAGATCCATTCATGTTTTCAGCAGTGCCTTAGAAATTGAGACTTGATTTCTGGTTAAATACTTGTCTATCTGGAGAGAAATATTCTACATGCTAACAGGAAGAATATATTTTTCAGTTTTTGGATGGTGTTCCATTAATCTGTGTATGTGTGTGCATGCATGTGTGTGTGTGCGTGTGTGTGTGTGGTGTGTTATGCATGCGTACCAATATATGTAGATATGTAGGTGCATATGTATGTGTGCATGTATGCCAAAGTTCAACATTGATCTCAGATGTCTTATAATTTTAAGAGAGGGCTTCTTGAACCTGAAACTCACCAATAAACTACTAACTTGCAGTGGAGATTCCCTGACTTGCTTCCAGAGTCCTGAGAATATAGATGACTGCCACACTTCCCAGTTTTGACAAGCATTTTGGGAACTCAAACTCTGGTTGTTCTATTTGCAACATAATTGCCTAATCTCTGAGCTGTCTTGCCTGGTGCCAGCGATCTCTAGCCTGAAGAGGCAGTATGAAAACAGTGTGGAATTTACTCAAAGAACAGGGTAGAGAGGTGTTCAATGATTCAAGAATTCTATAACTTAGTAAGCTGCAAAGAAAATTAACCAGTATGCAGAAAAACTCAGAACTCACTTGTATATTAATGTATTGTTTGCATAAATCTAAACATGGATCTATGCTCAGAGTTCATCAATGGATAAGGAAATTTGTGAAACATATTCTATATACACAGAATCAATCATTCAGCTGTAAATGTGAAACTATCATTTACAGCAACATAGGTAGACATTCAAGGACATTATAGTAAATAAAATCATGCAGGAAACAGAACAACCACATTGCATGTATTTTCCCATGTGTGGAAGATAAAAATAAATTCATGTTGAAGTAATGGTGACTGCAGAACTGGTGAAGGACAGACAAAAGTAGAATTAGTAAGGATCATGTAGGGAACACATGACTATAGTTGATTGGGAAGAATAACTTTCAAAGCTTTCTAGCAGAGTAAGCCTACTACCAAGAGCAGCAGCGGCTAGTAGCATTTCATAATAGCCAATGGGAAGAGCTTAATTCCCAATTGTAAGAAAAGGTAAATATATGTGTCGATAGACCTGTCACTTACCTCAATCTGCTTATTGAATGTTCTATTTAAGTACTGAATGTTAGAAATTATCTCATAAATGTTGTATTTCTAGGTATCAAAGTATCTATCATTAACAAAAGCATTAAATCAGGTAAAGGTAATTAATTTTAATTGCTTCTTTTCAGAGCTCAAGAGAATTTACAAAATACAGTCTCTAGGGTTTGTGTCTTCTTAGTTATAACTATAAAAACAAGAATGTATACATCGATCCCAAACAGGAGACATACTACCTTCTCCATGAGCTGGTTTGTTTTTATATTAGAGAAAAGACAGATATTATTTTTCACCAGGCAGAAGCTAACTTGGTCCTTTGGGTGATCAGTTATGTTGAGAAAAAATGAAGTATCACTATTTTTTCTTGTTATAGTTAATTATTATTGTGTGTGACAAAAATCTCTCAAATCTTTATTTTTTCGGTAGGTCTTATCTTGATGCTGCACTGTAGAAAATCTTGGTGGCACTTACTCTGAAATATTCTGATGGCATCTAGGCCAGATTCTACAAATTATTCCCTTACAAAAGTGCCATAATTGAAAAAAGAAATATCGACACCAGGAATATATGTGAGAAAATATCTTTGACAAATGGATGCAAGGCTTGGAATCTGACTGTCAATAATTTGAACATAGATGTATTTATGGATTTCTCTTCATGTCTACTTCATTGAAAACTCAGAGTGTCTCTGAATTCTAGCATGCCACTTTTTAGAAGATAAGCTATCGTGTGTGTGTGTGTGTGTGTGTGTGTGTGTGTGTGTTTGCATGCATGTGTACATATGTGAATGGCATGTGTTTGTTCAGATTCACAGGTACATGGATGTGAAGGTCACAGGAAAAGCTGAGGTGTGGTTCTTTAGGTGCAGTGCACCTTTCTTGGAGAGATCAATTATGCCAGGCTTGCTGTTCAGCAACTTCCAAGAGTTTACCCTGTATCCGTTTTCCTAGTACAGGGAACAGAACCCCTACCAACATGTCAAAGTACTGGTTGCTTGTTTATTTTACTTTGTGGGGATGAATCTCAGGCACTCATAATTTTTTAGAAAAATACTTGAGTGACTATCTCCTAGTTCCTATAACCTTGAATACTTCTATTATCTATTTTAATTGTGGTATTTCCACGGTAATATGAAAAATATGAATTGAAGAGGACGTTGCCTGTAAAAAGTAAACAAGTTTCATTTGGAGTGACACTTCCTGAGTTAGATGCACAGGAACTACCCAGCACAATGAGGAAATAGCAAATGCATGCAATTTTATACATGCTAATGCATAATGCCAATGTGTGAATATAAGACATAAGCTAGTTCAACCATACAGAAGTATGGAAGTCAGGTTTCACCTTTGGCTAATAGTTTATGTATTTGTTGTGAAAACTAGAGATGCCTACAATATGCAGAATCTAAGAGTTAGGAGTCCATTGTCATATATCTGCAATTACATGGACTTAAAGATTACAGTTGAGTATATGTACTTTAAGTCAAGTTACATCAATAGTTTTCAAAATATTTGAGATTTTTAAGACTTTAGTTCTTTAGCTTGTCTGGCATAATAATGGACCATTTGATAAAGAAATATTTGCTTTGCACTCTGAGAAACACTTCAAAATAGATACCAGAACTATGCAGATGATAAACCGAATTTCCAATATGTTCCCTGGTTATGTCTTTCAGGACTAGTTTTCATATTCTGATGAAAGGAAGCCATGTTCCTGTCAGTTATAAATAACAGCGAGGTCACCTTTGTCCTCCTGGGCTTCTCAGATTATCCAGAACTGGAAGTCCCTCTCTTCTTGATGTTTCTGGCCATCTACAGCATCACTGTAGTAGGGAACATTGGCATGATCCTCATCATCAGAGTGAACCCCAAGCTACACACACCCATGTATTTTTTCCTCAGTCACCTCTCTTTTGTGGACTTCTGCTATTCTTCCACCTTAGCTCCCAAGATACTCGTGAGCCTAGTTGCAAAAGATAAAACAATCTCATTTTCAGAATGTCTAGCACAATACTTTTTCTTTGCTATCCTTTGTGGTTACTGAATCCATTTTGTTAGTGGTGATGGCCTATGACCGGTTTGTGGCCATTTGCAACCCACTGCTGTACACAGTAGCCATGTCACAAAGGTTCTGTGTCTCACTGGTGGTGGGATCCTATGCATGGGGGTTTGCATGCTCTTTGACAATGACATGCTCAGCTGTGCAATTATCTTTCCATGGCTTCAACAACATTGATCACTTCTTCTGTGAGTTCTCCTCCCTGCTCGCCCTCTCTTGTTCTGACATTCATGTTCATCAAATACTTCTGTTTGCGGTGTCCACTGTCAATTCAATCAGCACCCTCCTCTTCATTCTCTTGTCCTATATCTTCATTGTCATGGCCATTTTAAAGAAGCAGTCAACTAGTGGACGGCGTAAAGCCTTCTCCACCTGTGCTTCCCACCTGATGACCATCAGCATCTTCTATGGCACCATCCTCTTTCTCTACTCTGCACCCAACTCCTCAAACTCCAAGCTCACATTCAAAGTAGCTTCTGTGTTTTACACGGTGGTGATCCCTATGTTGAATCCTCTGATCTACAGTCTAAGAAATAAGGATGTCAAGGATACAGTAAGGAAAATAATACATATTAAATTCTTATTTTCCCCATCATCTTGAGAAACTTGACTTTGACATACAAAGGATTTAAAAAAAATCAATTTTATTGATTTCTTTATGGTTATCAGTGATAATTCAATTGAACAATAAATGAACTTTGCAGCTCCCAGGATGGTGATCCATATGTACACTGTATCTTCTTCTGAGTCCATGGTAATGAAGAAGGAACAACAAGATATCCTTGGTTTCTTTGAAGCCAACAAAATAAGATTTGAAGAAAAAGATATTTCAGGAAATGAAGAGAATCGGAAGTGGATGACAGAAAATGTATCCGAAAACAGTCAACCAGCCACAGGGTATCCTCTACCACCTCCAATTTTCAATGAAAGCCAGTACCGTGAGGACTATGATTCCTTCTTTGAAGCCCAGGAAAATAATGCAGTTCATGCTTTTCTAAGCTTGACAGCACCACCTGATTCAAAGGAAGCAGAAGCCAAGGCAAAGTAGCAAGCTTGAAAATTAAGGAGTCTTCCTTAAGCATCTTTAAAAATGAGTCTCCATTGCCTTTATAAAATAGAAAAATTATATTGGTTTCAAAAGAAATAGGCTCATTGCTGAAATAATAGATTAACTGGCATTCTCACATGCAATCAAAGCAAATACATAATTAAAATGTGAATACTGTGGTAAGGATAGTATGGGAGCTGAAGTTAAAACTAAGTAGATATCATAGGGTTGTTATCTGCTAAGGTATTTTATGTACTTAAAGGATTTTATGAAGAAAATACTTTCTTTTTTATTATTAGGCAGCTTAAGGACATCAGCTCAACAATGAGAAAATTAAAGAGGAAGATAATAAGGAGGAAGAGGGTTAATAGGAAGAGGAGTAGGAAGAGGAGGAGAGGTTTATTGCAAAATTGCCTCATTAACTTTAGTGACCATGAATGCAAACCTTTCTTGATTTGATGTTATTGTTATTAAAATGTACTTGCTGGTTAGGTTATGGTTTTCATGTATTGAAGAAACAATTTCATGTAGTAAATTTTAATATCACATTCTTTTATAGAAGAAAGATATATGTACTGAATCCCAAGATTTCCAGGCTGCTGTCTTCATACATTTAGTAATGAAAATAAATGTTTTAACCATAATAAAAATCATCAAATGCATGCCAGCTATAACTACAAAGCTATAATACAGTTATGTTTCTAAGTTACTTACCTCAGTGAAATGCACATGTATGTAACCCAAAGGAGTTGGATGCAAATTAAGTTTAAAATGGCCACTTTTTGCAAAGAGCTCAGACCATTATATGCTCAAGATTCTTCTCCTTGGATTTTTGCTAAAGGAAATTTTAGAAACTCACCCAGTAATACTACTTATTATCATGAATGGCACTGTCTATTGATAGCTGACCTTTTTGTTGTAGTTTAGACAGTTTTTGTAAACACATTAACTCAGTCAGAAAGAATCACTATGAAAGTTAGAAAAAGCACTTCATCAAAAGCACAACTGTAAAACAAAAAGGGACAATTTTTAAATATTTTTGACCATATCTAGGACAGGCATATGGTCAAAATTACCCAAAAGATATATATCATTAATAACAAACATCTTTTACTTTAGACTACTTTACTATACCTGCTATTAGACTATTCAAACTATTCAAACTTGATGCAATCCTTTAAAATACACAATGTTTTTATAAACTTAAAAAATGAGCTTTGTTTTCAACAGATTAATCTTTAATTCCTTTTTTACTTTCTGGAATTAAATGATCAACATTTAAAACTGGTGTAATATAGCATAATTTATAATCTCATTGTAAAAGTGAAAATATGATGTCCATATTATATAGAATATCACATGTTATCGAGTGGAATTTCTTCTAAAATACTTTTTCAGATTTTCTTGATACAGATAAAATTTTCTAAGATTAGAGCTGTGCTGTAAAATACAAGCATGCATCAAGGTACTGTATTTAACTTATATATATGTAATGTTATTTCATATGAAAGATAGCTTTCAATATTTGTATTTCTTAATCTAATTTCCTCAGCAAAATTCAACTTGAAAAAATTCACCTGGATACATTTTCCTCCAAGCGTCATGGTTTCATTGTTCTTCTTGTCTTTCTCTGTTATATGTGCACCACATTTGCTTTGTCCCTACATCTATTGATGAATTTACAGACTGTTCTGTCCTTAAACACTGTGAATAGTTCCACAATAAATATAACATGCAATTATTTCCATGAAGCATTCTTTTAAAGTATATATCTCACATTAGTAAAGGTGGCACATAGATTTGACTTTTGACATTTGGCTTCTAGTTTTTTTATCAAGTTTGCACAAATCTTAATTTCACTTCCCTAAGTGATCTACTTCTACACAGTATAAGCAAGTTTTGGCATAAAGAGAGCACATTCTCAAGTTGCTTTAAAGTCTACCTGAAGTTAAACTTTCTAAACCTGAGTTGTTTCAGATACTTTTTGATCTTCAGCAAAACACATATTATGCTTTTAATAAGAGTAACTAGAAGGGATGCTCTTATTAAAGTATTTAAAATGGGAGGGAGAAAGATGGATTGGTGAAGAGAGAAGAGTGTACAAGAGGAAGGGAGAGTGAGGGAGTGAACAGAGTGGGGGGAAGGGACAACCACTTATATTTGTGTAAAAGGAGAATACTTATTAAAAAAAAAGAGTATCTGTCACATACTGTTACAAAAGCAATTAGAATAAATGGTTGACTGTAACATTATAAATATCAGAATAATAGAAGAATAGAAGAAAATATGTGTGATGAACAATCTCAGGATATTAGGATTGTTTGGAGTTTTTCAATATGATCCCAGAATGATATGAAATGAAACCAAATACACAGAATGCCTGGGGCACATTAATACATTCCAGTATGAACATAAACAAGATAAGTTACCCTTTCATAAGATGTCTCTCCTTTTCAAGTGGTTAATTTCAAGAGAATTCATTTCCTTGTCCACAAAATGGTATTCGGATCTGGGAAAGGTATACATATTTTTGAGCTTGGTTGGATTGAGAAAATCCTAAGGGATTGGTAAAAACACACCATTAGGAATGTCTGCAAGACTGTCTCCCTTGAGAGGAGTAACTAAGGAAAGATCTTGTTTTTCCTTTAGAATTCACTTAATTGAAACATGACATGAATCATTTCCTCTGTTTTGAGGTAATTATAAATGTTTATCAATATGGTGAAATAATATATTTCTGTGTAATTTAACAAAAACAGTAAAATACAACCAGATACAAAATTTATGAAGATTTCCTTATTTATACTTGTGGTCATTGTGAAAATGTTATTTTGTAGAAATTTTAAATAAGAAATAAAAAGTATTCATTGCATAAAAATAATTAGAAAGTGTTTAGGAGTTGGATATTTGGCAGAATGCTTTTTCTGCTGTATTAATTCTGTTTCTTTAGGCATCCAGAGCCTCTTACAATTAGAAATTACTTACCTTAATCCAAAACTATTATTGGTATTCACTAGCTTTCATATTTATTTATTTATTTGAATGAGAGATAGGGAGAGATGAAACAGATACAAAATGGTAGAGAGACAGAACAAAAGAAAAGCACATATAGGCCTGCCATGGTATGCATGCGGGGGTCAGAGAACTATTTTTCAGAATTCGTTTCTCTACATTTTTTCCCAATAATTTATTATTTATTTTTTCAGCTCATACAAACTTTATAGGCACCCTATCCCCTTCCTTCTTCCCTCCACCCCTCCCAGGATCCCCGCTGCTTCCTCTCCCTCCCTCCCTCTCTCCCAGTGCCCCTTCCCCCATCCCTGGAGCATGCTTTAATGTGTATGTCAAACTCTCTTCTGGGTCCTCCTCTTTGATGAGGTGTAAGGACTCAGTGGCATTTCCTAGAACTCTTTCTTGTGTTCCTCTGAAGTATAGGAACACTATTGTGGTTGTTAATCCCTTGCTTCTAAGGATTCTAGTGCCTTTAGTCCATGCTAGACTTTGAGGAGTCAGTGATATGTTGGTCATTGCACAGGCCTTGCAAAGTCTTATTATGATTGCTTCAGTCCTAACTTGTGTGGAGTATCTTGCATATCGTTGCTCCTCCCCATCTTTGGGCTCTTACAAGCTTACGGTCACCTCTTCCACAAATTTCCCTGAGCTTCAGGATGGAGAGAGATTAGGCTGGCCTGGTTCCATGTGGTTGATATAGAGTCTCTGATGTTCTGAATTATGGTTTTTTGATTTTTTTTTCAGGTTTGCTGCTCCTGTACTGGCCTTGGCTCCATCCCAATGGGTATTGTATGTTACCCCCTGGCCAGAGATAAAAAGCTGTTAAAATAGAGTCTTATTATAAGAGTAGATTCAAAGGTAGATGGAATAAGAGTAGGAGACCATTGGGGGGAGGGGTCAGTCTCCCATTTGCAAAATGGTTACTTTCTATCTGCTAGACTGTATGCCCTCCCTTTCTGGTGAGATAATACCCATCAGTTGCAAATGACCAGGAAAGAAAGTCTGTGAGCTTAACCAGATGTCTCATTACTTATTTGCAGTCCTTGATGGTGGCCTATTATCTCTTCTGTAGCATGATCCCCTCTCTCTTTGTTTCGGGTGGGGCCCTCCTTCCCTTTCCCCCAGTTTATAATCTTTGCAATTACTGTAGGTGTTACAGAGATTTATCTTTGAGTATGTCATTAAGTGGGTTTGATACTAGAATCCACTTATTAGGGAATACATACAGCACATAATTTTCTGTGTCTGGGATACTTCACTCAGTATAATTTTTTCTAATTCCATCCATTTCCCAGCAAATTTCATTAATTCATCATTTTTGATGGCTGAGTAGTACTCCATTGTATAAATGTACCACATTTTCCTTATCCACTTGTCAAGTGTTGGACATTTGGGTTGATTCCATGACTTTGCTATTGTAAATAGTGATGATATGAACATGGTTGTGCTTGTGCTATCGAGGTGAATTTTTGCTGTATGAGGGATTATTCCCAATAGTGGAATAGCAGGGCCATATGGCATTTCAATCTTTAACTTCTTTAAGAATCCCCAGATGGCTCGCCAGAGTGGTTTTATGAGCTTGCATTCCCACCAACAACGTAGGAGAGTTCCCTTCTCTCCACATTCTCTCCAGCATTTGGTGCTGTGGGTATTGTGGATTTTTGCTATCTTGACCAGGGTGAAATGATATCTCAGGGAGGTTTTGATTTGCATTTCCCTGATGGCTAAGGATGTGGAGCATTTTTTAAAATATTTGTTAGACATTTTAATTTTGTCCCTAGTAAAGTTTCTTTTGAGTTCCAAGGGTCATTTTTTAATTGGCCCATTTGTTTCCTTGGTGTTTAGTTTTCTAAGTTCTCTGTGCACTCTTTATAGTAGAGCTCTATCAGGTATGTGGTTAATGAAGATTTTCTCCCATTCTGTGGGATGTCTTTGTGCTTGAGTTACAGTCTCCTTATCTGAACAGAAACTCTTTAATTTCATAAGTTCCCATCTGTTGAGTGTTGGTTGTATTGACTGTGCTATTGAATTTCCAATTAGGAACTGTTGGCCTAGTCCAATTAGCTCGAGGGAGTTCCCTACACTTTTAACTAAGGTTTTTATAGTCTCTGATTTTACCTCAAGGTCCTTGATCCATTTGCAATTAAGTCTTTTACATGGTGACAAGTACAGGTCTAGTTTGTAGTAACTATGTTTGATGATAATTAATGAACTTTTCTTACTCACTCATAGAAGGAACATTTTGAATTTTCCAAACAAAAACAAATGCTGAATGGCTGAAGGAACAAAATGTAAGTTACATAGATTTGATCACCACATGTTGCTCATATTTATAAACTGTCAGTAACATCTACTAAGAGTATGCTATTACTCTGTCAATTAAAACATATACATGTATACCTTAAAATATTGCATCAAATAGGTGGATTAATTTTAGTTTCTTATTTTGATGCCCATGGGAAATGAGCAAAAGACAGCCACTAGGGTTTTTGTCTCCAAGGTATGACTAGAAGTTCCATATATTACATAAACAAGGAGAGGTCAGAACTTCATCAGCAGATGGTTTGTTACAAGGAGTGGATGACTGATATTAATTTTAATCCTGAAACCTTTTGAGAAGGTAGCTTGCTTCATATATAATATGAGAAGATTTCTATGATAGTCATTGCTGAAGTTATTCCTGAGTTTCTCTATATCCTAAACAAAATTAATGCATTTTCTTAAAGGTATATTATAGTATATATCTGTGGCATATGCAAGACATGTGATTATTTCTAACAAACATGACGTATCCAGTTGTCTTGTTCTTTAACTCTATGTTGAGGAAGACATGGGATACATGAATGTAGTCTCAGGATTTTGGAGAGTAAGCCAAGTTGACTACCACAATTTTGAGGTATGTGTAGGTGACAGAAAGAGGATCATTTCAGTTCATTTGGGTTGCAAAGAAGGTACCTAAAGAACGAATGAAAGAAAGAAAAAAAGAAAGAATGAAAGAAAGAAAGAAAGAAAGAGAGAGAGAGAAAGAGAGAGAGAGAGAGAGAGAAGGAAAGAAGGAAGGAAGGAAGGAAGGAAGGGGAAGGAGGAAGGAAGAAGGAAAGGGAAGGAGGAAGGAAGAAGGAAGGGAAAAGACTAAATAAACAGACTATTGTCCACACTTAGACAATAGGATCAAAGTCATGAGAAATTTTTCCATGACTAGAAGTCTGAGTATATGGGCTATAGATAAAGGGATGTGGATTAGTCTACATTTGCTTGACATGGAGAAACTGAGAATTTTCTGACTTTTACCTTTCACTTTTCAGATAACAAAGTAAACTGTAGAGTTGTGCAATATTTTCAAATTTTCCTATTTCTTTTAGCAATGAAGAAGAACTTTTAAAAAATCTTGGAAGAGCTTTATATCTGAAAAAAATTTAATCAGGATTTAGGTTTATTATATTAAATTTACAGGATAAGAGAGTGTGATACCTAATAATGAACCAATAGTATAGGCATGCTATTTAGATTTATATTTGCTAACAATATTACTGAATGAATCTCATTAACTAGCTTAGAAATTTTTAATACTTAATACTGTCCTTAACTGTTATGATGATGGAGTATTGTGCTAAGTTTTGTGGTAGAATCAAAGCTTAGACCTGTATTTAATAAATAATGTAAAAGATGAATACATGCTACAATTTCAATTTCCTACATGTATTAGCTATCAAAAATTGCAGGTGATTTTAATCTTCAAAACACATGTATAATTTTCTTTTGAATATCTAAAAACTGTGATATTTCAAAAAAAAAACCTAAACTTAAATTGATAAACACCAGGTACTGAAATAGCTTGCTTCATTTTTAAGTGTCCAGTTAGGGAGTACAAAAGTTTCTCATGAATGACATCTCACAAATTTCCTCTTCAGGACTAATTCAAATTCTGACAAAAAGAACCATGACCTTTTCAGACAGAAATAACAGCAGCCCTTCCTTCATCCTCCTGGGCTTCTCAGATTACCCAGAATTGCAAATCCCACTTTTCTTGACTTTTCTGGCCATCTACAGCATCACTGTGGTAGGAAATGTCGGCATGATCCTCATCATTAGAATCAACCCCAAGCTGCACACGCCCATGTATTTTTTCCTTAGCCACCTCTCCTTTGTGGACTTCTGCTACTCCTCCGTCATTGCTCCCAAATTGCTGGTGACCCTTGTTGCAAAAGGCAAAATCATTTCATTTTCAGAATGCATAGTACAATACCTTTTCTTTTGTGCCTCTGTAGTCACTGAATTATATTTATTGACAGTGATGGCCTATGACCGGTTTGTGGCCATTTGCAACCCCCTGCTGTACACAGTAGCCATGTCACGGAAGCTCTGTGTCTCGCTGGTGGGCGGATCATATGCATGGGGGTTAACGTGCTCCTTAACAATGACATGTTCTGCTCTCAGACTATCTTTCCATAGTTTCAACAGAATCGATCACTTCTTCTGTGAGATTGCCTCACTTCTCTCCCTCTCTTACTCTGACACTCATGTCGTTCAAATACTTTTGTTCTCTTTGTCCATATTCAATGGAGCCAGCACCCTCCTCTTTATCCTCTTGTCTTACATGTTCATTGTCCTCACCATTCTGAGGATGAATTCAGCCAGCGGACGTCACAAGGCCTTCTCCACCTGCACTTCTCACCTAACTGCCATCACCATCTTCCATGGCACTATCCTCCTCCTCTACTGTGTGCCCAACTCCAAGAACTCTAGGCTCACATTCAAAGTAGCCTCCGTGTTTTACACTGTTGTGATCCCCATGTTGAACCCTCTGATCTACAGTTTGAGGAATAAGGATGTCAAGGACACAGTCAGAAAGATAGTGCAAACCAAGTTTCTACATTTTCCTTCATCATTTTCTTGAAGTCTTTGTTCTTAATATGTAAGTAAGGAATTTGTAGAAAATTTAATCTTAATGATAGCCTTATAATTAATGGGTAGAATATCTTCAATTGCACAGAAATAAGCCTTCATAAAATGATTCTTAGCTCTTTGTTTTACTTGAATATAAAGTTCAATGGCATTTCTAATCTACAATTCTGCACCTAATGAATGAGATAATATTGTGTCTAATTTCATGATTAACAGCTACTCTAATGTATCTTTTGTGTAGGAAATATTATATAAGTCAGTTTGAATTATTTTTATAATTTTATCTTATAAGATTATCTTACATAAGGTTATCATGGGCTTGTGTACTCAGAAAACAAATATTTAGACACCTTATTACTCTCAAGAATGAAAACTCAATATTGATTTAATGCCAATATACTTGGGAAATTGCAGAAAAATGAAGCTCAAATCACTATGGGACTTCAGAAGTATATTTTCATTCAATTTAGTAATTAACTAAATTTGACAGCAGAATAAAGAAAGATCTATTTTTTCAGATTTTCCCATGAAAAATGTTTTATTTAGAAAAAGATCACAATTAAAACTAATAGAATCACAGAGGTAAGCATGAAATACCAAGGGAAAATATCTAAAAATATTTAACTGTGCAATATTTATAGAGCTTCACTTGGGCTGGTATGTGACTGCATTTGTATGCATATGTTATATAAATATATACATGTTACTTAATGTAAATAGAGGTTTGGCCCATGGGATCAGAACTGTTAGGTAACAGCTACATGGAGAAGCAAACGGCAGTACAGAGGAATGGGGAGAAGTTAAATACTGTGCCTTGTCCATCTTCCCTCTTTGCTTCCATGTCTCTGGTTGTTGATTCCTCCATGAGGATGGATTCTCCCAGCCTTGGCCTGGTGACCGGCTCTCTCTGCAGCTCTCTTCAGCCTGGTTATCCCAAATTCCCCAATCACAGCCTCCCAGAACTTGTGCTTTAAGATGAGTGTAGCCACAGAGTGCAGTCCAGAGGAGAACATCATGGTCTCAGACTCTGACTAGTTGCTGCCCTTTCTCCCTGCTTCTAAAGTGTTTGGGGAATGAGCAGAGGCAGGAGATTGAGCAAGGGATGGACTGAGCTTATCCCTTTTTTTGGTGATGTTTAATTTGGAAAAACAAAGTTTTAAGTTTTCCACAGACATGTGAATAAACAATAAAATTCTTTAAAAAACCCACTCCTGTGAGACTTATCCTTACTAGACCTGCATAATGACTGACATACCAACATGCCCTCCATAGACTATAGCGAAACTAAAGAGAGATAAGAATATACAATGGAAACTTTAGGGACTAGAGCAGGATGCATGAATGGGAATGCCCCTAATAGTGGGGTGGCCCAAGGAGAGGCAACCTGGTATGCCACAGAGGTCTAAACCCCCACAAGAGTAGACAAGCCAGAGGGAACCCTGATGTCCACAGTGACAGAGAGATTGATGACAGATAGATTGATGAAGGGAAGGGAGGGATATGAGAGGGACAGGGGATGAAGGGAAGCAGGAATAAGTACTCAACATGATGTAAAACTAGAAAAATTAAAGAATAATTTTTTAAGTATTCATAGCAGCTTTAATTTGTAATCCCCAAACTGAAATAGCCCATATGTCATTCACATGTAAATAGATAACAAACAAGTGGTAATATGACCATAGAAGGGAATGCTAAACATTTTAAAAGAATGAGTAATTGATGTGAGCAATGATACAGACATGTATGAACATTTAAATAATTATTTAAAGCAACAAAAGCTATTAAAAGAAGAAATTTGAATGAAATGGCCTGTACATACTAGATGTGACTGCAAGTGTATTGTTTTTAGTATATTGAGATAATCTTATGCTGTGATATAATACTTTACTATGTATCTGTCTAGCCTGTAATACATACCATCATTCTATTCATAAAATTATTGGAAATATTATCACAGCAAAAACTGTTTTTTTCTGAACTTGTATCCAAATTCTGATTCACAGAATTCTTACTCACCTTAAAATTCTGGAGTTGTCTTAGAAGGTGGAGTTGTCTTAGACTGCTTACAGAATATTCCTCAAAATGCAATGAAAACTTGGAATCATTTCCTACTTTTCATGGGAAATGCCAAAACAATTTTAAATGATTATCAATATGAAAAAGGAAAAAAACTATAAGTCTAAGCAGATTCCATAAAGGCTGAATAATTTTTTTAATTTTTATTATTATTATTTTTTCTACTCATACAAACTTAACAGGTATACCGGTACCCTCTTCCTTCCAACCTCCCATCCCCCAGTGTCTCCCCCTCCCATTCCTGGAGCATCCTTTAATGAAGGCTCAATAAATTTATTTGTATAATATTTTGTGCTTGTGCTCACTATGAAAATAATTATTTTAAACTATTTTAGATAATAAGTCAATGAGTTATTCTACATGAAAAAAATAATAGGAGGTTTTAAGAATCGAATATCTGGAATGCTTTTTCTTACTGAATTAATTTCTAGAACTTGGAACCCATTTCTTGCTATATGAAATTGAACTACTTGTTAGTATTCACTCAATAATCTGTGCTTCCTTTGTGTACCATATCTTAAAACACTTTATAATACAAACTACACAATACATCTGTTGTAAGAGTAGGCATTGGATTTTCTAGGAAAAGCACTGGTCAGTGATTTGAGTATTCTCAGCAGTAATAAAAGTTATGATCATCTATGTTCTATTATTCTGCTCCCCTTGAATCATCTTTCACAAAGATGAAGTTTTCCTAGTTTCGCCTTTCTACAGATATTCTAAGTTAAACACACACATTTAAATATTTGAATAAAGACTACAATCCTAAGTCACCTCATTCAGTGTAATTTTTGTTCTCTAGCTCCACCCATAAAATTAAATCATTTTATTATTTAATTCACTTTGCAGCTGAATAAAATTCTTTTGTGTATATACTCCACACTGTGTTATCCAGCTTTGTTTATGAACACTTGTGCTGGTTTTATTTCCTAACTCTTTTGACTAGAGAAGACAGAGAAGAATGCTAATTCAGTGTATGAGAGTATGTATATGGATGGATAGAGGAGATAAGAGTGGGGGGGTTAACAAAATTAAGAGTGCATCAAAATTATTACATAACTAGGGGTAGGCAGATAAAGGGGGGAGTCTCTCTCAGTGTTCTTTTTTTTTTAATATTTTTTTATTATTATTTATTCAACTATGCATATGCGTGTGTATGTGCGCGCGCGCGTCTGTGTGTGTGTCTGTGTCTGTGTGTCTGTGTGTGTGTAGAACCACGGACGAATTCGTGAACCACCATGGACGCCTCCTCCTCCTTCTGCCCCGGGATTCACAGGCTCCGCCCTACCAGGACCGGAAACGCAGGCCGCCCCTGCTTCCGCCTGGCGTCTATACGTGGGATCTGGGATCCGAACCCAGGACCTTCCGCCTGCAAGGCAGAGGCTTAACCCCTGAGCCACCTCTCCAGCCCCTCTCTCAGTGTTCTGTCCAAGGAAGGGCCACTTGGTCTGTCACAGAGGCCTGGACCCCACTAGAGCAGATGATCCAGAAGGAACCCCAGAATACATAGAAGCAGACAGACAGGAAGTGGGAGGTAGTAGGATGGGGAGGAAAGTAAGAGGCCAGGGATAATTACTCAATATGCTTGTAAAATTAGGGAAAAAATAAGAAAATAAATAAATAATTACATTGTCATCTGGAAATTACGATTATGTAAGATAAATATTTCTAAAAGAAAGAAATAAACAGAGAGAGACAGAGATAGAGTGAAGAAAAGAGAAAACTTATAGGATATTAAATGAAAACCCCAGAGTTGAATGTGAGACATTGCCTTATGAATTACTGGACATGAAAGCCCTAGAGAATCCCCAAATAATTCTCCTGCCATTCTTGTTGGTTTTCCATGAGAAAATGTTGTTCACTTCCCCATTGTTGAAGACAATACATATTATGGTTACAAGTCATACAGAAATCAAGCTGAAGCTAAGCTGGAAAACACCTTCCTAATGCCCAGTCTTCATTCAATTCAAAAATAAATATTATGAAGCAATTTTCAATAATTGGGAAAACTATTTAAGTCTGTCTGTTAAGCACAAACATTTGTCCTAAACTCTGTTAAGAAGATGTTTAATGGTGCTGGAGAGGTGGCTCAGGGGTTAAGCCTCTGCCTTGCAGGCGGAGGGTCCTGAGTTCGGATCCCAGATCCCACGTATAGACGCCAGGCGGAAGTGGGGGCGGCCTGCGCTTCTGGTCCTGGTAGGACGGAGCCTGTGAATCCCAGGGCAGAAGGAGGTGGAGGCGGCCATGGTGGTTCGCGAATTCGTCCGTGGTTCTACACATACACAGACACACACACACACACACATACACACGCGCACGCACGCGCGCACATACACACGCATATGCACACAGTTGAATAAATAATAATAATAATAATAAAAAAGAAGATGTTTAGTGCGCTGGAGAAGTGGTTGAGGGGTTAAGCCTCCGCCTTGCAGGCGGAAGGTCCTGAGTTCGGATCACAGATCCCACGTATAGATGCCAAGCAGAACTGGGGGCGGCCTGCATTTCGAAGGTCCTGGTAGGGTGGAGCCTGTGAATCCTGGGGCAGAAAGAGGTGGAGGCGTCCATGGTGGTTCACGAATTCGTCCGTGGTTCTACACATACACAGACACACACACACAGACGCATGCGCACATACACACGCATATGCACACAGTTGAATAAATAATAATAATAAAAAATTTAAAAAAGATGTTTAGTATAAATAAAGGGAGGAAAAGAGTGAATGCCCATGAAGATATGTGATCCACTGAATTTTATATTATTTCATGATTCCCACACTTTGAATATCTTCATGGTAAACATATGTTAATTGAAAAGTAAGTACACAAATAAATAAATATTTAAAATTGCATCCAGCATGTCAAAAATGTAAGGCACTATTCACATTTTAATAAATACTAATGCATGTTTCTATATACACTGTTTTGTGATTAATTAGCTATAATTCAATTAATGTGGGCTAATTCTATTACATCCATAAATCATATAATATGGCTTATATTCTCGATATTTTTATTTTAAACACTTTAACTGATATTAAGTATATTCCTAAATACCTAATTTGGCATATTTAGTATTTCACCATCAACTTTTAAAGACTAAGATTTCAATTACATAAAGCGATTCATTTAATATAAAACAAGTAAAACATTTTAAATAGTTACATTGTGTTTGGGAATCAGGAAATGGATTCATTTTTCTCCACCAACTAAAAGCAGGGACAGAAAAAGATTTAAAGCCTTACAAAGCCAATTTTATTTCAAAGCAAGATGGAGAATGCAAGTATGGAAAAATGGGCTCCTCATGGGATAAAGGGGCAGTTTCCCAGCATGGGATGATGAGCAAGGAGAACACATTTAGACTCCGAAATTAAAAAAAAAAAAAAAAAAAACAGAAAAGAGAAGAAAGAAGTGCTTCACCCTCTTAATTTACAGATCAGGGAGCAGGTGGTTTTCAGTTACATGACAAAAACTTCTATTTCTATCCTTGATGCATGGAACAAAGAGACTGAGATAAAACTCTGCCCCTTCAAGGTATTCACAATAGAAAGGAAAATAATAGTTTCGTATTATGTCAGAAATCCCACAAGAGATGCATGCCTTCTTTGACGTCTTACAATTTGATTGTGAGATAGTTCGCATTTTGTCAATATTGCAGAAGCATTGTTAGAAGGACAGAGATCACCAGAGTTCTCCAATGAGAAAAGTCAAGTAAACTATATTCTCTGAAAATCAAGGTCCATTAGCATCCCACTGCAGACAATTAGCTATATATTCATCTTAACAGATAGATGAAATGTACTTTTAGGGTCGCAATTATGTAAGAGACAAACACAACTTCCAGATCTTGCTTAAGAAGTAAAGATTTTAGCATTTATTATTTTTCTGACTGTATCTTTGACATCCTTATTTCTCAGACTGTAGATCAGAGGGTTCAACATGGGAATTACTACTGTGTAAAATACAGAGGCCACTTTGACAGTGTGCCTAGAATTTTTGGAATTGGGCACACAGTAGAGAAAGAGAATGGTGCCATGGAAGATAGTGATGGCGGTCAGGTGAGAAGCGCAGGTGGAGAAGGCCTTGCGACGTCCGCTGGCTGAATTCATTCTCAGGATAGTGACCACGATGAACATGTAAGACAAGAGGATGATGAGGAGGGTGCTGACTTCATTAAAAGTGGCAAAAATAAACAGCAGCAATTGATTGATGTGAGTGTCCGAGTAGGAGAGGGAGAGCAATGAGGAGAACTCACAGAAGAAGTGGTTGATCATGTTGAAGCCATGAAAGGATAAATTCATTGCAGAGCATGTCAGAATCAATGAGCATGTTATGCCCCATGCATAGGATCCCACGACCAGCATGGCACAGAGTCTTTGAGACATGGCTACTGTGTACAGCAGGGGATTGCAGATGGCCACAAACCGGTCATAGGCCATCACCCCTAATAAAAACGATTCAGTGACCACAAATGTACAGAAGAAAAAGAACTGCACCACACATCCTAAAAAAGATATGCTTCTGTCTTTTGCAACGAGGTTCACCAGCATCTTAGGAGCCACAATGGAGGAGTAGCAGAAGTCCACAAAGGAGAGGTGACTGAGGAAAAAATACATGGGAGTGTGCAGCTTGGGGTTCACTCTGATGATGAGGATCATGCCAACATTCCCTACCACAGTGATGCTGTAGATAGCCAGAAATGTCAAGAAGAGAGGGATTTGTAGTTCTGGGTAATCTGAGAAGCCCAGAAGGGCAAAGGTTGCCTCACTGCTATTTCTAACTGAGAAAAACATGGTTTCTCTTTGTCAGAATCTAGATGTTCTGCAAAAAATAAGTATTCAGCATGGAGGCTCAAAAAACTTAGTTCATGCACTTAACAAGGCTTATATGACAAAAGAATATACCTCTTTCAAAATTAATGTATTTCACATAAAGAATAGGCTTTCTCCATGTTTAAATTTTTAAAAAGCCTAATAACTTTAATAAAACTAAAGAGTGCAAGTATCAAATTGCAATATTGTCCCAAGTATATGATAAACCTGAAAAACACAGGATGTAGAGAGACAAAGAGAGTTTAAGCTATTTTGATCAAATCTTCACATACATGTTTCAGTGATATTTGACTATCATATGTTCATGACACATGAGCCTGAAATAGCATGATCTCGTTATTTTAGCCCTATCATCAGTAAGAAAAAAGAAGGATTTCTAATTAAATTAATTTATCCAAGTCATAGTCACACAGTATCATTATCAACAGCCGTTTACCTCACCTTAAATATTTTTATTTTAGTAAATTTTATTTGTTTTGATTTTATAGTGCTAGGAAACTAGTTTCTTTAGCTAGCTCTGATCAATTTGATATTTAAATAAGTCTTACTTTTTCTCTTCATAAAGCACATATCAAGTGGCTGTTGATAATTATGCTTTATGGTCAGACATCTTAGAAAATTAAAGCATAATGAAATCACTGTTCTTTTTTTTTTCATTATCTCAGAGCCAAAAGCACTCTTGGCTTTCACAACAACATGTGGATAACAAATTCTTTTCCTGAGGTACCTATGGCGGAGGAGGTGGAATAACTGTAGTTAGTACTAGAGATTTAAATATCTTTAAATCTAAAAAGAGCAGTATGCAAAATGGCATTGCATTTCTCCGATAGGTTCTGAGAGTTATACAAATTGTACCTTGTCAGAATTTCTTTCTCCTTTATATTTGGTGAAGTTATTTCAACCCGATCAAATAAATTGCTTTTCAAAAGGCTCAAATGGAAGAACACATTTGTGATCATTATTTCCTGTGACTTCTGCCCACCAATTCAACTTGACATCTGATATAATTATAATGTATTCTTAATAACACGTTTCACTTTTCTAAAGCAGCCACATTTTATTTATGATACATTTTATGTAATGGCTCTTACATTTAAATTGCTATAAATAAATTCCTGGTAAAGATCCTGAGATCTTTTGAAGAATAAGGACACATATATGAAATCTTTTTCCTCAAGGATATTTGTTTTTCCACCTATCGTCACTATTAATTCTTCTGTTTAGGGCTCATATTAATTCCTATTTTATATCCTGAATTTTTAATAGTTGAGTCATTTATTTCATATAACTCATATCTCTGTGTTCTATTTTGATTTCTTCCCCCAAATATTTTAAAAGTCAGACAGTACTCAACACAAATTTCCAGAGCTGTGCTGCCCTCATTCCTTGTTCCTGTTTTCAAGGTATTCTAAAAGAACTCCCCCAGCCACAGCCTCTGAAGCAAAGCTTCACAGAGAATGTACTGCCCACCCCTTGCTCTTCCCCAAGGAGGTGCATGAGCTTTTTAGTTCTAAAGAGTGAGTTTGCCCCTACTCACTTCACTGGATAGATTGTAAAGGATTTTCAATTTTCAATTTTAATTGTAAAACTGACCTGCTGAGAGCCTAGACAGGGCCTCTCCACTTTAGGAGTGCTGCATGAATTTTTATATTTACTGATATAACATTGGAGACATGTCTCTTCAGAGACTTCTATCGCTCTATTCTCAAGAGATTATAAAATAAACAATTAAAATTAATCACCTCAATCTGATGAAATCTAATACACTAGAAAACCTGAGGCAAATTATAGCAGCATTCAAGACAATTCATGAATAATATATATTACAATAATATATATTACATATATGTGTTAATTGTGTATTGCATGCATTTATATCACATTATTCCACAGTCCTTTGAGCAATAATTTAACTTTCTACAATTATCAAGAATGAAATCATTTATATTCCAAAAATTAATATTAAGTCTTATTTGTAAGACAAAATGCTGTCTCTCTAAAGGAACTTCCAGACTGCATTATGGGAGCAGGAATGCCCTGCTATCAGTTCATCATGATATATTAATAAAACTATTATTTGGAAAGAAAAACAACCAAATTCATAATCAATCATTCAATATGTAAATAAATAAGTGATTTAGGATTTACAGTAGTGGCCTCCACTTTGGCCCTGGCGCTAGAGCAGAGCAAAAAGAAGTAGAAGCAATCCAAAATGATTCCTGAAATCATCCTTGGTCCTCCACAGGTACACAGAGTGCCCTCTGATACACACACACACACACACACACACACACACACACACACACATACACGTGCACACATTAATTAATTAAAATAAACTCATTGAACTGACAAATCAGAGTAAGTGGCATGGTATATTACCCATGCCTCCAATTCAATATGACTGGCATAAATCAGACCTAACTATGAAGAGGTCTTGCTGAAAACAAATTTAAATATTTACCTAAATAAATGTATAAATATCATTTATTTGAATATTCATGGAAGGAGTTGTTGCAGAAACAAGTCAATTGAACAAAAATGAACTAATAAGCCAAATGTAGAGAATTAGCATTCAGCAAATGGTCCATTATGCCATCACCTACAAAAATTACACAAATACAAATACGTGTTCCCCTATACAAAACTGTTATGCAATTAAAAATGATTTTTAACCAAATTTACTTGATCCAAATGGGCTAACATGATCCAGAGGGAAACCTGGGACTCATAGAAGCTTATGGACATGTAGGTGGAAGAGAATGTGTTAGATCAGGAAAGACGGGTAAGAGGAAAGGTGGGGGAAAGGAAGGGAGGGAAGTAAGGAGGAGAAAGAAAATGGATAAGAATAACTACTCATTGTGCTTGCTGATTTTAATAGTAAAATAATTTAAAAAAGAAAAAATCTATATGTATCATATGGGTGAATTTCAAAGTAATATTATTGAATGTAAAAACAAAACATGTTGATGAAAAAAAAAACCTTTTCTTATTATGTTGTTTGGTTTGTCTACATGTCTTCCAAATTTCTTCTTCACTTAAATGTGTTGTGATCTTGGCAATCAACTCAGACAGTGAAGAGCAATAGATTGGTATTCTTTTAATTTGACATTTTCAAAATAATGAATCAGGACACAAATCATTAATAGCAACAAAAAGTTAGTAATTTTATTTTACATTTAGTTAGCTTCATATAACATCTAGACATGATCTTATTCTGTGCCTTTCAATAAACAATAGTGAATATTAATTTTTATATAAAATATTATAGTTGTGGACTAATGACAATAATTTCAAATTCCCTCTTACATCGCCTTAATGTCAACTGAATTACTATTGATCATTCAGCCAATCAACAGACATCTTTCATATTTCCTAATTAAGATTTCATAACTCTACTATAACCCTGGGCTCTCATTTATAGAAAAATTAAATTTGGAGAATATTTAGAAGTACCCAATGGTCCTGGACTGTAATTTTTATTAATATTTGTTTCAATAAGAAAATCAAGATTTCAAAGATAATTTTTGACCCATGTTGAAATAAAATTATTTTTAATTTCTTTAAGTTTAGAGTTATTAACTCTTTCTCATATGTTAAAAGACTTGAGTCTCTATTAATTTATCATTATTTATTTTTAAAATAATATTCCACCATTCCTATATTAATTATGTTTTGTGCTTTCTTCTAGTTTCACACATTTATTTATATTACTAAAAATCCTTTAAATCATTATTTCAGGGTTTGTTCACAGAATGTAATATCATTCTTTAAAAAATCATTCATTACTACATTATCATGGCTCATTCGACATCTTTCATTTTGAATTTCCTCTTCTTGGTTGCAATTATAACTTTTTGAAAATTTACCTATAATTCTGTTATTTTGTTCTGGATGAAGATTTCTAAGACTGTGACATACATTGAACTCAAGAATCTTTGTCAGAATGAAACACATTCCTATTACTGTTAGCTAGAACAAGAACCTAAAAAAGGGACGGAAATAGATCATTAGGAAAAAACAACCAATGAACCTATAGGTAGAAAAATAGTACATCAAACAGCTCTCTAAATAGCTATTATTCCCATAAATTGGAAGAACAGCCTAGAAATCTTCTATGACAGAGTTAGAGGATCTCAACACCCCGAAAGGATGCAATCTAGGGCAGTGGTAGAGCAGTGAAGTGGACAAAAACAGCCAGCCAAAATGCAGAGTACCAGAGACCCAGCAAGGCTCACCCAAAATCAGGCCAACCTAATCTCTCCTCATCCATAGGCTTTGGGCTTTGGGAACATTGCTAAAGATGGGGATGGTGAGATTGTAAGAACCTAAATATGGGAAAGTTTATGGTTGGACAAGATATTCCATTCAAGGCAGGACTGCTGCAGCTAGGAACTCAACTACAGTAAGGCTTGTCCTTACCAGACCTGCATAATGACTGACATACCATATGCCTCCATAGACTATTGAGGAACTCAAGAGAGATAAGAACATACAGTGGGAACCTAGGGGACTAAAGCTGGATGAGTGAAGGGAAACGTCCCTATCAGTGGGGTGGACCAAAGAAGGCAACTTGGTATGCCACAAGAGGCCTGAACACAAACTTAGTGAACAAACAACAAAGACATTGGGAAAGAATTACAGCTCTTTTGGCAAAGAGCAAAACTATTTGAATCTCCTAACGAATATAGACATTTACTCAACAAGCATACCAATGAATCTGATAAGTATTTTCTGTGTTGAGTTGCCTTCATTCTTTTAAGAACTCTATTTCACATCACATAGTGTATTGTGCTTTATATTTTTTAATGTTTTTATTTTCAGAGAATTCAAAGAAATATTTTCTCAATTAGAATAAAGTCTAATTCATTGCAGCATTAAACTTGTTTAGCTTATTCAAATTTAATTCATACATTACAATCATTCTATACAAATCTCAAATATGCAATATAGGTTTTAGGATATTTTAGCATAATCTAGTCATTAACTAAGACTGAAAAAAATCCTTGAAAATGTTTCACTGGAGTACAGCTTTTGTGCCTATTAATTTCTGGAGTGCATCCTTTACATCTTTGTTCCTCAGGCTGTAGATCAGAGGGTTTAACATGGGATTGACAACTGTATAAAATACAGAGGCCACTTTTACAGACTGCCGAGAGGTTTTGGAGTTGGGCACACAGTACAGAGAAAGTATAGTCCCATGGAAAATGGTGATCGCTGTCAGATGCGAAGCACAGGTGGAGAAAGCTTTGCGGCGTCCGCTGGCAGAGTTGATTTTTAATACAGTCACAAAAATAAACAAATATGAAGTAAGGATGATCAGCAGGGTACTCACCTCATTGAAGGTAGCAAAGCCAAATAGCAGCAGGTGGGGGATATGGATGTCTGAAGTGGAGACAGCAATGAGGGCAGTGTATTCACAGAAAAAATGGTTGATTACATTAAAGCCAGAAAACTTTAGCTGGAGAGCATAGCAGAGGAGAACCAGGGGCCCAAACAGTCCCCAGAGGTATGATCCAGTCACTAGCAGGAGGCATAACCTTTGAGACATGACCACTGTATACAGCAAGGGATTACAGATGGCCACGAACCGGTCATAAGCCATCACCGCCAGCAAGAAAGACTCTGTCACCACAGCTGTGCAAGACAGGAAGTATTGCAACATGCAGCTAAAGTAGAAGATGCTTCTGTCTGCCGTGACCAAATTTTCCAGCAGTTTAGGTGTGATGAAGGAAGAATAACAAAAGTCAACAAAGGAAAGGTGACTGAGGAAGAAGTACATGGGGGTATGAAATTTGGGGTTAATCTTGATGATGACTATCATCCCAAGGTTTCCTACCACAGTGACGATGTACATGAACAAAAACACAAGGAACAGAGGAATCTGAAGTTCCGGATAATCTGTGAACCCTAAAAGGGCAAAGGTGGTTTCCACACTCAGATTTCTTAGAGTCAGTAGCATTCTTTGGTTCAAAGGGACAGTATAGCTGAAAAGACTTCGTTCTGTTGATAGCAAATTTATGGAAATGAGAGACAATTATGCTATGATTTTCTAAGCAAAGCAAGTGGTGTCAGAACTATTTTTATAGAACACATTAATTAATAAATATTGTATGAGGACTATGTCATCCATTCCTTAAAATCAATATTCAGCACTCCCATAACATGTTCATTTGCAAAACTCAAGAAAGAAATTAAGAAAATGACTATTTTTAGCAAGTAAATTAGAAAATTAGTAAATAAAATTTTAAAGAGGGGTTTTCAGATATATCAGTGGGCAAAAGTGATTCCTAATTCAACCTCTGACTCACAAGGTAGAAAGAAATAACCTATTCCTTCAGGTTTTCTTCAGTCTTAATGTTTTTCTTTTCCAGAGAATTCAAAGAAATATTTTCTCAATTAGAAAAAAAGTCTAATTCATTACAGTGTTAAGCTTGTTTAGCTTATGCAAGCACATATACCATAGCATATGTGTTTATACATGTGTATACACACACTCACACACACGGTAATTAAATGTAAAAAAAGACTTAAAATAAAATTTTAAAAAGTTGGTGAAACTAAGGAAAGGATGTAGCAATCTGTAAAGTGGCCATTGCTTCTACATGAACAGCCGAGACAGACAGAGCTCTCCTCTGACCCCCTAAGTCCACTCAAAACAAGCTTAATGCTTTCATTATGATCTGGTTGCCAATGAGCCTGAGGCAAAAATATTTATATATAAGTATAAACTTCTTTCTTTTACATTATTGGTTCAAGAATTAGATAACATAGAAAGAGCATGGAAAGAAAGATCAAGGAGAATTTTACACAATGAGGAAAATGATAGTCAAACAATTTTGTATGAAACCTGAATGATCTTACCTGTTACAGAAAAAAACATTTCTCTGTAAGCTTATTATAACTAAGGAAAAGCTGCTCTCTTTTGTCTGCTCCCATAGCTCTGGGGACTCAAACTCTTGAGAATAATCAGCAAATGATTCTTTGGAAACATAAAAGTAGCTTATTAAGGCAAATGCTGGTTTTTCTCATCTCATCCTGAATCTTCTTAAAGTGGCACAGCATACATTACACCATCAAGTTCATTCCCAGGTTCATTAGTAGATCATTGAAAGGTTCCTGGCAATTAACATTAAAATAAAGCTCAAACACAGTTTTCTCAATTACAAAATTCAGCAGACTTTTTTGAATTTTGAGAATAAAATGAAAATTTTAGCCAAGAATAAGCTTTCTTTATTCTACTAAGTTCTTTGACTGTGAATTTTTCAGCAACATGCAGAATAACTGCAGCAGAAGCTTGTACCAAAGAAGCGATGTATTGCTGATAAATATAGCTATGTGGCCTCGGTGATTTTGAATGTTTTTGGTGGAGAAATGTGAGGATGCTTTAATAGTCTGAGAATGAGATGAGACTCTGAAGAATGAGAATGGTTTAGAAAACACATTGAGTAACATTTTGTGGATCATCTGAAAAATGGTAATGTTGAAAGAGTCATTAATCAATCAGGCTCACTTTGTGGCATTGATATATCAAGTGTCTGCATGGATGTGGGCCTGTGGCATTCTTCATAAAGGTGGACACAGAGACACACTTTTGACAGACAAATAGTGTATTACACAAATTCAGGGCATTTGCAATTATATTTCAGAGAGACAATTTGCTTACTTCTATAACAGAATTAATAGGAATGGGGAAAACCATTCCTTAATGAATAAAACACAATCTTACTCTGATCTCATTAAGACAATTACATGGGAAGGCAATTATGTCTCATCAGGGTAAATTTCAAAGGTGTAGTAATGGGATTACTATGGTGAGGCTGTCAAATTATAATTCAATTAATATTTATGTGTATTACCAAATTTCTTGTGCACTGTTAACATATATTTTGAATGATAATTTCTGTCTTTACTATTTCTTGTTTATTTATGATAAAGCTATAGAAAATCTTGTAAACCATATCTCAAGAAATTCATTTTTTAGAAGAATAGAATATGAAAAGTCAGTACTCTACCTTATATTTTTATATCTGCCACAGATAAGAGTATTCTTATGAAACATTTAATTTCATTTTTATGGGTAAATAGAAAAATGTGGCTCAATCTCTCTCTCTCTCTCTCTCCTTGTAGTGTATGTGCATGCTCATGTAGATGTGTGCACATGTTCATGTAGATTCATAAACATATGTGTATGGAGTCCAGAGGTGTAACAGTTACTCTTGCCTGTTGCTGTGAGAGAACACTCAAAGTCAAACTACTTATGGAAGAAAGGGAGATTTATTCAGCTTATGGTTCCAGAGGGGAAATGTAGTCTTTCATGGTGGATTCAGCAGCTAGAGATAAGTTATTTTATACCCATCCAAGAGGGTGAGAGTTACCAGACTGTTTGCTGCAAAGGAAGACTCCTCATGGAGTGGAACTAATCCACCTCAAGCCCCACCCCTTGTGACCACCTTCCTCCAGCAAGGCTCCACCTCTCAAAGGTGCCATGACCTTCCCAAACACTTTTCAAACCATGACAAGAGGTCAATGTAGGATTTCAAACAAGGTCTTTAATGAACTTGGAGATCATGTATTGTGTAAGCCAATAAGCTTCAGGGATCCTGGCTCTGTTCTCTGACTCCCCAGAACCAGGGTCACAGATGCTAGCCACTGTGAATTTCATGCAGATATATTATTTAAAAATGCAATCCTTCCTTAATGATGAGTTCAATTTGGAGAAGGAAAGAATGAAAGCAGAAAGATTAAACAGGGAATGGCCTTAGCGGAAGGGGAAAGAAAGAGAGCAGGTGTGCATGTGAGGATTCAGCAGACCAAAGCCTCTATTTTTTTCATAACTCAACTTGTATTCATGCCATTAGTAAATCAAAAATGATCTATTATTCCAGAGCTCTGTAAGGTTAAAGAGAATGGTGCTAAGTCTGGCTTTCATCGTTTTCACTCTTCAACAGTACATCTGCCTCACTTCTCTATTCCCCACCTGGTATAATCTACTTATTCTTTCATGACTGAATGTTGAGGCCATTGTAAAACTAATCAGGAAAAGAGCAAAACAGAAACATTTCCTATGTTCCTCCTTCCTTGCTTCTACTTTCTTTACCTATCATTTCTCTAACTTCTAACACAAATACAAATAAAAAACTGTTCCTTTTTCTTTTTTTTTAAATGGTCTTTCTTTTTTTAAAAATTTTTATTAACATTTTTTATTATCTCCGCTCATACAAACTTAATAGGTACACCGGTTCCCTTCCTCCCTCTTCCCCCCCACTCCTCTGCTCACCCTCCCCCCACCCCTCTGCTCGCCCTCCCCTCACCCCTCCCTCCCCATCCCCCAGTGCCTCCCCTCCCCCAATCCCCTGAGAATCCTTTAATGTGCATGCCTGATTGTCCTCTGGGTCCTCCTCTCCTCTCCTCTCCTCTCCTCTCCTCTCCTCTCCGATAACATACCCAGCGGCATTTCCCTGAACCTGTGTTCCCCTTAAACATAGCCAGCGGCATTTCCCTGAACCTGTGTTCCCCTTAAGCATAGGAACACTATTTTGGCTGTCAATCCCTTGCCTCCAAGGATCTTGGTGCTTTTAGCAAATGCTAGACTTTGGGGGGACAATAGTGTGTTGGACATTGCGCAGGGCATGTAAAGTCCAATTATGATTGCTTTGGCCCTAACTTGTGTGGAGTATCTTGCATATCATTGCTCCTCCCATCCTTTTGCTCTTACTCTCTTACCACCCCCTCTTTCATCTATAGACAATTGATAATTGAATCAAATGTGTGTATTATATCAAAATCCTTATTGGCCAATTAAGCAATCATGAGAGGAACGAGGTGACATAATTAATATCAATAAGATGTGTACAAAGATAATGTATCTAAAATAATGCTCACTTCGATTTACGTAAGTGATAAATGCAAAAGAAAAAATTTGGGAGATTACAATGTATTCTAAATCATATGATCTTTTTTTTTTAATTTTTTATTATTATTATTATTTATTCAACTGTGTGCATATGTGTGTGTATGTGCACGTGCGTGTGTGTGTGTGTGTGTGTGTGTGTAGAACCACGGACGAATTCGGGAACCACCATGGACGCCTCCACCTCCTTCTGCCCTGGGATTCACAGGCTCCGCCCTACCAGGACCAGAAGCGCAGGCCGCCCCCGCTTCCGCCTGGTGTCTATACGTGGGATCTGGGATCCGAACTCAGGACCTTCCACCTGCAAGGCGGAGGCTTAACCCCTGAGCCACCTCTCCAGCCCCATATGATCTTTTGTAGACCATCAAAAACACATTTATTTATAATGTTAGATAAAAATTTAACACCACCATCCTATGTAGCATAAATGAAATGGTTAAATCTCTATCACTCATTGCTATCTTATCTATTTGGAAATAAATGCTAATATTTCTTTAGCTATTTAGCATGCTTCCTGAACATCTTTTCATGTACTAATTTGTATTAGCAAACCAAATTAGGGATGTTAAATTGCAATTTTTCCAATGATCTGAAACTCCTACACTGTTTATTATGTTACGTTCTGTGAAGGATATGATGGCAATTTTTCTCTTCTTACACACAATTATTAAAACATGAGATGTTAATTAACATAAATGTGTGTAAATAGGCAATTTCTCTGAAAATTCCAGTCTATTAATTGATAGGAAATTCTAAAGTTTTTAATAAATGAAATCTTTGAAATACATTCTTTTTAAAAATATGGAAGCATTTTGTCTTTTGAGTTATATTGAATGCAAAATAAAATTCAGATTGACTAACTTCCTCACAGTCTCTTTCACATCTTTGTTCCTTAGACTGTAGATAAGAGGGTTGAGCATGGGGATGACGATGCTGTGGAACACAGTGGCTATTTTTACTAAGAACAATGAACTTTTGGATTTAAGCACACAGTAGAGAAGAAGGACAATCCCATGACAGATACTGATGGCTGTCAGATGAGAGGCACAGGTGGAGAAGGCTTTTCGAAGTCCTCCTTTGGATGGTATCTTCAGGACAGTAATAACTATGAATGCGTAGGAAGCCAGGATGATTAGAAGGCAACAGGCCTCGTTAAACATGGAAATGAATAAGCATGCCATCTGGCTGAAAGAGATGTCTGAACAGGAAACGGAGAGGAGGGCCGAATACTCGCAACAAAAGTGGTCGATGATGTTAGGCCCACAGTAGGACAGTTGCAAAAGAATATATGTGAGTGTCGAGGAAAAGGTTCCAGCCCATATATAAGTGGCAGCTACCAGGAGAGCGCAGAGCTGAGGAGACATGGCCACAGTGTAGAGCAGGGGGTTGCACACAGCCACAAATCGATCATAGGCCATCACTGCTAGCATGAACATTTCTGTGATCACAAACATGCACCCAAGAAAATACTGCGCCATGCACCCATTGAACGAGATGGTTTTGTCTTCCACCAACAAGAGCTCTAAGAGCTTGGGTACGATCACAGATACGTAGCAAAAATCAACTAAGGATAAGTGGCTGAGGAAAAAATACATGGGCGTGTGGAGCTTGGGATTGATTCTGATGATCAAAATCATACCAAGGTTTTCTAGCACAGTTATGATGTAAATGATCAAGAAGCCCAGGAACAAGGGCACCTGCAGGTTTGGATATTCTGAGAAAGCCAAGAGGATGAACATGGTAACGGTGCTCTGATTTCCCTCATTCCACCTTGAGCCTGGGACGGAGATCATAGAGCTCATCTTGTACCACTGACTGCATAAGAAGTAATAAGGAGGGGGGGTCAGGCGTGTAGAATCCACAGCATGAAGGGTGAGTAATTAAAGTTGTCTTGATGACTTCTTTCTACCTTCTTTCTGATACTTTTTGAACATGGCACCTTCCTTTGTCACATCACTCAAGATCTTCCTCTGTAAAACAAAAGATGTGTTATCTAATGGAATACATATGTACTTCTGTATATGTAAATAAACATATGATTTGCATAATATATGTGTATGTACTATGGTATGTACTTACTGACATGCAATTTTTCTGAACCTTATTAAAATGGAGAGACTAGGTACTATTTTATTTATTCAAATTTTAGTTAACTACATTAGAAAGTTTGAGGAAGGAAAATAAGGAACATTTCCTCCATATGACAATAGGATAGTAATTATCAAAGATCAGGGTTATTTTTATGAGTGGAGCCATGTGTTTCCATGAGAATTTTTCTTTTTTATTATTCAATCAAGAGAAAATAGCAGTTGTATATTTCCTAAGTCAGTCTTGGGCTTAAGTGAGAACATTTCTCAAATAAACTGAAAATATGAAAAATACAACAATAAAAATGCTTTAATGCTTATTCTTGAAGTAAGAGTCGCCAAGGAATAATATAAAATACAATGATATAGATACAATAAAGAAAAACTGAGGAATAAAGAAATACTGATATGCAGGAAAACATTGAAACATCGTGGGCTTATTATCTTTCACACTGAAAAATCACTACAATTTATAACTTCAACTAAAATAAGCTACATAAATTCTACACAGATAAGGTTATTACATGAAAATGGAACATGAGTCATATCAGTCTTGCATGCAGTACACCAAGAACAGTCATTAATGTCTTATAGTCTAGATCCTTTAATGTTAATCATAGTAATTATATTTTTGTTTTTAAATAAACAATTTAACTTGCTTTCTTTGATCGATGTTTGTGGCATAGGTCTTAAGGAGAAACTTACTATTATTAGTTTGACATAGCAAAAAACTGCCTTCTAAATGTCTATATTCTCAGAGTTAATAAGAGAGTTAATACGCATTTTGCAGAAGGAATCAAACACAGAGATTCATAGTTCAGTGTGTCAAAGGTAAGTGACAAAAGATAGAAACCTTAAACAAAATACCTATAGCATACCCTCTAAGGCACAGAAAGAAGCATGAAAGAGAGGGAAAAAAAAGGAATGTAAGAACAGAAGATAGATGGGCTATGAAATGCCTTCTTATGGATATGTCAAGCCATTGCAATCATACAATCATCACAGCTACTTACGATGCTTTCAATGATGCTTATACAAGAATATCCTTGTCAACAATTAGCCATCAACAGGTTCATTGAGGTTCTTCCTTGCTGAACTATTGGCAAGTGATAGTGTCTGGAAAAAGGGTGAATCACTGTATTCAGTTATATACCTCCTGGTGAGTCCACAAGGCTCTAATGGGTAGTTTCAAGCCCATGCTTATATAGACAACCCTGCTTAAAATCAGTAGTTCATGATGTAAAACAAAAAGACATGAACGTGAGACAGGGATTACTGGGGAATGGGGTAAAAGGAAGATCATAAAGGGTAAAGGGTACTATTAATTGGGATGCTATATATGTATTCATATATACACAGACACATATTTCTACATGAAATTTCCGAAAAGAAACATTAATCAAATTAATAAGTTTTAAAGTCTTGTGAAAAAGCTCAGTGGAATGATATCTGTAAGAAATCCTGGCGACATGAACTTTGTTGTGGTTCTCCTGCATGGTTGCTGATAAATACCATCAAATGATTTAAGAGAACAAGGGGTTTATTCTCTCTTATGATTCCTGGTTACAGTTCTCAGTACAGCTTGATGGGAGAGCATGCACCAACACCAAGGCCAAGGTAATTAGCCCTGACATCATCACATAACAGTTGAGAAAGGGACAATCCTTATTTGCCAGACCAGCATGTCTGGCCAAATATAGAAAAGGATACCAACTGTCTCAACCAGCTCTCTGTGATTTATTCCAGGGCCTAATCCCACCAACCATGGGCTGGGCCTTCTCCATCAGCTAGACATCTCCTGCAGGTTTGCACTGAGCCTAACTCAACCACTAATTCTCTACAGATGTGCCCAGAGCTCAAACCCTCAACCATTAAGTTGACACCTGTGCCTAACTATGACAAGTTTGATACGAAGTCCAGAAGTTCACATGCTACATATGTATTTCTCTCTCTCTCTTTCCCTCATAAATAAAAATTATTTTTAAATTAAAAAGTTAAAGAGAAAATCAATATCAATCTTAGCCAGCAAAAGCAAATATGTGAGGAAAACATTTGATATAGAACTTCAGTTTCACTAAAAAGTAGCTCATTCAGCTGAGATCTGTGTGGCACATGTAGTACAGAGAAAAGGTAGAAAGCACAAGACCTTTATCACTGTGTTTCTTCTTTTAAGTCTTCAACAATAGTTGGTTCTCCTTCTTGCTTCCTACATTTACATCCACCACATACAAATTTCTTTGAGCTCAACATGTTTTTCATCATGTCCACTGAAATTTCATATGAAAAATCCTGCAGCTTCAACAATAATTATTGCAATATTTTAATTTTTCATCAATTTATCTGCTAGGTTTATCATAGATTTGTCAAAGTACAAATCTTTCTGCACAGGTTACTAAAATGTTTAGTATATGTGTTAGTTCTTAAAACACTGGGCTGTTTGACCTAGATATAGATAACAAACAGAAACAAATATTTTCAGTCTTTCAAATGCTACTTTTATATCATTAAATACAAGGGAAATGCCAAACTAGAAGGCAAATTTAAAGAAAATGGGATTTTATTCCCTATTGTAATAAAGCCTACAAAATTCAACTGATTCTTTTTCTTAGCCTATAATCATATGAACACACAATATTACAGAAGGAGTATTTTATTTATAGATAAAATAATTAAGTTTAAATTTTGGCATGATTTTAGTAAAGGTAAAATTATTCTAGCTATTCTATAGATAATCTTCCTATATTTATCTATTTGTACATCTTTGTATTTTTTCTTCATTTTTAATATTTCCTAATGAATGTTTATTCATTTCAGATTTTCCCTGTTGGGAAGGCAGCTGAAGAAAAAATTAAGAAGTATTCATAGCATAATTCTATTTCTATTGCTTTTTCAAAAGCACATGTCAGACTAACCATGGGACATCAGCACCTCCACACTCTTCCCTCTTCACTTAAATTTATCTACTTTCCTTACACAATATTCAGTAAACTTTTCATAAGACTATTGAAACCTAAGGAAATTTTTTTCTGAATAAATATGCAAAATATTTTGACTACCCAACCATATTCTGTTATTATCCTCCACTTATTCTCCCAGCATTTTCAATGCTATAAACATAAAATATATTGCTGTCATTTATTATCCCTATGAAGGTATCTATTCTAAAACAAAAATAGTTTCCTTTAACTTCTCAGCACTACTGTATTTTGCTATCAACTTCCTAACCTGCACTTCCAGACAATCTTGATGATTGATACACTTGAAAATTATCTGATTTTCATCCATCTTCTTTGGAAGAAGACATAAAACAAACATAGATTATCCAACAACCAAAGTTACCAAGAATGATTTTATGAGGGATAATTAGAATGACCACTTAATATTTTAAAATAAGTAATAAAATGTGAAAATGAAGTCAGAGGGCCATATCCACACCAAATGTTCTTATGTAGGAAAGAGGGTCCAGTAATTTGTTTTCTTCTCTTCTGGGAAGGAGATGGAAATTGCTATTCTTGGTCTCATAGAGGTGATCCACTGGACAAAATATGATATACCCAAATTCAAAGATTTCACCACATAAAATTTGACATAAATAACTTAACTTAATATCTCTTCATGTGCCAGAAATCTGCTCTGGAATTACTTACTGAAGATTCATTGCTTATTGAAGATAGCTGATCATTATTTCTCAAAAATGTAAGTTTTATCCAAGCCTTATGACTTTTAATTAAACTATGAGTCATTGTAATAAATATAGCACTAAATGTGCCAAGAAAAATAGAGTTTCCCCCATTATAAAAGACAATAATGAGCAGCATTGCGAGTCTCTCAAGGGCAAGTCAGAATCACACTGAATTTAGGCACCTTGTGTATTTTACTTTTAATTACATGACCTTGGAGAATCTAGTCCTAGAGGATCATGACCTGTGTTTTCCCTGAGCTGCAAATAAGATAATTTGGAGAAAATATCTTCTTCATAATTTATAAAATAATTTATTTTAAATCATTAATCCTTGTAGAAAACATGAGTAGGTTATTTTAGCTGTCAGATGAAAAATATGACTATTATATACAAATCAAATAATGTAACCTACTTTGTAATCATTTTTTAAACAAAACTTTGAAAATTCACAAAATGTAAGCACCGTTCTTTTGTTCTTAGTCTGTTTTTATCTTCATGATTTGTTTATCTTTGTTTCAATTTTCTAAATTACTGTTAAGCCTCCTGTCACTTATACCAGATATGGTTGTTTTTACAGTTCACCATCTATTCAAGTATTTCCCTTGTCTTGCAAAGGTTATCTGGAATACACATTTTTACACATATATTTTCAAAGAATATAAAATGCATTGGTTATTTCATTGTTGGCAGAATTACAGAAACCCTATTAAGAAATATAAAGGAAAATATCCTTCCAGATTTATCTTGGTTACCCTTTCTGAAAATAGAATTGTACTTTGTTTTGTTTCTTAAAGTATATCAATGTTAAGTATAGACTTTAAGTCTTTAAATGGTATCATTTCAGTCCTCCAAAGATGTCTTATCATGAATTCTCTTGCCTCTGTTCAAAAAGTTAGCTGCTCATCAATTCCCCATATCTTTTAAAATTCCTTGCTTCAATGTATTCCAATTTTAATGTAATTTTTCTTTTTGTTTTTATCTTCTACAGTCTAGTTACCATTCAGGTATAAAATGTCATCACATTCTTACTTAAATTTGGGTAAATTTTTATGAACATCTCTTGAAATATTTGAACTCTTTTTTCTTCAATTTCTTTTTATAGAAAGCTTTTTACTTCACTGTTTTCATGGGACATAATGAAATATTTCAATCCTTTTATGTCCATCATAATTTTCCTCTGTAATTATTCATGATATACTTCTCCCCTTAAATTTACAATAGACCAAGTATTGAAGTTTCTTTGCCTACTGGTTTACTTAATTTTTGTACTTCTTTCTCATATTCTTCTTCTATATTTCTAATATAGTACATCTAAAATTTATTATGCTTTAGCTATGTCTAATCAAATATTAAATCTTTAATTTTCAGTGATATATTTAAAAGATTTCTCTTAAAATAGATTTTAAAATAGATAATATACAGAATTATCTATTTCTAATACCTCACTTAAAAGTAATATATTTTATTTTCTTAGACACTGCTGTTGATTAAAAATATAATTACAAAAGTTGGCATTTTTAAAGGCTTTTGCACTTTGTTAATATTATTTGTGTAATTACAGGTTTTTAATTTTTTTATTTATTCAATTGTGCGTGTATGCATGTGTGCGCGTGTGTGTATGTATGTGTGGCTATGTACGTATGTGTGTGTAGAACCACGGACGAATTCGGGAACCACCATGGACGCCTCCACTTCCTCCGCCCCGGGATTCACAGGCTCCGCCCTACCAGGACCGGAAACACACGCCGCCCCCCTTCTCCCCGGCGTCTATACATGAGGTCTAGGATCCGAACTCAGGACCTTCCGCCTACAAGGCAGAGGCTTAACCCTTGAGCCACCTCTCAAGCCCCATAATTATAGGTTTTAATGCACTCTGGATCATTGTATACTGAGGTAAAATAAATAAAATTCACATATTTACAAAAAGAGCTATCAAAGTACTTTTAGTTTTTTAGAAATACTCAGAATTTTAAGCCATTCTTTCTAGGATTGTTCTAAAGAGCTATTTTTTACTCTGTAGTAATAAGTCTAATAATCATGATTAAAATTTTTCTTTATGATAGACTTGGCATCAAGGTAGCAGAGAAGTATTGCTTTTCAATGAATGAAATGCACAACATAATATTAAATCCATCAGTGTCAATTACTTAATACGTAACATTTCCTGTAATTTTTTGAAATTTTTGATTATTTTCACTTTATTTGGCATGAAGTGATAGTCTAAAATACTATTTTCCTTAGCATCAAAGCCAAAAATCAACTTCTTAATTTTATCTACTATATTTTAATACCATTTCTATTTAACTCATTTTTCCTAAAACAAACAGCACATGATAAATCCTTATGGAAATCTACTACAGTGTAAGACACCTAAAATAATGTTCTATAAAAAAAAGAAAGTAGTAAAAGGAAGACACCCTGCAGGGTTAGATAATGCTGTTCCTGAAAGTCATGGGTTATTAAACAAGACTCGAGTAAGATATTCAAGAGCTGTTTGTGAGACCTCTGAGCCCCTCAGACATCAAAGCCTCTCAAAACATCTCTTATAGAGAGATGCATACGCCCACCAGAACTAGCTGACTAGATCCTGTTGTAAAGACACCATGCATCATATAAGACATAGAGAACAAAAACAAATAGGAACCAAGCTGGACACTTCCTCCCTGCTGTAAGAAGATGCAATAGAGGCTGCTGTGGAAAAGTAGACATCAATGATCTGAACCAGCTGCAAGCCCTACACTTATAATAATGTTAGAATGAATCTGCCAGGCACTGGATCAACTGGGGCAGTAGTGATATGACTGTTATGAGGTGACCAATCACTCTCTGAAGAAAGGACACAAAGAATGGCAATCAGAAGATGCTGAGAAGGGCTGTGGAATGCAGTCTTTCAGTAGCTTGGAACAGCCAATAAAAGCATGATTTTGCAGTAGCTCTAGCCCCTGCATTGAAATTGCATGGGAGCAATGCTGTGAATAGTCATCATGGAGAAAGGAGAGATTCCCAGGGTCCAAACATTTACTGTCAGACTATTAACTATGATAGATTCTGAGGTAGGTGTATCCAGGATGTTCAGTAATCGACATGCCAAGTTATAATAGATACCTCTAAACTCATGTTGAAGCTGATTATCATGGTTAAACACAGTATGTTTCAAACAAGAAGGACATATATGATAAAGGGACTCCAGGTAGGAGAGGAAGTGGATAATAAGGATAGGCAGGAGCCTAGAGACCATGGATGTTACAGGAATCAGAATGCAATATATCCATGTGTATGATTGTCAAAGAACAATGGATAAAAATTAAAAAATAGCAATGTCGACTATTAAATACTTCTGTTCCCATTCTAAATTTTTGAGTGAAAAATTGAGGCTATCAAAGTAAAAGTGAATGCAACAAAGAAAAAAAAAAGAAAAAAGAACATGGAAATTATGTTCACCTCTCACATGGAAAAGGGGCCTCTGAGTTAGATAATGATATAGGAAATTCTTATTTTGCGTTTGTTGTGTGTTGTTTAAATTGGCCTTCTTCACCCTGAAAAATATTATGTTCAATTGAGGCTTCAAAGGAATCAATCTTTACATCATTTTGACTTCCAGCAGACTTTTTTAGAACACAACACTACTGGTTAGCTTTCATATGATATGCAGCCTTATAGTTTCAGAGCCTTTGAAATGAGCCATACTTCATGATCATACTGTGAAAAAAGTGATATCTTACCCTTGTCTGCATCAATCCTGGCTTACAAATACAACATAATTATCAACATTCTGTGGCAAAATATTTTTACGAGTGAATCTTTGTATAAAAATAGGTGCATCATTATCATAATTTTATCACTACTACTATGAGTAGAAACAAGAGGCTCGTGGCTGCTTCTTGGACTCTCCCTAACATTCTATCTATTGGAAGTTAAATGGTTATTTGTTTAAAATAACTTTGATATATTTTAAAATTTGTATTATAATATCAGTTATGTAAATTCCACATATTTCAATCATGCAACAAACTGATCAATAATTCTAACATAGAGAGAGGAACAGATTAAACATCCAAGGAAGATCTATGATTTATTATAATTAATACATTAAGAGTAAAGGGATTTACTTTAGTTCTGTACTGTCAAATAAGTTGGATAGTTTTACATGAATTTCAGAGCTAAGATGGGTAGTAGGCAGTTTTAGTAGTGTAAAGAGCTGGACTTATTATTAAATTTGAGAGATGCTGAAGAAGATGATGTATTTGCTCCTTTTCTTGAACAATTAAATGTATGTGGATGTGATATACATGAACATCAGAGAAGCATTGTGAGAATATATGATCAATGTTACAGTTTAAACATTATTTTTAATCACCTTATAACGAAAGAAAAATGTGTGAAATTAATCCATTTTATGTTTTGATATCTTTTATAGAGCTGTAGTATACACTTGTTCTCAAAATATTCAATACACAAAGCAAGTGTCATACTTGCAACACTGAATGCAGAAATCTAAACATATTTTTCATAAGAAAAGCCAATATGATAATTTTAATTGAAATGGAACACTATATTGTAATTCTTGTTTCATAGAAGTTGGAGAATCAAAATAATGAATTATAAATATTTAGTGTCCTTGGTACAAATACACGTTTACTTAGGTATATGCTGGCACTGGTAAGCACAGTTTAAAGTACAGCTATAACATAAGGGGGAATTCCTAAAAATAGACTGCAGAGATAGTATTCCAATTTTATTAGATCCACTGAGGAAAGCAGAAAGATTGATGTTTCAAATACTCTTTTGAAAATAAATGAGAATGCATTTTATTTGTACCACCCCAGAAAAAAAAGTAAATCATTCTAAACCCTAAAAATCCACTACTAATTCAATATTTGATTTTAAATCTTCTTCTATACTTACTTGCGAAGTAATATATAATATAAGAAAAGCATGTATAGTTTAGACATCAATGGATACATACATACAGAACATATATTTACTGTTTTGTACATAATTATAAATTTTTCCAGTTATCTAGAATCAGAATGAAATTTAGAGCTGATGAGTCTCCTGACTGTGTCCTTCACATCCTTGTTTCTAAGGCTGTAGATAAGAGGGTTCAGCATGGGGATCACGACTGTGAAGAGCACAGTGGCTACTTTGACCAGCAGCCATGAGCTCTTGGAGTTGGGCACACAGTAGAGAAGGAGGACGACTCCATGGAAAATGCTAATGGCAGTCAGGTGGGAGGCACAGGTGGAGAAGGCTTTCTGGAGTCCACCCTTAGAGGGCATCTTGATGATCGTGACAACTATGAAGACATAGGAGGCCAGGATGATGAGTAGGCTGCAGACCTCACTGAGAACAGAAACGATGAAGCAAGCCAACTGGCTAACAGAGGTGTCAGAGCAGGAAACAGACAGGATGGCTGAATACTCACAGCCAAAGTGATCGATGATGCCAGGTCCACAGTAGGAGAGTTGCAAAAGGGTGTAAGTGAGTGTTAAAGAGCCAAGCCCGCCCCATATATATGTCGCAGCCACCAGAACAGCACAGAGCCTATAAGACATTGCAGCTGTGTAGAGCAAGGGGTTACTCACAGCCACAAATCGGTCATAAGCCATCACTGCTAACATGAACATCTCAGTAATCACAGATGCACAGCCAAAGAAAAACTGTGCCATGCACCCTGCAAATGAGATGGTTCTGTCTTCTGTGATTAAAATCTCTAACAGTTTGGGAGTAAATACACTGGAATAACAAATGTCCAAAAATGAAAGATGGCCGAGGAAAAAGTACATGGGCGTTTGGAGCTTAGAGTTAATCCTTCTGACCACAATTATTCCTAAGTTCCCCAGTAGAGCTACTGTGTATATTGCTAAGAACAAGAAAAAGAGGGGTAACTGGAGATGTGGGTATTCTGAGAAACCTAATAGGAAAAATTTGGTGAGAAAGGTCTGGTTTCTATCATTGAGTACCATAGTGATTCATTACCAAAAAAAAGTAAAAAGGAAGACAGCATTAAAATTCAGAATATGACAGAGAGAAACTTCTCAGGCTCATGCTTAACAGAGAAAAAAGGTGACATTAGTTTGCATTCAAGCATATTCTTTTCATATTCTTATCTTAGCCTACATTGTTTAGGTGAAATTAGATTTGTCCTTCATTATTATGGTTTTCTTTTTCTGAAAAACAAGATAGTAACATTTATCAGTATTTTTATTCCATGCAAAGTAAATGTTAGCAGATTGGGAGATAGCTCAGTTTGCTGTACAAGTTTGAGAACCTGAGTTCAATCCCCAGGTCCTAGGTTCTACATCACAATGCAAGAGGAAAATGGAGGTAATCTATATTTTCTGCCCTGAAAGGGTGAGTCCCCATTCATTCTTGGGCTTATACAAACACACACGCTCAAATCCTCTCTTGTACACAGACACACACACAGACACACAGACACACACACACACACACAGACGCACACACACTCCTGTGCATGGGAAGAAGGAAGATGAAGACTAGGAGGAGGAGACAAGAGAAAGAAGAGGAGATGGAGAGGAGGCGAAGAGGAGACAAGAAGGAGGAAAGCATGCTGCTGTGCATTATAAATCCCAGTGCAGGCAAGGAAAATATAGGTGGATTCCTGGTATTTGGTTGATAGCCATCCTACCCTAATAGATAAGCTCTAGCTTTGGTGAGAAATCTTAACTCAAAAAGTAAGATGAAAGAAAACATGGTAGAACACATGTAGAATTCCTCTACATTCCTTTCCATTCATAAATATATACCATGGACATATGCAACAAGGACATATATGCACTTGCACTCATCTGTACACACACACATGTAAATGCATGTGATACTCATAACATCACTAATACCATATAATTGTATGAAAAAAGAGAGGACTCACAGCTAAATAAGAAAAGAACATATTTGATGACTATGGAAAGGAGATTTCATGTCAAGGTTAAATACTTGGATGCACACAGAAACAAATAATAATGAATTAAGGAACAAGAATACATTTCACACTCTGTAGCCATTCTGAATTGAGCATAACTCATAATCAATAATTCATGGAACATCTCTGAAAGACAATCTTCAATAATGCAATCAAAAGTTCTAATTCACTATATATGATGACTAACAATTCTGCAAATTAAAAAAAATACAAGGTGATCTCCCAAGGAAATATATTGGTGATAATTTTAAGTTTTCATGTGGCTTTTATTTGTTAAGAAATCTATCTCCAATGCACTTTACATGAACAAAATTGATAACCATATATTTGTCATCTCCTATAAATCATAAAATGCTAGCACTAAACTAAGATCAGAGCAAGAAATGGAACAATTTAAATTCAGAAACATTCCAGTTATTTGGATGTCAATAAAAACTCATTATTCATCAGTGGTATTTCTTTTTTCCTCTCCCTACACTAAAGCTCCTTTTAAGAAACTTAAATTTTGTTCTTCATAGATTATTTTGAGGGAAATTATGTCTCTCGTCTACATAACCAATTCTGTAAAGACTTAAAAAGCCCTCATTAATAGTGGATTTTAACTTTATCTTAGATCCTAATAGCTGCATTTCTATTCTATTTTGCTGATTAAAAACAAGTCTGATTCACTTCCTTTTATCATATGATAGGGTATTTCAATATTATAAAATCTTTTTTAAATATTTTATTATTTATTCAACTGTGCGTGTGGTGTGCGCGTGTATGTATCTGTGAGTATGTGTGTGTGTGTGTGTGTGTGTGTGTGTAGAACCACGACGAATTCGGTAACCACCATGGACACCTCCACCTCTTCCTTGTTTACTCTGTCCCGAGATTCACAGGCTCCGCCCTACCAGGACCAGAAGCACTGGCCGCCCCGCTTCCGCCCGGCGTCTATACCTGGGGTCTAGGATTCAAACTCAGGATCTTCCGCCTGCAAGGCAGAGGCTTAATCCCTAAGCCACCTCTCCAGCCCCAATATTATAAAAATCTTAACTGAGGGCTGGAGAGGTGGCTCAGGGGTTAAGTCTCTGCCTTGCAGGCAGAAGGTCCTGAGTTCAGATCCCTGATCCCACGTATCGTTTCTGGTCCTGATAGGTCAGAGCCAGTGAATCCCGGGGCAGAGTAAACAAGGAGGAGGTGGAGGCGGTCCATAGTGGTTCCCGAATTCGCCCATGGTTCTACACACACACACACATACATACACACACGCGCGCACACACACAATTGAATAAAAATAAAAAGAAAAAAAAAGAAAAAAATCTTAACTGAGCCTTTGTTCATTCTGTTTTTTTTTTTTTTATTTGCTCCTTACTTTTTATAAATGTTTCTCAAAGGGTTTACTTAAACATCTTAAAGTAACTTTGTTTAGGAAACAGATCCTTTGTGTTCAGAAATTTATCGGCATGGATGGAGCAAAGTTAGTACAACACACCATACTTTCATAGGTCTAATAAATTAAAGCCTGCAGTTAATTATTTGAACCCAAACCAGTTTGATACCATGAAAAACTGTGCATGGATATTAGTAACCTATAATCCTTAAGCTTAAAGTCTAAGAAGAAATGCCCTGATTTCTTTCTTCACTTCCAGTTCCTGCCTCCGGAATGGTTATACTCATTGAAATAGATTCCTAACACATGGCTTGCTATTATTCGGGACACTGTGTCTGCCTGGAATCCTTCCTAAGTCCAGTTTTCATTGTTTCTATTGTTTCCATTCCAATATTTCTTAATCAATAACCATACTGTTTTTATAAAGCACATTATGATTTAGACAACTTAAAAACCTTTAGGAGACATATTTATTTCAACCCTAGAAGAATGTAATCATTATGTTTGACATATGTGTTAATTAAATAAATACAAAAACATTTAGTAGTGTGAAAAGGACTCAAGAGGATTTAAAATTCCTTTGTGCATATCACACAATAATTTTCAATATAATGTTGCAGCTAATGTTCTATTTACAAATAAGCATTCACATAAAATGCACTGTGTAGAAATAATTGCTACATGTAAAGGTAATAAACTTGTGAAAGTAGGAATGATTTTCTTTGTAGTTAAATGAACCCGAGTACTTTCAGAATAGTAAGGAATCTATAAATTAGGTGTGTTAATATGTACAATATCAAAAGAAAAAATGAAGAAGGGAAGGAAAGGGTATTCAGAACTCACATTCTCTTCTACTTCTAAATATTGTGAGTTTTAGTGTCCAATATTCATGGATTTTTTTCATTCCACTAACATATAAAATTCAGTTTTCTAGTACTATATATTTTCTAGTAATATGCTGTTTCATTCTTTAATACTTTCTCTTTATCATTAATAATCTTATTTTGTAACTTTAGTTAGGCAATCATTAAAAGAAAAAACAAACAAAAAGGAAATTGAAAATATTACCCCATTCATTTCCAATGTCACAAACTTCCTTTCTAGTTGAAGGTACTGGGATAGCTTCTGAAATTGCAAGGCAAATGACCTTAGGCATAAATGAAATAAAAAAAATTATGACAGTGCCTTTTGACCAAAATGTACGAAATTCAAACTACTCAGCATCAGCTTCCTTATAAGTTGGGATGAATTTTATGTCTCACCTTTGTTAAATGACAAGTACCATAAATAACTATTCGAAGAACACTGTTTGGTTAAAAAAAATAAGAATTTTGTCTTCTTCTATTTTCCATAAAGAATCTATCACATAAAACAAACCATCTCTTCTGTCTTACAATTTTCTGCTTACGTGCAAATATGTGATGGGATTTAATTTCCCTGAATTCTATAAATTTCATGAAAAAAACTATGTTATATACTTTATGTAAGAGCCTCTATTGTAGCCCATTTAATATGTAAAGACACAGTTTTAATTTAATAAAATGATTTTAGTAATAAAGTACAATTCATTGCAATTATTCAGAAATCATCCAAAATGATATTACTCTTGTCTTAAGTCAAATTATTATTTATCAGCATTTTTATTTTCATATAATTTATGTAAAAAAATATGCCCAAGAGTGAAACAACTCACCAATCACAAATTCTTGATATGAATTTTTACATTGTAATACCAAAATAAGCTAGATGCTGTCCTCCTCAAAATTAAAATTTTCTCAAAAGGTTTTCCATTCTTCTAAAAGAAGAAATAATAGAAGTGACCCACTTAATTATTTTCACACTGCCAAAAATTTTGTAGCAATAATAGATATATGGCTTAAGGAAAAAATATCGTCTACATTCATGTTATTTGTTTTGTATATAATCACTTGAACTTAGAGACACAGACTCTGGGGAATTCTTCCTTAATTAGCATGTTTCATTAATGAAGAAATTACAGGAAAGTACTCTTTCCCTGGGTGAATAATATAGAGTCACATGTTAAATTCTGTCATTTTGTTGTACACTTTTTCATTGTTCTCCTGCATTCTCCTTTTGGTCAGTCTTTTAATATGCTCCAATAAATGTGTTTGCAAGACTGTGAAGTATTGTACTGGACTCTTAACTTCAGAATTATATTTTAATACAATTTCTATTTATTTATTTTGCAAGAAGAAAAGCAGACCATCCAAACTCTGATTAGATAACTATATTTTAATTTATTTGTATTGACATTATGATAAACTCTTGGACCACCTAATGTTGAAGTGAAGACAAAACCACTGTGTGGAGATGATAACCAGGCAAAATTAACCAATCCCATAATCCTTCTTTAATGTTACCACAAGTAATATAATACACTTATATACAAAGAAGAAGGAAATCATACAAAAAGAGAAGGAAAAATTATATTGTCTCAGTTTACAGATGTTATAATACTATATATACAAAACTTTTAAGGACTCCCACCCAAAACTACTAGAATGATAAAACAAATTACTAGCACACTCAATACAGGTTTTCTATATACATGCAATGTGTTCTCTTAGAAAACAACCATAGTTTCTATGGACATAAAGAATATAATAAAATACCAGATAACACAACTCACCTGAAGTAATAAAAGGTTTATATAAAATTATAAATATAGACCAGTGAGATAGCTCAGAGTTTTAGACATGTGCTCACTGACCTTACAACCAAGTTTGATCCACAGGAGAAAGAAGAGAACATATGCCCTAAAATCATCCTCTGACCTCCACCTGTACACCAGGACACATATCTGTATTCTTTCTCTCTGTCAGTTAGATGAATGAATCAATAAATGCAAAGATTTTTATTAATTATTTTCAAACAAACTGAGTTTATGTCCTCCCTGAGTCCCTCCTCACTACTTCCCTCCACTTCCGCCTTCCCTATCCAATCTTCTCCCACCCTTCCCTCCCATCATATACCCTGCTCTGTCCCACCTCCACTCCTCCTATAAATTTGCTCATGAGTATCACAGGACTCTTTTTGGGGTGCCTGCCTGTGTTGGTAAGCATTTTTAAAAGATGGTAAAGATACTGCTAGAAGTGGAAAGATTATCCATGCTACAAGAATTAATACAGAGATTTAATGAATTTCTTCCCAAAATACAGTGGCATAGCTCACAGAGTTAAAATATTGAATGTGTTCACATAAAAATTTTGGGATCCCAAAAATCCAACGTTATTCTGAAGAAAATATTCAAACCTGAATTTGTCACAATACCTTATATCAACTTACTTCCGAACGATAATAATAGAAACCCCACGATAATTTCATTCAAACACAGAAACAAAAAATATAAGTATTATGCAGAGAATACTATGAATTCATGGGTTTGCTAAGTATGGTCAATGTATGATGAATGGACATATGAAAATCTCATACAGAATATTATGAGATGAACAATTAATAGTTGCATTAGTTTGGATATAATCAGCAATGACTTTTTTCAGGAAACATCAATTGAATGCCAACATGCCAACATGAACATCAAGACCATAAATTCATGTGTTTAATCTTATTTTGATTAATAATTATTTCATAATGACATGTCTTGATGCATTTGGTGATTATCTAAGCAAACTGTTCATTATTTTTATGCTTTAAGCAATTGAACACCTAAAATTCTTCATAAGTAACAATACTGGACTAAAACTAAATATATTTGATATGAAAATCCAGATAATCATGTAAAGAAATAGATTTGTTTCAGAGTCATGTTCATACTGACTTAGAATTGTATATGAGAGACAAGAAAATAAAGAATATTTTATTTTTTCATTGCAGTTATTGCAAATATATGGGATATTGTTTACTTTAAATCTTTGTATCAATCCTGTCAATGCTTATTGTTATGACTAAATATAAATTTTTATTGATAGTATCATTGTTTCAGTACTTTTTATGAAAAAATATATCATACTTACACTCAGAAATGAATGACGTACTTAGGTTGTAGCTGATATTTTCAATATGCTCTTCCTTAAACATAGACATTATTTTCATACTATAATCCCAAAAAATCTTTTAATAGAAAATACAAATCATTAGGGTATAGTTATACCTGAGTTACTTGTGTTCAAATTTACTTTCTGTCTAATTTAAAACAAAGCTAGTATGGATTCACTGAGCAACTCTCATATCTGTGCATAGAAAATTAAACTAGAAAATAATTAGAGAATGTAGTGTATGGTTTGTTCCATTTTCATTCTTAATTTCTGCTTCCAGACAGATATTATTTAAAATGTTTCTTAAGAACCACATTGTGTTCAACTAGAATATATTATTTTGAATGAGCCCAGAGGATTATAATCATGAAGAATTAAAAACAATTACATAGTCAAAGTGAACAGAATTAAAAGATCTGTTCAATTAACATTAGATATAAATACATGCATGGCATTTTGTATAGAAAATCAACTGTTTATTCAAATCATGTTGCATGAGAATGGAGCTTGGAGCTGATGAGTCTGCCGACTGTTTCCTTCACATCTTTGTTTCTAAGGCTGTAGATAAGAGGGTTCAACATGGGGATCATGACTGTGAAGAGGACAGTGGCCACTTTGACCAGGAGCCATGAGCTCTTAGAGTTGGGCACACAGTAGAGAAGAAGAATGATCCCGTGGAAAATGGTGATGGCGGTCAGGTGGGAGGAGCAAGTAGAGAAGGCTTTCTGGAGTCCCCCCTTGGAAGGCATCTTCACGATGGTGACAACTATGAAGATGTAGGAGGCCAGAATAATGAGGAGGCTGCATGCTTCGTTGAATATAGAAATGGCTAGACATATTATCTGACTGGAGGAAGGGTCAGAGCAGGATAAGGAGAGGACAGCTGAGTACTCACAGCCAAAGTGATTGATGATGTTAGGTCCACAGTAGGAAAGTCGAAAAAGAGAGTATGTGATAGTCAAGGAACACAACCCACCCCACAAATAAGTTCCGGCTACGAGCAGAGCACAGAGTTTAGGAGACATTGCAACTGTGTAGAGCAGAGGGTTACACACAGCCACAAACCTATCATAGGCCATGACTGCCAACATGAACATCTCTGTGACCACAAATGCACAAATAAGGAAAAACTGTATCATGCATCCTTTGAAGGAGATAGTCCTGTCTTTCACAACCAATATTTCTAGCAATTTGGGTGTAAATACGCTGGAATAACAGATATCCAGGAAAGAAAGATGGCTGAGAAAAAAGTACATAGGTGTGTGAAGCTTTGGGTTAATTTTTCTGACCACGATTATGCCCAAATTACCTAGCAGAGTGATTGCATAGATAGTGAAAAATAGAAAGAATAGGGGAGCCCGGAGGTGTGGGTACTCTGAGAAACCGATCAGGATGAATGTGGTCACAGAGCTCTGGTTTTGCAAGCCCACCACCATGTCCTTTGTTGAGGAAAATACGGAGACACACGAATGAATTTCAACAGAAAAACATCTGATAATATGTGGTAGAATTGTAGCTGTGCTTCAACTAAACAATGAAGATAATACTTCCATTAAGATCCATGTGTATTCTGCTTCAATTTTGAATCCTACCTGTTGCAGGAACTTGTTTTTTATGACATAACAAGTAGATTTAATCTTCAGTCACATCATTTCTTCCCTTTAATCTGGAATTAAAAACAGCACTTGCTAATATTATTATTTTACAAATCATTTCTATATATATAAAACACTTAGGCTCCTCCATAATAATTATACAACAATGAATGAGATACAATATTTAGAAATGTATGGGACATCAAAAATATCTATCTAATTGATTGACATTTGTCATTATTTGAGTGGAACTTGTTTAGCTGAGAACCATCTCAAAACTCTCAAAGGTTTACCACTAAACCACCAACTGTATACTCCTGAATCAAGATTGAAGAAAACTTTATGCTCCAATACTACATGTTGTAAGCAGGGTATTTAAACAACTTATATCATTATTTTGATGTCAAAATTAGAAAGTTATATTAAAGTAATAGCATTACTATGCAAAATGATAGACAATATTTACAGAAGGATGATGCTTATCAAAAAACCAGTACGGTGAAGAGGAATGGAAGCCAAATGTAGAACTTCCAAATCATTTTTATTTTTATTGTGTTTTTAAGCTTCCAATTAGGTCATGTGTGTGCATTGTGTGTGTGTATGCACTTACACTACTGTGTACATGTGATAGTCTGAAAACCTTGCATACCATATGATAATAACCTTTGCCTTGTTTCAGGGTCTCGTCACTGTTTTTTCACTGTTGTACACACCAAGCTAGCTCACCCACATTTCCTGGGAATTCTCCAGTCTATAACTCCTATCTTCAAGTAGAAATTCTGAGATTACAGTTGCTTGAAATTCATGCTTGGGTTTACAGTAGATTTGGAGAATTCAAACTCAAATCTCACAATTACATGTCAAGTGTTTTTACCCTGTAAGTCATTTCCACAGCCCTTTGATCATGTCTGATTTATTTCACTTTGATGAGGCTTATTGCAATAAAAATATTTTCTCATAGGATGTCAAATGCAAATTGAAAGAATGTATAGCAAAGCAAATAAATATCACAACCCAGGAATCAAGCACAATGAAAATAAACCATCTAAACACAAGGAGTGTCTAAAAGAGAATAACAGGAAATAGAAACAAATAAAAAAGAAAAAAGATGAAATCAGGTTATATACATAACATAGTTAACAAATGAATAGCAAAAATGTAAATTATTTTTACCAAAATGAAGATTTTTCCCAATGTCAGTGCAAAATTGGTTATGAACCAATTGTTAGTAAATGGCAGCATTCTTAAGATTTCTCAAAATTAAAATGTTACTATGCATTTAGTAATTGCTTGAAATAGGCTGTAAAGAATTAAACTAAGGACAAATTCCTCCAAGTAGCATAAAGATTTGAGGGAGCATAGTAGTGGCTCTGAGAAAATTGAGGACTTGAACCTATATTCTCTGTATGATGCTGTTTACTCACCAGCTAAGTGCTTGACTTTGGGGACTCAGACCCTGGAGAACAGACATAGCTTGTTATCATAGCCTGAAAAGTAAACAATTAAAGGAAATTCCCTTTTTTATTATTGATGATATAACATGTTATAAAGTATTGCTGTGTTGACATTCATATCTGTGAAAAGACAACCAACTTTCATATGGACATTGTACCAGGGAAAACCAAAGAAAAATATGCAGCAATAAATACATAACTATGTATATTTCATTGAAAAATATTTATTTATTTAGTATTCATTTATTTATTTATTAATGATACAGACAGAGAGAGGGAAAGAGAGAAGGTACATACATGGATGCCTTGATATACTGGTAGAGGCTAAAGTCAGCTCTCTCCTTCTGTTGTATATGATTTTGTGTATCAAACTCAGTTCTCCAGGTTTTTAAGCAGGTGCCTTACTAGCTAAGGTGTCCTGTTGGCCAGACTATGTTTATTTCAGTAACAGTGATTAAAATTAACATTTGCAAATAGCTATCTTTAATTCATTTCCTTTTTTACATTTCTCTGCTTTGTTTATTCCTTAGTATGTGCTTATATAAACTAAACTTAAAGCAAAAAATAGTGGATACCATTGAAATAGAAAAAAATGCATAGGAAGTTCTAGTTTTAAAACCATGAATTCTTAACATTATGCTATTTTGGGAAATTACTATTCTGTAATGATTCTGCAGAATTTTATGCAAGTTTACATTATTTTTTTGCACTGTGAATAATTCTCATCTTTCACAATGTGGTTTTATTGGATTTTTCAGTGATTATTTTCTCAACTCTGAACATTATTTTATATGGAAAGCTCAGCCTGTAGCATTTCAAAACTGGATAGTGATTGCAAATTGAAAAAAAGTGACTAATTAAGAAATTGAGAAAAACATTAAGTAACTACATTGTTTCTCCAGTAGCAAGACAGCAAAGAGATTAAAGGAAGCAGAATGCAAGTACTTCTAATTGTTTTAAAGCCTGATCAAACTATTTCAAAAAATGTATTTCATTTTCTTGGACTGAATCCTAAAGTGTTCCCAAAGTAGATAGAAAATTATGTCAAAGTGAACTAGAATGAAAAGTCATGAGAGCTCGGTCTCAATAAAGTAACATTGATATCAAATTTTAGATGAATTCCCCATGATAATGATAACAGTAAGTAACCCACTGATGTTATTTTCAAAGCCCCAAACACATGTATTGCAAATACAAGGATATACATTTATGCAAATAATTCAAGAACTATGAACCCAGAAGGAGATGGGGGACTATGAATCTTGAATGAGTCTTTGAGGGATGGGGAAAACATGAGTCTTAAAAGGAACCATAGATGGGAGAGGGGTCTATGAATGTTAGAAGTATAGGTGACTATAGACAGACATGTCAGAAATGCCATAGTCATAGCTCACAATGCACTGGAAGTCCAGCTTTATAAAACAAATGACTTGAGACTGGTCTATTGCTACAGATCTGAATCACAGATATTCTGACCACAAACATAAGAAGATAGAAATTCAGGGACTGCATTCCTTTTCCTCTTTTTTTAACCTTAGATAAGTAAATCTCTGAGGTCAACCAAGTTGCTCCCTATTGTAATGGAACACTAGGGAGACAAAGAACCACATCAGGCCAGAGTACAGAATATTGGTGAATGTGAAATACGCAACCTTAATAAATCCATTAAAATCTTATCCCACCTTGTGAAAAAGGGGGCAGCAAGATTATAAGAGGCTAAAGGTTGAATGTGGTACTCCTGACCAACACTCTCCTCCATGATAAGGGTCCTATATCCAGAAGGTTACTGTGATGGGAACTTCTACCACCACATCTACAGAATGGCCAACATGTCAATATTCCCTAAGGATTAGCTAGGATTTTAGAAGAAAAGAACTGTTCTAAGAGTATATCTCAGGAGCAAGTGCCGGACAAGGAAAGAGGAGCTTTGCTCACATATGACTTTATCCATTGAAGACCCACATAAAGTTCAACAGAAATCTGATTCCCTTACCAAAACAGACATCCCAAAGGGAATCCTGTGAAACACATAAACAGATGGGTAGGAGATGGGGGAGGGGAGCAGGGCAGGATTGATGGGTGAGGGGAGGGTGAGATTGAAGAGTGAAGGAGAGTGAGAGAAAGATGTGTGGCTGGGAGAGAAGGGAGATAGATGGGAAGGGGGTGGGACAAAGACATAAACTCAGAACGTTTATAAATCAATAAGTAAAAATTAAAAAACTCAAAGAAAAAAGAAATTCAGGAACTGGAGGGACGAGGCCAGACAAAGATGCTTTGCTGAATCTGTCCACAAAACATTATATGTATAATTTGTAGAATTCAGGACAGCATTCATTGAAACAACCTAACCTAAGTTAAATCCCGAAAATAACCAGAACATTTAAAGGTTATAGATAAAGCAATCAATAGGAAAAGAGGAAAGGATGGGATATTTTCTAGTGAGAGGAACTACATTGGGATCAAAGCCCCAATGACTAGGTATTATACGGCTAGTAATATTCCACCAATATCTCAATAATTGAACAAATATTACCCTAAAATGCTTTACTATTAACATTTTAATAATGAAGAGAAAAATGCAAATGGAATAAAAAGCTCATTTTTAATAAGGACAATAGAAACTAATTGCACAATTTTAAGCTGTGCAGAAAGACAAACAGGTTTTACATTTCCACAACTCACAATAGTTCATATATAATTAATGACAATAGGTTAAAATTAAAAGTATATTAATTTTAATTATTGAGGACATTATTATAGTGATGACTCAAAGCAAAGGAACATGAATGAAAGGATGTACTTTCCTGCTATAAATCATATAACTAATTGAGAAAAGGTCATGTGAGGCTTACTGCAGCAAATAACATTGTCTCCTTGACCAGAAAATCAAATGGATTTGGACATTATTCTCTGTCAAGGAACAGACTATTTAAGAGAAAAGTTTGCCTATAGGATGTGCTTTTTAAGATTGTTTCTCTCTAAGATGAGTATCAATTTTATTACAAGAAAATTGAACCATTATGTTGTAGCAGCATTGTTCCTATAACTTTTATTAAACAGATTCATGTTGTCTAAAATGAGTGAGAGCATCGATAGCTAGTATTTTCAACATCTTTCTTAAGATGAAACAATATTTTCATGAGTCAACCCCACAATCTCCATTCAACATGAAATACAGTATTAAGATGAAATGAAACATTTTGTGGTGTGCTATGTATGGAGTTTAAAATATTGTATACTTCAGTAGGGACATAGTAAAGGTAACTATGTCTTTACTATATCTGTGTGCAGAACTTTCAAAAGAACAACAACATCTTAAACAATAATGTAAGTATGGAGTTATCAAGTTCTCTTTTTACTCAATGAATTCTAATAGAGAAATTTTGAAACATTTTCATTTCTATAATCGGTTAGGCTAAGAATCATATGAACCTCTATATGCAATGAACTAGAGAGGATAGAAGTCATTGTTCAATCAAAAATTGATAGCAACGTTCAATTAAAACAGAGTCAAATAGTAATTGAAAAACGAAGAATCAATAATGTTTAAGAAAAGATTAGGTGAAGTCAGGCCATTAAGTAGATTATATTGCATGAGAATGCAGTTTGGAGCTGATGAGCCTCTTGACTGTCTCCTTCACATCTTTGTTTCTAAGGCTGTAGATGAGTGGATTCAGCATGGGGATCATGACTGTGTAAAGGGCAGTGGCCACTTTGACAAATAGCCGGGAGCTGTTGGAGTTGGGCACACAATACAGGAGGAGAATAATGCCGTGGAAGATGGTGATGGCTGTCAAGTGGGAGGTGCAGGTGGAGAAGGCTTTTCGGAGGCCACCCGTGGAAGGCATCTTGACGATGGTGACAACTATGAAGATGTAGGAGGCCAGGGTGATAAGGACACTGCACCCCTCGCTGACGATGGAAATGATCAAGCACACTAGCTGGCTGAAGGAGGAGTCAGAGCATGAAACAGAGATGACAGCAGAGTACTCACACCCAAAGTGGTTGATGATGCCATATTCACAGTAGGTCAGCTGCAAAAGTGTGTATGTGAGTATCACAGCACACAATCCACCCCACAGGTAAGTTGTAGCAACCAGGAGGGCACAGAGTCTGTGAGACATCACAACTGTGTAGAGCAAGGGGTTACACACAGCCACAAACCTGTCATAGGCCATGACTGCCAACATGAACATCTCTGTGATCACAAATGTGCAAATAAAGAAAAACTGTGTGATGCATCCATTGAATGAGATAGTCCTGTCTTCCATAACCAAGATCTGCAACAATTTGGGTGTAAATACGCTGGAATAGCAGATATCCAAAAATGAGAGGTGGCTGAGGAAAAAGTACATAGGTGTGTGAAGTTTAGAGTTGATTCTTATGACCATGAGTATGCCAATGTTCCCGATCAGTGTGACTGTGTAGATGGCTAAGAAGAGCAGGAAGAGGGTCACTTGGAGTTGTGGGTATTCTGAGAAACCCACCAGGATGAATGTGGTCACATAGCTCTGGTTTAACAGTCCCTGGGTCATGGTACTTCAACTAACTAAAGAAGAACAATAATAAAGAAAAGAAAACAGATCAGAACTTGACAAAAAACAGTTGTAAAAATTCAGATGAAGCTCAATATAAGCTGTGAAGACAAACTCCAGCACCCTGTCTCCTTGGAATTATAAGGGTTCTGCTTACTTCATATTCTCTAGGGGCTATTTACTGATTAGTGAGCAGGAGGTAATTGTCTTTACTCTCCTATATAGCAGTTTTCTCATCTGGAAAAAAAGTAATTTTCATCAATGTCATTATACTTATATACACACATATATATATTACCATTATAGGTGAATAATAGATACATTTAAATTATGCACACAATTATCTGATAGTTAAAACATTTCATCGACTAAAACTTATGACAATAAGGCAGACATACTCTAAGTTCTATCAACATTGAGGGAACTATAGTAGTAGGCATAATCCTTAGGAAAACCACACAACAAAAGAATCCAAATGGCAAGTAGTGGGCTAGGGAAGATGTTGGAATATTCTTCTGGTTATACATCTCTTTGTAAAACACAGTCATCAAAGAGAAAGAAACAAACAAATAAAAAAAAAACAATTATTTACTTATCAGCAAGTGGAAAGTATGAAACATCAATGCTATAAAAAGTAGCAATTTATTAAATACATACAAATATGCTTATTCATGTAGTCAACCTGAGAGAGTGCTCGGGAGGCAATGAAATATGGGAAATCTTGAGCATTGTGAATAATCTATTTTTATAATCCCTGAGGAGTCTGTATATTAGAACTTTCTGATTCTTGGAATGGAAATGGACACTCAGTAATTATGTCTGAATATCTTAATCTCATTAGACAATGGACAAACACTTTGTTCTTTTGTAGCAACAAAGATGGTCCCAAGTTGCCAGTCACAAAGAATCCCAGAAAAAGAGCATCAGCTACTCCATCACACTGTCTATCACACTGGGGTTTGTAGGGACCCCTAGAACTTTGTCCAGGCAATTCCATGTGTTGATGTTTTAAATTCCAAGACACTTTATCTAGTCCATTGGTCTGCACTAAGTGGACTTTTATTCACTTTTACTCTTTTTTTTCCCCTGTTTCTTTCTTTTACCTCCTTTCCTTTTTTTGCAGGTGAGTTCGTTGAAGTATGTAATTAATATTCCTGACAAAACATTGATAGTAGTCAGCTGCAGTAAATTCTAAGAACAACAAGAGCAGCACATGTATACAAGAGAAGAGAATAGGTTATAAAAACCTAGATAGGATACCATAACTTTTGTGATAATTTTGTTAAAGTAACCAAGGTGTTTTATGGAGATAAATAATCTAAGTGCTTAATTGCCTTGGAGCACCTAATAAAATAAATCTAAATTTATTTTTCACATGTTTATAACATTCAAAAATGAAGACATAAGAATTCTGCAAATCTACATTTTTGTCCTTTCAGTTTTAGGATTGATATTGACTTAACATTTTGCATCATGCTTCCACAACAGGCTTTACACATAGATATTTATACATACATATACATATATATCTTTATATTAGTTTGACTGTACTAACATAACTACTCATCCACCTTTTCTATCGAGCTTTGTACCTATTTTACTGTAACTCAAAATCTGGCATCTTGAGTTATTTAATCTGTATATTTTTTGTGTACTATACTCTTCAGACATTGCTTCATTAGTTTTTGTGAGGATAAACCTTACCTTTAATATTTCATTTTAAATCCCAAGCATGAAATATGGAAGTTAAGGAAATTGTTTCATATTTTATATCTCTAGAAACAATAACTGTAGACTTCCAACTTAACATGCTCACTTGCCTACAATCACAGTCACTGACCATCAGCTTCCATGGTATTTGCTTTTCCACTAACTTCTGTGTACTTTCATATATAACCTGAGTAACTAAAAAGTGACTCGTCATTGAGGCAACTTACCAAGCTCCAGATATTTCTGATGTGCATTTGTGATCATGCCAATGCTATTGTTAGTGTCATTACATGATGCATTGCATGTGACAGTGTTCATCTAAATTGAAGTGTTCTTATTTTTCTAGATTTTGGAAATGGTTGACTCTTGAAGAATTGAGCTCAGTAAAAGAGGTAGCAATTGACAGTCAGCCCACTAGGGAAACACTTTGCAAAGGAAGAGAGAAAGTTCTTGAGGAAGAGACAGACAATGAGAATATATTCTATGCTCTGTTGTTTGTGACACCTCTAAGTACCTGCCACTGGAGACACACACTCTGGAGAATGTCAGGAGTGCGTTGTCATGGACCACAGTGAGAGTAATTATAAGAATCTTCTATTACTTAGAAAATATTTTTTTGCTGATAATTTGTCCATGTTGATGTTTTAAGATTGTCTCTCCATATCAAAAAGACATCTGAAAATAAGGGTGAAATAAGAGCATGGCCTCATTGATTCCATTATTAATTGGAATATTGTCATGATTATTTCATTAATAATAAAACATTGAATTTCAGACCTTTCTAAACATTAATAGATGATAAGAATAAAGATATGTGATACTGTAACTTTTTCAGTAGTTATTTTACTTCAAATTAAGCTATGTAAATATTCCAGAAACAGGAAAATTAAACTTATCTTTATCTGATGTTATTCTTATAAAATATATTGACACAATTGTACATTTAAAATACACTTAAACAATATTTACTTCAAACTGACTTTATATTTTTGACTCCAACGTTTACTGATGAGGTATCCTTGGTAAAAACCGATAGTGCCAAAAGCTGTCACTTTTGTCACAATCTTTAAAGAAACACTTTGTTTGAACACTTTTCTCTCAATATTTTAAATTTTTTACTACTTTTACAAACATTTTGACTATTCATCCAAGCTTCCATTCTTCCTCCTCCCTCCCATTCTCTCCCTTTCCTTCAACATTTCCTCCCACTCCCTCCCACCCTTCTGCTTGTATGTGTCTATGAACCCCAGAGTTCACTATGTTTTGTCTACTCCTGTGGGGCTTCAAGCCTCCATGGTATATCAAGCTACCTCTCATTAGACCACCCTCTTGATATGTGCATTTCCCTTCACTCATCCAGCTTTAGACCCAAAAGTTTCCTCTGAAGTTACTATTCTGTGGTTATAATAACAGTTACCTCCAGAGAAGTTTAATGTACTATCTTCCTACCTATAGGGTTTTTTTTCTTTTTTTTAATTTATTTTTTCCACTCATACAAACCTTTTTTTTTATTTTTTATTTCTCCATTCATACAAAGTTGATAAGTACCCCCTGCACCCTTCCCTGGATCCTCTTGCTCCCTCCCCACTTTTTCCCTTTTTTTTCCCCTCCCTCCCTTTCTCCCAGTGCTCCGCCCCCCCCATTCCTGTAGCAAATTATAGTGTGCATGTCAACCACCCCTCTGGGTCCTCTTCTCTGATGAGGTGTAAGGACTCAGTGGCATTGCCTAGAGCTCTTTTGTGTGTGTGTGTTCCACTTTAGTATAGGAACATGATTGTGGCTGTTAATCCCTTGCCTCTAAGGATCCTAATGCCTATGATCCATGCTAGACTTTGGGGATTCAATGATATGTTGGTCATTGCCCAGGTCATTGCCCAGGTCATACAAAGTCTTATTATGATTACTTTGGCCCTAACTTTTACACTCATACAAACTTGATAGGTACCCCATTCCCCTCCCTCTCTCCACCCCTCCCTGGATCCACTTGCTCCCTCTCTCCTTTTCCTCTTCCTTTTCCCCCTCCCTCCCTTTCTCCCAGTTCCCCTCCCCCTCCATTCCTGGAGCATCCTTTAGTGTGCATGTCAAACTTCCCTGCAGGTCCTCCTCTCTGATGAGATGTAAAGACTCAGTAAATTGCCTAGAGCTCTTTTTTTTTTGTGTTTCCCTTTATTACAGGAAGAGTATTGTGGCTGTTAATCCCTTGCCTCTAAGGATTCTAGTTCCTGTGATGCATGCTAGACTTTGGGGGGGGGGTCAATGACATGTTGGTCATTGCGCAGGTCATGCAAAGTCCTATCATGATTACTTCGGCCCTAATGTTTATGAAGTATCTTGCATATTGTTGCTCCTCCCCATCTTTGCTATCAGACAAAGTGGACTTCAAAGTAAAAAAAATTCATAAGAGACACGGATACATTTTAGTCACAGGTACAATTCACGAGAAAGACTTCACAATACTGAACATATATGCAGCTAATATGGGCTATTCCACATTCGTTAAGCAAACCCTACAGTGTCTAAAGGAGAAATCAACCCCCAAACCATAATTCTTGGGGATTTCAACACCGCCCTCTCAACATGGGATAGATAAACAGGTCAAAAACTTAACAGAGACACATTAGAACTTAATCAAACACTTATTGAAATGGACCCTACAGATCTCTATCGAACTTTTCATTCATGAACAAAAGAATACGCATTTTTCTCAGTGGCACATGGAACTTTCTCAAAACAGGTCACATATTGGGCCACAAAACGAATCTCCACATATACAGGAAAGTTGAAATTCTAGCTTGTACCCTATCAGACCACCATGGACTAAAGCTTGAAATCCACAACACAACAAACAACAGAAAATACACTAACTCCTGGAAACTAAACACTATGATGCTGAAATAGAATTGGATTCAGGAAGAAATTACAAAGGAAATTCAAGATTTCCTGGAAGCAAATGATAATGAAAATATATCTTATCAAAATCCTTGGGACACAATGAAAGCTATCCTAAGAGGTAAATTCATAGCTCTTAATGCCTATATAAAAAATAGAAATATCATAAATAAATAACTTATCCATGCAGTCTAAAGCTTTAGCTTTAATCCTATCACAAAAGCCATAGAAGAGAGGAGATTAGTAAAATCAGGGGAGAAATATCTGAAATTGAGATAAGGAAAATGATATAGAGAATCAACCACTCAAAAAGCTGGTTCTTTGAAAAAATCAATAAGATTGATACACCCCTAGCTAAATTAAACAAAAGCAAGAGAGAGAAAACACAAATTAACAAAATTAGAAATGAAATGGAGTTATCACTAGATACCCAAGAAATTCAGAGAATTATAAGGTCACATTTCAAAAACTTACACTCTGTGAAATTTGACAACACAAAGGAAATGTATGAATTCCTAAGTAAGCACAACTTATCGAAATTGAATCAGGAAGTTTTGAATTATTTGAATTTTCCTATAACATATGAGGAAATCGATGAAGTAATCTCAAATCTTCCCATCAAAAAATGTCCTGGACCAGATAGATTCAGCACAGAGTTCTACCAGACATTTAAGTAGCTAATAACACCAATACTCCTAAAACTGTTCCATCAAATAGCAAAGGAAGGAACACTACCAGATTCTTTCTACGAAGCTAATATCGTCTTAATCCCAAAACCTAATAAAGATACACTTAAAAAGGAAAACTATAGGCCAATCTCTTTGATGAACACAGATGCAAAGATTCTCAACAAAGTCTTAGTAAATCAGATTCAAAAACATCAAAAAGATCACTCACTGGGATCAAGTAGGCTTTATCCCAGGCACACAAGGTTGGTTCAACATACACAAATCAATAAATATGATCCACTATATAAGCAAGTCTAAAATCCAAGACCTAATGATACTCTCCATAGATGCAGAAAAAGCTTTTCACAAGATCCAACAGCCTTTTTTGATCAAAATCCTAGAGACAGTTGGAATGGAAGGAACCTATGTCAGTATACTAAAAGCTGTCCACAACAAGGTTACAGCAAGGATTTTACTCAATGGGGAAAAACTTGAAGTAGTCCTGCTTCGATCAGGAACTAGACAAGGCTGTCCACTCTCACCACTTGCATTCAATATTGCACTCGAAGTCTTAGCTGAGGCCATCAGACAAGAAAGGGAGATAAAAAGGGATTCAAATCAGCAAGGAAGAAGTCATGTTATCTCTATTTGCAGATGACATGATCGTATACCTGAGTGATCCCAAAAACTCCAGCAGGAAACTCCTGGAATTAATACAGAAGTTCAACAGGGTGGCAGGATACAAAATAAACATACAAAAATCAGTGGCCTTGCTATATGCCCAGAATGAAAGAAGTGAAATAGCCCTGAGAGAAACAATCCCATTTACCATAGCCCCTAAAATAATGAAATACCTTGGTATAAACCTAACCAAGGAAGTAAGAGATTTTTACAATGAAAACTTTTAAAACCTTAAAGAAAGAAATTACAGAAGACACTAGAAGGTGGAAAGACCTCCCATGTTCCTGAATTGGCAGAATCACTATCATAAAAATGACCATTCTACCAAAGGCAATATACAAATTCAATGCTATATCAATTAAAATCCCAAAGCAATTATTTAAAAAAGTTGACCAGACAGTCTCAAAATTCATATGGAGGCAAAAAAGACCCAGAATAACAAAACCAATCCTGAGTAACAAAACACTGCTGGAGGTATCACCATACCAAACCTTAGTCTATGCTACAAATCCATAGTTATAAAAACCTCCTGGTACTGGCTCCGAATAGACACACAGATCAATGGATAATGGTTGAAGACCCAAATATAAGCCCACACAATTACACCCATTTGATTTTGACAAAGGGACCCAAAAAATCCAATCAAAAAAGAACAGTATCTTCAACAAATGGTGCTGGCAAAACTGAATGTCCATTTGCAGAAGACTAAAACTGGACCCATACTTGACACCATGTACAAGAATTAATTCCAAATGGATCAAGGACCTCAATATAAGGCCAGAGACTACAAAAACCTTAGTTGAAAGGGTAAGGAACTCCCTTGAACTGATTGTACTAGGCCAACAGTTCTTAAACAGAAATCCAATAGCACAGTCACTACAACCAACACTCAACAGATGGGATCTTATGAAATTAAAGAGCTGTTCAGATAAAGAGATTATAACTTGAGCACAAATGCTGTTCACAGAATGGGAGAATATCTTCACTAACCACATATCTGATAGAGCTCTATTATTCAGAGTACAAAAAGAACTAAAAAAACTAAATTCCAAGGAAACAAATGGCCCAATTAAAAAATGGACCTTGGAACTTGAAAGAAACTTTACCAAGGATGAAATTGAAATGTCTAACAAATATCTTAAAAAATCCTCTGCATTCTTAGCCATCAGGAAAATGTAAATCCAAACTTCCATTAGATATCATGTCACCCTGGTCAGGATGGCAAAAATCCACAATATAAACAACACCAAATGCTGGATAGGATGTGGTGAGAAGGGAACTCTCCTACATTACTTGTGGGAATGCAGGCCTACCTATAGGTTTATTGGTGTCTTCCCTATTGATCTATTACCATCTCAGTTATATGTACCATTCTGACCAGCGGATCTTGAGTCCAATCAAAAAGCTGTTGATTGTCACCTTGAATATTTTAATTGAAATTTGTTCCTTAGTGCTTGCTTTAGCAGCACATATACTAAAATACAGATACAGAGAAGATTAATAAGGCTCCTGAACAAGAAAGAAACACAAATTTGTAAAGCATTCCATATATATATATATATATATATATATATATATATATATATATATATATTATTTCCACTCATACAAACTTAACAGGTACATCAGTCCCCCCTCCCTCCAACCCCCCTATCTCCCTGTGCCCCCCTCCCCTCCTTCCCTTCCCATCCTCCAGTGCCTCCCCCTCCCATCCCGGGAGCATCTTTTAATGAGCATGCCGAACTATCCTCTGGGTCCTCCTCTCTGATGAGGTGCAAGGACCCAGTGGCATTCCCCAGAACCATTTCCTGTGTTCCCTTTAAGCATAGGAACACTACTGTGGCTGTCAATCCCTTGCCGCCAAGGATCCTGGTGCCTTTAGCAAATGCTAGACTTTGTGGGGTCAATAGTGTGTTGGACATTGTGCATGGCATGCAAAGTCCAAATATAAAGCATTCCATATTTTTTAAAAAAATGTTCTTTAAAAATTTCTTGAATGTATATGTGTTGCATATCTTGGTTATTAAATCATTCACACTCACTGTCCTGTCTAGGACTCAGATTAATTCACCCTCCCATCCCTCCTCCTACAAGTCCCTTTGTCACATTCAATTCTTTCTTTTTTTGTGAGTGCTTCTGTGTTAGACTAGGGTCCTCTGTGTGATTAGGGTTCTGAAGTATTGACTGTGCTCATTAGTATCTATATTACTACCCTTCCATTATATCAATAGTGAGTAGTTTGACAGTAAGACTTGAAGATTTTCTGACAAAAATGAGACCTTTTTCTTATTAATTTTGATACTATTATTCATAAAACATGATTATTCATTTCTTTCTTTTATTAGGCAGTGAATTTTTTTATTTCCACTCATACAAACTTCACAGGTACTCCGTCCCCTCCCTCCCTCCACCCTCCCACTTCCCTGTGTCCCCCTCACCTTCCCCCTCCCTCCCCATCTCCCAGTGCCTCCCCCTCCCATCCCCGGAGCATCTTTTAATGAGCATGCCAAACTCTCCTCTGGGTCCTCCTCTCTGATGAGGTGCAAGCGCCCAGTGGCATTTCCCAGAATTCTTTCCTGTGTTCCCCTTAAGCATAGGAACACTACACTGGCTGTCAATCCCTTGCCTCCAAAGATTCTAGTGCCTCTAGCAAATGCTACACTTTGTGGGGTCAATAGTATGTTGGACATTGCCCAAGGCATGCAAAGTTATTAGGCAATGATTTTACTAAATTTTGTGAGGAATCTGTACCAGGTTAATGAATTGCAATCCATAAGGAAAGCAATGTTTTAACTTAAAATATATCATTTAAACATCTCACATGACTAGTACTGTTTCTGTTCTCTGAGAAATTTAGGGAAAATTTAGTTTTTTCATAAATATTTTATAGATGTAAAACAATTACATACTTCTTCATACAATTAAACATAAATACTTGTAAGGAAAAATCAATATTGAGAAATAAGTGTGCAAAAGTAACAAAAATAAACTCCTGGAAGAGAAAAAATTTTAATATCTCATG